>OV743716.1:104583724-104919146 GCA_928272305.1 Volucella inflata | reverse complement strand
AGTAATTAATAAATAATAATGAATAATAATAATAATAATAATAATAGTAATAATAATAATGTTAATAATAATAATAAATAATAATAATAAATAATAATAATAAATAATAATAATAAATAATAATAATAATAAAATAATAATAATAATAATAATAAGAATAATAATAATAATAATACTCGTAATAAATAATAATAATAATAATAATAATAAAAATAATAAAAATAATAATAATAACAATAAATAATAATAATAATAATAAATAATAATAATAATAATAATAATAACAATAATAATAGTAATAATAATAATTATTATATTAATAATAATACTATTAATAATAATATAAATAATAATAATAATAATAATAACAATAATAATAATAATAATAGTAATAATAATAGTAATAGTAATAATAATAATAAAAATAATAATAGTAATAATAATAATTATAATAAATAATAATAATAATAATAATTATAAATAATAATAAATAATAATAAAAAATAATAATAATAATAATTATAATAACAACAATAATAATAATAATAATAATAATAATAATATTAAAATAACTGAGAATGTGTTCTGTTTTTTTGGAAATTAGAAAGAGACAGAAAAGAAGAATGTTCAATTTAAAGAAAAATTGTTTCCTCTCTTTTCTATTTGGTCTCAAGCCAGTATTGCTTTCTGGATACCCGAGTCTTGCCCTTTCAGGGCTTAAAGCACCTACACACGAGGCAATTTGTACACACAATTTCTAGGGATGAATTGTGTGCAACTTTACACACGTCCCAATTTGTCAGTACAATCTAGGATTTCGTACGAGTAGGTGGTCATGTAGCTGTTATTGAAAAACAAGAACTATGAATTGCCTGCATCCAAATTTTCTTTTCTTTTTCCAACATGTTGTAATTCTACCTGCAACAAATCTTTACTCAATAAATTCTGAGGGTGAAATTATGGAAATTTACCTACTAATGGCACAATTTTAAGGAAGTCATGGAAGAGAGAACAAAAATTGTGAGATTGCCCGAGCCAATTTGCCGATTTGGTTTGATGGAAGCCCAACTGACCTCCACATGAGGTAATTTTCCTGCTGGTTGCAAGTTGCAATCGGAAATTGTGTCTGAAATTGGCCAATGTGTAGGCGCTATTAGAGAAAGAAAGATATACGATAATTTCCGCCTATATCTCCTCCTTTATCAGATTCTCTTAATGATATCATTGGCTTCAACGATTTCAATCTGCCTCAGCAGAAATTGGTACCATGTGAAGACCTTTTTCATACTTTCAAACCCATATTTACTAAGGAATGCCTCTTCTTAGATTGCTTAACAGACTCTGGTCTGTGACGTTCCCAATTGTTTGGAAAAACACATACCTCATTTTCACAATTGATCCCATTGTCAGTATTTTGTTGTCCCCTATCACTTTCAACTATTTATAACTTTATTCTTCCTCTTCTATCATTTTTCTACAACTCTGCATTCTTCTTTTATTTATTTTCTTTTAACTCTTTTCAAGTTGAATACGTCACCAATGCAAAAGAAAAAAATAGAATAGTATTTAATATTAATTAACCTGGGATTCACACATAAATTTGATTGTTAAAAAAATTACGAATTTTACTCAAAAAGAAGTGTGTTACAAAAATCTTTTCAATTATTTATACCACGGTGACGGAAACGTTCAGCTGTTTTTCAACGCCCTTCCTGTAAATATCATGCTTTTCAACACATTGGTACACTTTTCTCAAATACTACAAATCATATCACTTTACTTTTACTCTTAAATGCTAGGTATATCTTATACGGATATTTTGTGGCAAGTAATTTTAAAAAAACATTAGTTCTGTAAATTTGTATGATACGAGCATGTTGTGAAAAGAAAGTGAAAAAATTCTACTAAAGTTTTCAGCAGTGAAATAATGTTTGAAATAATTTTTTATAAAAATCCTTGACACAGACTTTAGATATTATGTATGTGAATGACGAAAATAACTTGAATCTCCCTTGTTGAGTGGATTTAGAGAAAAGCAGCTGTCGCAGCTGATTGGAAGCACTGATCAGGGTTGCGAGGATCACCAAAAGAGGGAGCCACTCATGTGATAAAACTACGTTAGGATTGGCTAGCCAATGAGATGTAGCGTTCTATTTAAATAAAGTGACGGCTTTGTCCGTTGGGTTTTTCCTTTGCTTTCCTTCGTTTTCAAACACCTCAATTTTTTCGCCGTAACAAGCAGCACCGAAACAACACAATTTTAAAACAACATAATTCGCCAATATAATTCAACAACATACTATAATTCGCCAACACATTTTTAAAACAACATAATTCGCCAACAAATCTGATTATAAAATACGAGTATATAAAAATAAAACAATAAAGGTCGCAAATTTCAAAAGTAAATACTTTTTTAAATTACAAGTTTTTAAAATTCACATCCTGTTGTTGCTTGTTTTTAGTCTTCGTATCTTTTGCAAAAACATATTGCCGCCGTGGAAAGTGCTAAGCTGTTGTGTTTTTATATATATGCCTACTACTCCTCGAATCAGTACACGAAGGACAAAAGGAAAACCACCTCATCGATTTCGATGGTCCGATTTAGAGCCCAAAATGAATGACGACGAATTTCAACCACAAGGCACGCAACTACTCATAGCATTGGCAGAGCAAATAAATGCCCTTAAGGATTCAGTCGAGCAGTTACGAAATGACGCCAGTGTAACTCAAGCCGAGAAACAGCGTTAGCGTGAGGCAGTCGACCGTCAGGTCGGTTGTACTAGTTTGGAGGTAAATCGGCGTCCTGCGGAGGGAAACTCGTCCTTATCAGGAACTCAATCAATGGCCCAGTCACAGCAAACCGAGGATGGACTAACAATGGTTCGCCAATACAAGAAGCTGTACGATCTACCTACGTTTTCCAGTAGGCCTGAAGATTGGCCGCTTTTTCTTGCCAGCTACGAAGAAACAACATTAAATTTCCAATACTCAGCCATGGAAAACAACATTCGCCTACACAAATGCTTGCAAGAAGAAGCGAAGGATGCAGTGTTATCATTGCTCATCCACCCCAAGAACGTTGCCCAAGTAATTAAAACTCTTTCATTTCGGTTTGGCCGACCAGATCAGCTGGTTAAAGCTCAGCAGGCCAGAGTACAACAGTTCCCGTCGTTTAATGACGCACGAGTTGATCAACTCATTCCATTCACCTCGATGGTCGAGAATGTGAACTTTTTAGCATCCGTCAACTGCGAACAACATCTAGCCAATCCCACACTACTCGATGAGCTAATCACAAAATTACCAATGTCTAAGAGATTTGACTGGGCAAGTCATGCCGTTAACATAGAGCCGTATACCACACGTAAGCACTTTTCTGCCTGGCTAAGTGGATTAGAAAAAGTTGTCCAGCTAATCCCATATCCCACTAGCGGAACAGCCAATGCCGCAAAAGGTCCAACTATACATCCACGGAGAGTGTTGCACACCACAGAAAGGGGAAGTACCGTGATAAAGCAGTATGGAGCAGTATGCATTTGTTGCGAAGCCAAGCAAATGTAATTCATTTAAACATTTAGCCATTGTGGAGCGGTGGAATCTCGTCAAGGATAAGCATCTTTATTTCTCGTGCCTCAAATTTGGCCATGGGACTGCATCTTGCCGCAGTCGCAAAAGGTGCCGTAGGTTCCACCACCAACTTTTGCATGAAGATAGTGGAGAAGTCCCACCGTCTGTGCCAAAGAGATTACATAGTTGCCATACACAAAATTCTAGCTGTCACCTATTTCGAATTTTACCTGTGGCTTTATCGGGTCCACGAGGAGAAAGGCGGGTGCATGCCATGTTTGATGAAGGCTCATCGCTCACGATTTTGGAAGATGAGATAGCAACGGAGTTAGGTAGGCCTGCCGATTCAATCCTCTGATAAGGATAAATTACATCATCTAAGGAACATTCCTGTCAAAAGTTACCAAGATGGGAAACCGGTTCTACTCATTGGCTTGGACAATTGCCATCTGGGAGCTCCTATAAGCGCCGCCATCGGAGGAACCCAATATAAAGTGATCGCAACAAACACCAAGCTAGGTTGGGTTGCCTATGGACCACAGAGCGATGACAAAAATCAACAACCATCACATTCGTGAGGAAGATAACCTAAGTAAACTCGATAAATTGGTTGAGTCCTACTTCACCGTTGAAAGTTTTGGAGTATCCAACGATGATGCCCGAGCGAGATCGATTTTACGTGAGACAACTCATAGGGTAGGAAAGCACTTCGAAACCGGTTTACTATGGCGTCAGAACGATTTTGCCATGCCAGTTTGAGGAATCTCACTAAACTCTATGACCAGAGCAAGCCAAGCCGCTATTGTCAATCATTTTTAAATTTCCCCAAGGTTTCATTGGAGTGGGCGCCGACATAAAAGAGATGTTTTGCCAAGTTAAATTTCGTGCCGAGGATGTCAATGCCCAGAGATTCTTGTGGAGAGATGGACTTCGACATCAACCATTTCGCATTTATGCCATGACATCGATGATATTTAGTGCCACGTGCTCTCCTTGCGCAGCCGAATATATTAAAAATCTTAATGCCTGTTCTTTTACGAGTGAGTTTCCAGATGCCGTTAACACAATCATAAGTAATCACTACACGGATGACTTTGTGTGCAGTTTCCCCAGCCAAGCCGATGCCGAACGAATTAGCCTAGATGTCAAGCGCATCCACGCCGAATGTGGTTTTACACTCCGGAACCAACAACAAAGACGTGCAAGACAAAATTACAAAACATCATGCCGTCCTGAAGCTATGGTACATTTGGAAGCAGACAAAACCAATGACAAAATACTAGGTATGTATTGGAATACACAAGATGGCACATTTCGCTTCCGTTTTAAGTTCAACCGCATTGCTAAAGAAGTACTAGAATCAACAAGACCACCAACGAAGAGAGAGATGCTTGGAATTGTAATGGCAATTTACGACCCTTTCGGATTTCTCGCCGACTATTTGGTGTTCTCCAAAATATTACTGCAGAGCGTTTGGAGAACTGCCATTGGATGGGATGATCCACTTCCTTAGAATCTTTATTGTCGTTGGAAATTGTGGTGGGCTGAGCTAGAGAATGCAAGCCAATTCCGGTTAAATCGCTGCTATTCGCTGAACCTTTTTAGTGCACAAAGTGTGGAATTACACATCTTTACCGACGCTAGCGAAAGTGCATTTGCTGCAGTGGGGTATCTCCGAATAAGACGTCAGGATTGTGTGGATGTGGCCTTCGTATGGGGAAAGACAAGGTGTGCACCGAAGAAAATTTTGTCAGTCGCCCGCTTGGAGCTACAGGCTGCAGTCCTGGGAAGCCCTTTGCAAGCCCCTATTAAAGCTGTTCATGAATTCACCATCTCTCGAGTTACTTACTGAAGTGATTCCAAAACAACAGTCGCTTGGATTCGGTCTTCTGAGCGCAGGTATAAACCATTCGTTGCCCATAGAGTAGCAGAGATCCTGGACACATCGGAGCCGTCTGATTGCCACTGGTTACCAACAAGTATGAATGTAACTGATAATGACACTTGAGCTGCCAACATACCAAAGTTTACCATAAACAGCCGATGGTTAGCCAGTCCCAAAGTTCTTTAACTCGCCGAACATCAATGGCCACACTCCGTGGATGACCTGATTTCAGAGTCGCCCGAGGAAGAGCTTCGCCCTAGAGTTCTTCATATCAATCAGGCAAGGAGCCCTATAATTAATATTACTAACTTTTCTTCGTTTATTAAGGCAAAACATATAATAGATTGGGTCCTAAGATATCTTGGGTCTTTAAATCGAGCGAGAAAAAGAATTGCGGCTAAACGAGATGCAAAATTTAACTATGCGGCCTCTGCAATCACATTGCCTTGCCTAGGAGAGAACTATCTGCTGAAGAAGTATTAGTTGCCGAGTTATTTCTTTGTCGCCTAGCCCAACAAGATGCATTTCATGAAGAAATTACTTCCCTCGAGAAGAAGAATAGTGTTTCTAAAAACAGCGTCATAGTTGGACTAGCACCATTCTTGGACCCAGACCGCTTGTTATGCCTTGGTGGGCGCATTGACGCTGCCATGTGTTTGCCAGTCGATACAAGATATCCACTTATCCTGCCACAAAAACATCCACTAACACAATTAATCGTATACCACCACTACAAGCTTCATCACCAGAACGATGCTCTCACAATTAATGAGATTCGCCAACGATACTGGATTCCAGGCATCCGCATCCGGTCAGTACTCAAACGCATTAAGCGCAACTGTTACAGATGCAAATTAAGTCGAGCTAAACCTGTAACTCCATCAATGGGACAGCTGCCAGAGGATCGATTGACACCATTCGTTAGACCATTTACATACACAGGTTTGGGCTATTTTGGTCCTTTGTAAGTCTGTATTGGTCGCAAAAAAGAGAAACGATGGGTGGCTTTGTTCACCTGTCTTACGACGAGAGCAATCCACTTAGAGCTAGCTGCAGACTTATCAACCGATGCCTTCATTCTATGCCTGAGAAATTTTATCAATCGTCGTGGAACACCAGTCCGAATCAGAAGCGACTTCGGAGCACGGAAGGAGCTTACACCTGAATCCAGATTATTTGACCACAATTAATTTCAGAAGGAAATGACCAATAAAGGTATTGAGCGGAAACATATTTGCCCTTTAAATCCCAGTGAGGGCGGTGCGTGGGAACGGATGCTGCAATCGGTCAAGAAGGTGTTGACTATAACGTTGAGAGAAGAGGCACCCCTACAGAACAACCATTGGACTCGGAAGAAGGCGAACCATTGACTCCCAATCATTTCCCCATGCCTTAAACTACGCCCATATATTGCCGAAAGCAGTGGAGAATTCCGCAACAGTTGAAGGATCGACTTTGGAAGCGTTGAATTCATGAATATTTGCCCATGCTGACCAAAAGGAGTAAGTGGCACGGATATGTTCCACCGCTTGAAGTCGGTAACTCGGTTATAGTGTGTGACGCCAGCCAACCTAGGAGCAAATGGCAGAGAGGACGGATAGTTCAAGTGTATCCAGCAAAGGATGGGCAGGTGAGGAGTGCTGATATCAAAACAAAATAAAGTGAGGGCTTTGTCCGTTGGGTTTTTCCTTTGCTTTTCTTCGTTTTCAAACACTTCAAGCAGCCGTAACAAGCAGCACCGAAACAACACAATTTTAAATCAACATAATTCGCCAACATAATTCAACAATATTTTACAACAACATAATTGGCCAACAAATCTAATTATAAAATATATAAAAACAAAACAATATAGGTCGTAAATTTCAAAAATATTTTTTTAAGTTTTTTAAATTACAGCAGCGTTTGAATTGCTTCATTGTACAATACAATTTTTACTTTTCACAGCTTTGACTGCCTTCAACTCTCTAAAATGAACTTTTGCTTCTGCTTATGCCTTTGAAAAAATACGCAGCCACAGTTGAAGCAAAAGCAGATAACGATCACTGATGAAATACACAACGCAGTTTGATAATTTCTCATTTTGCTTTGGTCTTGCTTTCGGTCAGCAGCACAAGTCGAAGCAGCATTAATGTGACGACTTTTACAAGTCGACAGCAGTCATTAAATGGCATGTGGGAAGTACAGTTATGTGAAGTTGAAGGTGAGTTGAAAAAATCTTCGGGAAAGCAAACTTTTCGAAGCAGAAATCAACAATGGGAAGCCGTTAAAAAGGTTTGCAATGCGATTCCAGTTAAAACTTTCCAAAAATTGATTCCATACCAATCAGAATTGACGGTATAAAAAAAAAAACAAAGTATTGATTTGGGTTTGATTTTTTAATTTTAATCTAATTTACCTATTATTTTGGTCAGTCTGAAAAATTGGTATTTTCACTTTTTTGTTCTCCATCAAGACAGAATAAATAAATTGACGGTCAGCGATTAGCTTTCGAGCCGATAACATCGATCTCAGTTCGTCCGTTTTTTTTTTTAAAGTGCCCAGTCTTTCAAACCGGTTTTACTTTTCTTTTCTTACTCTTTGAAAGTCTTCCGTTTGCATAATTTGACACTTGACACGTGTTTCATTAATTTTGCGCGCGGGAGTATTCCCCAAACCAATCATGGCCCTCGGGCCCAATAGCTACAGGAACCAATTTAAAGATCTTGAAGATGATTTCCCCTTCGATTTCCAACCAAACAAAAAACTTAAAACCAACTCAATCGTTTTACACCATTTCCCTGACTTACCCATAAAACCTAGTGCAAAAACTCCGAAGGTCCTACTCATCTCTCCTAAGAGTACCGAAATATCAATCTCCTCCCTAAGCCCTTTTCTATTAAGAAAAAGCAGTCGATTGCGTTAGCAAAAAATACGAGCAAATCTCCCTTACAAAATCTCAAAAATTTGCTGAAAATTTATTAAAAATTAAAGACCTTGCCAACGTTTCCAGTCCAGTTATTGTAACTTCATGACCGTCTTAATCTACAAAAGGGATTGTGTATGCTCCAACCCTGATTAATGTCTCTGAATCAGAAATCGTCACAGAAATGAAACCACAGGGGGTGACGGAGGTTTATAAATTCACAAAACCTAATGACGGAAAACAAAAACCGACGGTTTTAATACTGTTAATGTTTGACTTGTTCCTGATGAGGTTTTACTTTGCGGGGTGGAATGTGGTGACCAAAAAAGTAAACGCAACGTGTGTACACTTGAAAGGTTTATTCGTGACTGACTTTAACTTAGTTATACTTATAATAATGAATATATATATATATATGATACATAACAATATGTTCTAACTCATACACACATGCGGGCATTGGTACATACTATACTAGCTTGATCAAAACGTTCCCGGAATAACCGCCAGGTGGCGCTCCCATTATTCCGATGTTAGTTCTGTTTTTTTTTTGTTAAGTTGGTACATCTGTTGTTGATATTCCCTCTAAATCTTAGCGTCATAGCTTGGCATTTGCAAAAGTTACGTAGCCAAGAGTACATATATCTCTGTGTGTGTTGGCGATTTGAAAAGAACTCAAATCGGAACAATGGGAGCGCCACTCAGTGGTTATTACGGGAACATTTTGATCAAGGTAGTATGCATTTTCAACACCCTTCCTCGATGCAAGTATTTTTTGCAAAAATTATTAAAAAAAAATAAATATGTTTAACCCAAATTCAACATTTTTCTAAATTCATTATGCTTTCTCTTCGGCAGATTCTTGGTTAATATGTCAGCTATCATAACATCAGTCGAAGCATATTTCAAAACAATTTTACCTTCATTTACAATTTGCCGAACAAAATGATACCTTATATCAACATGCTCAGTCCTCGCATGATGCACAGGGTTTTTTGCAAGTTGCTGCGCGCTTAAGTTGTCGCCGTACACAACCGTTGGGGTGTCTGTATCACCACAGCCAATTTCAATCATAAGCCGTCGGTTGGCTATCGCCTCCTTGCACGCAGTCGATAACGCCATGTATTGAGCCTCGGTGCTGCTGAGGGCCACACTACGTTGCTACTCCGATTTCCCAGATTCCGGACCACCTGCTAGGAATTACATGTAGCCAGAATACGATTTGCGGTCGACCTTGTCATCGTCGACGTAACCCGTAAATGCTTGCCCGCACTTTTTGTAGTACAGCCTCATGTCAGCCGTAGATGCCAAATACCTCATAGTGTGCTTTACGGCAGCAAGGTGCTCGTTGTGCGAATCCTTGTTCCGCTGCGCCAACTTCGCCACTGAGTGCAAAATGTCTGGTCTGGTCGTTAAGGCCAACCACATCAGCTCGCCAATTGCTGACTGATAAAAAACAGCAACTACCTTCTGACATTGATTGTTATCACATGCCACCTGATACCCTGCATTTAACGGCGTAGAGGCTGGCCTGCAGTTTTCGATGCCATGTCGTCGCAACAACTCTTTAAGGTATTGTGTCTGGCCCAAAGTGACTTCGCCTAGTTCACCTTCACGTTGGATCTCCATTCCGAGGAACAGCTGCTGGTCCCTTGTCAATGCACTCATACGAGCTCGCAATAGCGGTTTTGATCTTTACCAAGTCTCGTTTCGATTGGAATGCTGTAATAAGATCGTCAACGTATACCAGGATAAATGATAAGTTACCTCTTTCATGCTGCTTATACAGGCAGGGCTCATTGTCGCATTCGTACCCAGCCAGTGCCAGAATAAATCGTACGCTCTCCAGTGGACATAAAGGTGAGAACGTTTCGCCATAGGTGGCCGTGGTGTAGTGGTATTAGCCATTGCTTCTCGCACGGAGAATCAAGGTTCGAATCCAACTCATGACAAGTTTTCATTTGTGTGATTGGAACTTAGTCAGAAAAATCTGCGTGTGAAGGCATAACACTGGCATGAAGATTTGGCTGTTTTAGAGTTTCAAGCACAAAACAACCGTTAAAATTTACAACCTAAATCATTTCGAGTGAAGAAAAACTCTCCGTCCTATTCGGACTCCCACCCCTGGAGAGTCAATATCGAAACCAAATATATCTGAGTTTCAAACCACTACATCACAACAATGCTTTCCTTTCTCCTCCTTCTATATTTCCGCCCGCGCCCTGGCAACACTATAAGGGTATCATAAACCCCTTGAGGCACGCGCAATTTATAAAAAAAAAACCTCGTTTCAGGCTGAAATACCAACCAAACCAGCTCAAGCCAAACAGTCCAAGTCTGATTCCCAATCAAAGCCTCATACTCTCTCTGCATTGCCTTGCGCCAAGACGAAACATACTTACTGCTCATCGCCTCCTGGTAGGATAAGGGAATCGGTACGACACTGGCAACCAACGTGTTTAGTATATTCTATTGCTTCCCAGACCGAAGCAATTTTTGTCTGTCGGGTACATCCGCCAAATCCTTTTTTTCACCACCCATGCGGTATTCCTTGCCTTTTGCTTGGAATTTGATCTTGATACGTCCACTGCAACGGAACCAAAAAGCTTTAGATGATTAATAGAGGGCTTCCTACCTGTCCACGCTTCCATTGGTGTCATGTTGATTAGCGCACTTGTCGGTGAATGATTGCGGAAATACACAGCTGTATAAACTGCCTCAGCCCACGGTGACTCACATAGTCCTGACTGCACCAGCAGATACCTTGACATCTCGACCAAAGTTCGATTGGCTTGTTCTGCAACGCCGTTTTGTTGCGGCGTATATGCCATCGTCTGCTGCCTTGCAATATCGTTTTCCTGTAGAAAACTGTCGAATGTCTTGTTCACATATTCGCGACCATTGTCGCTGCGAATACACTTCAGCTTTTTCCCAGTTTGCCGTTCCACTAGATTCTTGAACTCCACGAATTTGCCAAACACCTCGTCCTTGCTTTCAGAAAATACACGAATATACGCCTGGATTTGTCGTCGATGAACGTCAAAAAATATCTCGAGCCCCCAATCGATCTCGTCTCAAAAGCACCGCACACATCTGTGTGCACCAACTCCAATAACTCGCGTGCTCTATTTTCAATGTCATTTGAGAATGGCTGCATATGAATTTTGCTGACCATGCACGTCATTTTGGCCACGCAGGTCATTTTGGATGAAAAATTGATATTTTCAATCCCGCGCACCATCCCCTTCTTGACGATTTCCATCAAGCTCGTCTAATTCAGGTGACCATATCTTCTGTGCCACAAAAACGCTTCAGCTTCAACGGCAACAAAACATTTATTACGTTGGCCTTAAAACGTGTACAAATTTCCACCTTTCTTTACGTTTAAAATACACTCGCCCTCTTGTACAACTTTTGCATGATTTTTTCCGAAATGCACAACACAATTATTTTCTACAGGTCGATTTACTGATATAAAATTGCAATTCACGCTCGGCACATACAATACATCTACCAATTTCAATATGAAGAGATCAGTTTGTAGTTTCACTTCACCCCTTCTCTCTGCACGTATGAAGCCTTCGCCAGCCAAACCAATCATCTCTGAATGTGTTTAAAATTTCGTAAGAAATTAATTTTCACAACACATGTGACTTGTCGCACCACTGTCCAGGCACCACTTCGACCTATTAAAACTACCGGCATCTAACGCACCCAATAAGCTGCATTGCTTTTGTTGTTCCTTTTTCGGTTTGCTCTCGTTGCTGCGACAATATGCTTTCACATGGCCTCGACCGCCGCATTTGAAACATATAACGTTTTGCAATTTCTTTTCGTGTTGGCTTTCGCACAAGTGTTCAGCCGTTGATGGTCGGCGATAACCGTAAGCGCCTGCGATTTTTCGTTGTGTAGTTCTTCATTACCTCGCCGTTCCCCTTCTTCTTTCAACTTGATGCACAGAATTTCAAATTTCGGTAAATTGTCGCGCGTTTCGATGGCGACATAGAAACTCTCCTATACTTTTGGTAGACTGGAAGGTAAAATAATTGCTCTTAGTTCATCGTTCATCTATATCCCGACAACTGCAAGCTGATCCAAGACTTCGACGAACGAATTTAGATAACTGGACATGCTCTGGGCATCTGCCATCCATAGACTCAACAGCTTCTTGTAAAGAGATACCTTGCGCAGAGGTCCACTAGGCTGATGGGCTTCTTTGAGTTTTGTCCAAGCCGCAAAAGATGTAGCACAATTCTTCACATAACCTAATTATGAATGTTTTATACTTAGTGTGATCATGGCCAACGCCTTCTGGTCCATGTTTGACCAACTTGCATCAGCAGTGGCATCATCCTGCTTCAACGTATCTGATGCCAAACTCCATAGTTCCACATGCACCAAAACGCTACGCATCTGAATGCTCCAAGAGTCATAATTTTTCTCTTTCAGCTTTTCTATTTGGTACATTGCACTCATCGTGCTATACTATGCACATATAGTTTGTCACAATAAGAAAAACGTTGACACAAGTACCGCCGCGTTTATTAATTTTTCATTTTCTTTATTCTTTACCACAGGCCGTTAACTGGGCCCATAACCTGTTGAGGTTTTACTTTGCGGGGTCGAATGTAGTAACTAAAAAAGCAAACGCAACGACCAACGTATGTACACTTGAAAAGTTTATTCGTGACTGACTTTAACTTAGTTCTACTTATAATACAGTATATATGTATGATACATACAAATATGTTCTAACTCATACATACATGCGGGCATTGCATTTTCAACAGTTCCAAAGACCTAACACTGTAGACACCTAAGACTGGTATAGAGCCAAAATGACTGAATACATCCCCAATTCAATGCGATGCCGTAATTTCCAATTATTGGGGCACACAACTAAGCGTTGCAACAGTAGCGAAAAATGTGATTCATGCAGTCTGCCGCCTTATTCAATATCCAATTGCTCTCGCTCGTTGTGTGCTAACTGCGCTCACCAACACCCCTCTTCTTCTAAAACGTACCCTTTGTACATACAAGCCAAAGAACTCATCAGTATAAAAACAAAGAATAAGTGTTCCATGGCAGAGGCCAAACGTACCTATAGCCAAACTAACCCCCCTCGAGCAAACACTATCATTGAAACCTTCGCCGAAAAAGCAAAGCAAAATAGCCAACCCAAAGTCAAACCACAACCACCCCTCAAATAACAGACCGGTAGCATCTGGTGAACTAGCCATACCAAAATGCAGCAAACCACCATCGATTATTGGTCCTGATCTACAGGGTAATAACAGTAAAACTTATTCACCCCTGTTTTCATCCTCAACGCCTTCCAATTCAAACACTTTTTCATCCTCCCAAACAGCTAAAAAATGTAATAAAAACATCATGCTCAACTGACGACGCTGTCTCTCGAAAGCTAGCTCTTCCACTCACATATAATGCCGTCTCTATCACTGCACCCTCTCCAGTCTCAACAAAAATTACTAGCCTGTCAGGCACAAGCAACCCACAAACCCCCTCTCTATTATCACCCAGTGACTCATAAAAGAAAACAAATGTTTTATCAATCCATCCGAAATTCAAGATGATGACACTTTGTAACAATAATATTGGTACCCAAGGTCTCGGCTCTGCCCACCAGAGACTGGGTCGTCTGGGCTTCTCGCAAAACCCATGCGAGTTAGTATCGGGGTGGCGGAGCCGCAACTCTGGCCCACCAAACCTCTCCAACCATCTACTTAAACACAACCAAACTTATGGTGTTCGATCACAGACATAATCTGTCGTGTCTATTTACATTTTGTCAAATCAATCCTTTTCCAGACACGATTTGGAAAATATCACAAGACAAATCCATACTCCCTTTCTCTTGTTCGGGGACGTTAACTCCTGGAGCGTATTGTGGGGATCTCCTCACAGAAATCGCAGAGGAGCTATTCTTGAAGATTTCTTTCTGAAAACCAGCCTTAAAATATTGAACCACCGATATCCTACACATTATTCGACCCATAAAACTTTCACCCACATCGATGTAACACGCTCCTCACCAGAACTTCTGCCAAAAATTAATTGGGTCATCTTAGACTCTCTCCACAACAGCCACCACTTCCTCATCATCACCACAATTGTCCTAGACAGCAACAGCTCGCTAAGTAAAATTCCCCACCTTCCCAAATTCAAAACTGACCAAGCAAATTGGGAAAAATATCAAAACCTTACTTCAAAATATTTACTTGGTAAAGATATAGGTTCTAACATGAACCATGAAGCCGCTTTGTTACAAAAGGCAATTAGATGGGTCGCAAATCAATCTATACCCCAAACATTCCCCAAGACACCAAAAAAACAAGTTTCTTAGTGAAATCCCAATTTAGAATCGCTTAGAAATACAAAAGTTAAGGCATGGAAAGCTTTCAAAAGGTTTTCCAATGATCCAAATTTAATAAATTACAAAAAGTGCAGCGCTAGATTTCGACGACAGATCAAAATTTGCAAATCCGAGGGCTTCAGAGTATTAACGTCATCTATAGTATTAATAGAAACTCCAAACCTGCCAAAATCTGGGACAACATCCCATACTGGTAACTATACCCCTAAAACTGTTAAATGTATCAACTCCTCTGAAGGCCCTCTCTCGAATCCGTTGGAAATCCCCTTCGCCAAAAATTGATCCGCCGAGTCCACAGACACCAATTTCCTCCAAAAATTCCGCACAATGAAACACATGTTTCACAGCAACACAAGACAAATTAATGCAGCGAGAGTTGGCGCCCGGCAAATAGAGCAACACTTCGCTATTGATGAACTCGAAAGCTGCCTTTCGCAAATGAAAGGTAAGACTCCCAGTGGGGATAGGATTTCATATCCCATGATCAAAGCATTCGACAAAATCGGGATGCATCTTATATTAAACAAACTCAAAATCTGGGGCATTGGGCCAAACATCATTGGTTATGTAAAAGCATTTTTACCGAACAGAAAAATCTGCGTAAAAGCTAACAACACTTTTTCATCAACATTCCCACTACACAATGGTATTCCCCAAGGCTCCCCGTTGTCAGAAGTTTTATTTTCTATCGCTTTCGATAAAATAAGTAACATCATTTTGAAACACAAGTCACTAGATCACTGCCTTTACGCAGACGATATCTATATTCTATGGAAATCCAATGACTTAAATACTCGTACAACAAATTATCTCTTTTTAAACATCATCAAGGATATTTTTTCATGGTCAAGCATATCTGGTGCAAGACTTTCGCTAGACAAATGCAAAACCCTTTACATTTGTCGCAATATCCAAATAACACCTGTGGATTGTTTAAAGATACTAGGTTTATTCTTTAACAATAAATATAGTTGGAAGAATCATGTTATAGAACTTAAGAAGAGCCCAGCTGACAGAGCTAATATTGTTAACTACCTATCTTGTAAGAAAAGTAATGTAAGGTACATTTAAATACCCTCTGCAGTATAGCTAGAACTCTTATTCTAAGTAAGATCGATTACGGTCCTTGTATATACGGCAACAGCCCCAAATCAAACTTAGGATAATCAAGCCGCTATATCATCATGTAGCAAGAAGAAGCATAAACGCTTTTCCTACAACTCCCATAAGAAACATCTTGGTCGAAGCTGGACTTCCATCAATAGAGGAACATATATTAAATTCAAAAACCAGACTCATAGCTAAGCTCTTATTCCAAAGTGGTTCTATGGCTTACAAACAGTTTAAACACGCTATTTCTTCCATACAAGTTAAAAGGTTACCATCTGCGATCTCCTGGGCGGTCGAAGCTGCTGTTCAACTTAATCTGCCGCTAAAACATATAGGAAAATACACACCTCTACATCCTCCTTGGCTATTGGACTGCAAATCTTTCATTCTCGACCTAGCTGATCTACCAAAACCCAACACTAACACGTCAATTTACTGTCGTATCTTCCAGGAAATATCATCAAATCTTAAATCAAAATCAGCTGACAGCACCTCGTTTGCAGTTACACTTAAAAATGGATCAGTACTACGCTCAGGGATACTGCATGATTTCACCTCAATCTTTACAGCCAAGGCCTAAGCCATCTTAGAAGCTGCGAAAGTGATATCTGGCATTGGAGGCAAATATATTATATCTGCGGATAGTATATCAGTTATTCAAGCAGTTAAAAACTCCAACAACAGAGTTGTAAAAGAATGCTTTTCAAAGAATGCAATCCTAAATGATTGCAATCATTGACTTCATTAAAGACTTCAAAAAAAAGAATGCAATCACCATCATTTAGCATCGAAAGATTGCATTATTTTTTTTACCATTCAATTGAATGCAATCATTTATGAATTCATTCATTATTTTACATTCATTTGCATTTATTTGCATTGAGTTGGCAAGTAAAGTGATGTAAATCTTTAGGAAAAAATCTTTAAAGGAAATTTAAAAGTGGCTGCCGCCAGTGTTGATATACATTTGTGCCCGTTTTATCACATTTTCCATGACTTTTCGCAAGAATTCCGGTGATAATTGAAAAAAATTTGTATGTTAAACATGTTATTACTTGACTGTCTAATAAAATACCAATACAATAATTATTTTCTTGTTTATTAAAAAAAAAAGTAAGAACTAAATTTGTATTGTATGTTAGATTGTATACTATTGATAAACATGATAAAGAATGTAAATATCTGCTAAAAAATTCGAAAAAAACTGAAAAGAATGCAAATGAATGCAAAATAATGAATGAATTCATAAATGACTGCATTCAATTGAATGGTAAGAAATAAGAATGCAATCTTTTGATGCTAAATGAATGGTGATTGCATTCTTTTTTTTGAAGTCTTAAATGAAGTCAATGATTGCAATCATAAAACTGCATTCATAAAGGAATGCAATCCAAAATGATTGCATTCTTTTACAACTCTGTCCAACAACACCAGGATGGTCAATCCCATCAGAGATTATCTTATAAGATTCCCAAATAAAATCAAACTGATGTGCGTTCCTGGGCACGTAGGAATCAAGGCAACGAGCAAGCGGACAAAGAAGCCAGTCTTGCTCACAATATGCCGCTTACTAAGTTCAAAGTCTTTAGCAAGGTAGATCTTATTAAAACTTCTCAGACTATTATTCGCAACAACCAACTTATCGACTGGAACTCCTACCAACACCACTTCAAAGGTATAAGCATAAATAGATCCCACCCAATATGCCCCCACTTCCACTTCAAAAAGCGACAATACCATTTTCGTAAGGCTTCGCTTGGGACACACAGCCACAACGCTCAACACCTGCTTCAAAAAAAAAATCGCTCCAATCTGCGGAACATACACTCTACTATAGACATAAAAAACATTCTGGGGCTAGGCAACTGCCCTCTCCCCCCGTTCACCCTAATCGATATTTTCAAAAACTTGTCTTTGAAATTTGAAAAGACAATAGCATTAATAATATTTTCAAATTAAGTTCCTGTAAAAAAAATGTAGTATAAGATAATATGCACTTCATATTGCCGTAGGCCTCCGCAGCTAGTGCTCACTAGAAATTAAGTTAGCATTATAATTTTATATTATATTGCTAATAAATAATAATAAATAAATTGACATTTATTGACATTGATCAGCACTATACTATATATAAAACAGCCGTGATAGGATAAACGGTTTGGGATTTACGAAATTTTGAATGTTCACTATAGGTAGTTGACGAAAAATCATGCCTTAAACTTCGCAAACTTAAGGTTACTTTTAATTCAATGGATTGAAGATTTGATCATATATCTTATTCCCACACTTCGGTAGTAACTAACAACTCTTGACCTATTAACGCCTAGTTCGCCTGTTAGAGATTGAGTTCAATTCAAGTGACCAAGTTCCTCTTTGAACTTCTACGATCAATCTCGTAGAAGCGCAGAACATTGCAGTTTGTTTGAATGAAGAAAAATAAACTGCGATGTTTAAAATTGAACATTGATAATTACAATTCCAACTTCAAATTCGCACATTGAATTTTGAAAATGAAATCTTATAAAAGGTTTTCAATCCAATAAGGACTTGACAACTTTTTTTTTTTAAATAAAACGCAAACCATTTGAGATATTTCAAAATTTTATTATCGGCTTGATGTACAATCAAAACATTACAACAGTACAAAAAAAATTATGAATAGAACTCGGCCTTGTTCATATGGCCACCGCGAGCACGTTTGCAGCGGTCGATTCGTTGGACCCAATTTTCAACGACTCGGCCACACATTTCAGCCGCCGGCATGCAAACCGCACCAAACAGTTTTTTTGAGGATGAACTGGTGATTCATGAAGCATATGTGGATTTTCACCCGACCAATAACACATATTTTGCTTATTGACGAACCCATTGAGTCAAAAACGAGCTTCGTCACCGAAGATGATTTTGCGATGAAATTCACTATCTTGGCGCATCTTCTCCAGCACCCAATCGGTGAACGTACTTCGCTTCAAATGGTCCATCGGCTTCAATTCTTAAGTCAGCTTGATCTTGTATGGGTGTAAACCAAGATCCTTACGCAAAATACGCCATAATATGGTCTGAGCGATGCCCAATTCTTGAGAACGCCGTTGAATTGACTGATTTGGATCGTTTGCTACGGAAGCCTGAACGGCAGCGATATTTTCGACACTTCGACCAACCCGTTGTCTCGCTGACACGACAACATCACACAACGAATATGTAGACTCAAATTTTTGCTCTAAACTTGTTATTGCCTGTCTACTAGGGCGAGAATTACGACCGAAAATTGGAATTAACGCTCTTAAAGTTGCAGTCGCCGGCTCCGAATTTCGGTAGAAATTTTTTATAATTAGCAGACGTTGCTCGTTCGTATACTTTACCATGAAGAAAATGTTGAGTTAACTGATAAAATTGACAGTGACAGTTTGATGATTTCAAAGTTGTCAAGTGCCCATTGGAAAACCCGATATTTAAATATACTAGGCTTTCCCGTCGCCGAAATTCGGCGATTCACAAAAGCAACAGTTGTCGTGTACACAACAAAAGTGTCGTCACTCGTCACTATGTTTCTCTTTTTTTAATTTTGTTTAGTCTCTATCCCACTTAGAGTAGGGAAACTCTTTTGCAATCGTAATAGTGACTTTTACAGTCACAAACTTACATAAAAAACAAAACAATACATTTCATAAGTGAAAGCAGTCAAACAAATTCCTTATGTAGAACCACATGCACAAAAACGATTCGACTATACGCTTATCCCTAGCATCTTTCCCTTTCTTTACTATTAACTTTCAAAGGCAAGCAGACTGGAAAATGTATTTTTTTTCTCAGTAAAGCTGGCCATACACGACGAACATGTTCGGGCATTCAGTTCGTGATCATTGTCTTGTTCGACGTTTGTGGTGCTCTTGACGAACCGATCCAATGTTTATGCAAAACTGCAAAATTTGTTGATTTGTTCGCGAGCATGTTCGTCGTTTGTGGCGTTGTTCGAAAACATTTTCTTTTTTAAATAAAGTTTGTTGCGTGCACATCAGCGGAAGATAAAAAATGGCAAGCTTTAGCAAAACGTTTCTTTTGGAATTTATCGAAATTCTTAGAAATATTAAAATTTTAGTTCCTCGAAACTGTGTCCAGTTGCGAGGAATCTTAAAGTTGCTGACAGTCTCTCGTTTGCTGTAATTGCTTCTCGCATTCCTGTGTTTTGTTTTCCAATAACTGGACCCACCAAACTCAGCAATTCAATATAAGTTTCTGAATCCATTCTAAGGAATTTTTAAAAATCTTCTGGTGCAGGCATTTCTAATTTTCTCAACAGTTTAGTATTAGTGCGATCGTTTCTACCATACAGTCATGCTTTCATCCCCTATCGCCTTTTTTCTTTATTATTTTTTCTTGCTTTCATTGTTAATAATGCGATTGCTTCATCCGCGTGTGCGTTCTCCATATTTTTTTGTTGAAAGTTACAGCAACAGTTATGTTCCGCAAATCGGTTCGTCATGTGTGGCCAAATGTCAACGAACAAATCGCACGGTCATATTCGTCTTGCACGGCAAGCTTAAAATTGTAAATATTGTAATATTTCGGCTAGGGTTCGAAATGTTAAAACGTTATTCTATTTCAAAACACTTAATTTATTATTATTTTAATAACTTCCAAGTAATTCACAACCGATTTTACTACTCGTACTATCTCACAATTCAAATCTCTTATCGTTCACTATTAAGACTTAAGGGCTGAACAGAATGTGAACCTGAAGCCTGAATCTGTATCTGTATGTCGAAGTTGGGTGTTATTCAACTTCGAGATACAGATTATCCATGTATTGAACTTTTGAAAGTTCGATATTAGATACAGATTCAAGTTTCAGATTCACATTCTGTTCAGAACTTAAGCTCCTTTTCTGTCGCTTTCCAAAAATCAACGTAACTCACGCTGTTTCTCATCCTGTATTTATACCACATTTGTAGGGCTTTAGTTCTTTCTCGTATCTTCTGGTTTGAAACTGGGGTAATAAATGAACTCACCAGAGAGAGAGAGAGAGTTTATTAATGATGTATGATCCTAAGGTTATGCAACACTGGATTCCTGATTTTACAACATCTATATCTATAGATATATGTAAAATAACCAAATATTTTACATGTTTTACCAAGGTTTGGTAAGACCTTATGGCAAAACAAACACTTTGTGCACATTTACGCAAAATTACCTTTCCAATGGTGTAAGTATCATGCCATTCGGTTCAGTAGAACGGTGTAAAAGTATACGACAAGAATAGGCAGCACGTATTTATATATAGGTATATGACATATCAAAATTAAAATTTTTTGAAGTCACTTTAAAAACTGTGATTTATGATGTACATAAGGTATTATTTATTGTGTGTTTATCTTAACGCTTAATCAAGAACAGTATATTTGTTAGTCAATCAGGTAAATAAATAAAAAGTTTTGAGTTCAAACACGTGAACCCACAACAATCCTAAATCCAATCCTCATACGGTCATTGTTTGTTCTTATGGATTGTTTATCGAAATTGTTAACGTTTGAACTGAATTGGTACGCCAGTGGGTACGAGTATCATTAAGCTACGAAATAAAATTATTGTTGAACAAGTCGAGCATATTGAGTGAGTTAAAGCATTCAATGGGATAATTTACGTTTTCATTTTCATTTTCCACTGTGTCATACGAGTATTATTTAAATAAATTAATTCGCCAGACAATGTCTCCTGTATTTTGAAATTGATTTCATCAACATCAACATTTTTAGCAACCATGTCACGTTCATTGAACTGTGATAATAACCATTATTGCGGCAATAATTTGTAATTTGTTGGAAAATACTTTACCAAATATATCGATTTATAATGTTACACGCATAGGTATTTATTGTAATATGCCACAAAATAGATGATTTTAAACATGCCTTGATTTCATCTGCATACGTTGAACATACCTTATCTTTATCTCCAGAAAATAAAATTAGAGCCAAATAAAATTTCGTTTCCAATTAAACATTTTTTTTTAATTCTTGATAATGCCCATGCCTCTACGCGATAGAGCAGGACTGCGATTAATAAGGTCTCATATAGGGTAACATTTGTTGTTCGAGAGAATTCTTTACTAGATTGCCTTCTTAACCCAAAGAAGCAGCGATTGGCAAGAGTTAATCTTCATTTGATCTCAGCGCTCTTGTCGTTGTCTGAATTCATAGCGGAGCCTAAGTAGACAAAGTCCACCAAAGTTATACCTGTCGAAGGTGACGTTCTGTCCGAGACGTAGGTGTTCAGTTGCCCTTTTGCTTGACAGCAATACTTGCAAAGGTGCCACTAACATAATGCCGCTTTCTTCCGATTATGTCATATCATCGGCGTATGCGAGTAATTGGACGCACTGAAAGATTGTGCCTCTTGTGTTTGCGCGTGAGTTCCGCACTATTCTTTCAAGTATGATGTTGAAATAATCGCATGATAGCGCTTAGCCTTGTCTAAATCCTTTTTTGACATCAAAGGTCTCGGTGAGATCTTAACCGACCTTGATGGATCACGGTGTACTCTGAATCGTCATCCTGCACAGACGGACGAATTTGGCAGGCATGCCAAAACTAGATATTGCTCTGTATAGCTCGTCTCTATAAATGCTGTCATAAGTGGCCTTCAAATCGATAAATAGATGGTGTGTATCGATCTGAAGCTCATGGGTTCACTCCAAAATCTGCCGTAGTGTGAATATTTGGCCAATGCCAGGTTGTTGACGAAAGGGTTCAGGCGTTCACACAAAATGGCAGATACGATCTTGTATGCGATGTTAAGAAGGCTGATGCCTCTGTAGTTGGTGCAGTTCAGATGGTCTCCTTTCTTGAGGATCGAACAATGCTGAGATTCGATTCATCGGGCAAACTTTCTTTCGACCATATTTTAGAGATGAGATGGTGTATGCTCCTTACCTAGTCATTGCCTGCCGTTTTGAAGAGTTCCGCGATCAGGCCGTCCGCTCCAGAAGATTTGTTGGTCTTCAGCTAAGATACTGATATCTTCATTTCACCCAGGTAGGGTGGACGGAATTGTTGGTCTACATCGTCCAGGTTGAAAGGTTCATTCTGCCTCATAGTGGCATTTGTTTCGTCATCGCCGTTATACAGTCTACAGATGTGATCTTTTCAGATTCTCAGTATCGACTGCGGCTCTACTACGATGTCTTCAGGCCTCGGTTCGGGGCTTCTGCCCGTAGCATGTTGTTTTTGCCTTTTGGTTCAACTTTCGAGTCCCATCTCTCAATGTCCTCAACCGCGCGCTTCTCATGCTCTTTCTTTTCCTCCTGAGAAGTCGGTGTTCTCTTCTTTCTCTTCTCCTCATGACCAGTTCAAGTCTTTCTTTACAGCGCCGCATTGTGTGCGTTTTGCTGAGCTGCATGTTCTTGCCGGCATTCGTCATCAAACCAGGGGTTTCGATGTGGTGGTCGAGTGAAACTCAGCACACCAGAAGCAGTATTGCCACTGTTCTTCGATGTTTGATGCTGGCGGCAAGAGACCTCTTAAGAGATTAAG
Source organism: Volucella inflata (assembly GCA_928272305.1). Classification (NCBI taxonomy): domain Eukaryota; kingdom Metazoa; phylum Arthropoda; class Insecta; order Diptera; family Syrphidae; genus Volucella; species Volucella inflata. The sequence continues at coordinate 104,895,750 of OV743716.1, read as the reverse complement.
GGAGACTCGATCGAAAAGGATTTGGCGATCTCTTACGTCTGACGTCGAAATTTCTCACAATATTAGCTTGCCTTGACGTTGTTCGGGATATCCGCAACCGTACCTTGGTAACAACAAGTTAGTGGTCCGAGTCGATGTTGGCTCCTGGGAACGTTCGGACATCCATAATACTGGAGGAGTGTCTTGCGTCGATCGCAATGTGGTCAACCTGGTTAACGATTGATTGAACAAAAGTTCTCCAGATGCTCTCTTTTCCTAGCTTTGCATTGAGATCGCCTAGGAAAAATTTTTGTTAGAGCATTGAATTTTTAGGGTTTTATTAAATGCTTTCAGTGAATGTACACTCACCGCAGATTAGTACTTTAGACATGCCTGAATGTATTTCGATGTCACATACTTGAATCGGCAGCGATACCAGAAGACGCAATTCTAAAGTAATGTTGCATTGAGATCTCACCGTGGCAAGAATGAGTGAAATTAAGACCCAAGGGAAGAAAAATTCTCTTTCTTTTAAAGCAGTTGCAAACATAAATCTGTAACAACTGGCATGTTGTTCGTTTGAAAACTATTGCTCATCTGTCGTAACAATTTAAGCCAAAACGATAGTATAATTCTAGATAGGAATTCAATCGAGTTTTGTCGTTAATATAGAGCAGTAACTTATTCATATTATTATATTGTACGAGTATTGTATGTGTTGTTCTCAATTGCAAGAAGTAATTGTTGCCGCTGATAGAGTTATGTTCAGCGTGTTGGTTGGTAAGTTGAATAAATACTTCTCGGCGAAACCAAATTCAACATTTGAAGGACACCTGTTCAGATCGCTCATGGCGGAGGAGGGGGAAAGTTTTAATAAATTCTTATTACGTCTACGAGACCAGGCAACGGAATGTTCATTCGGAAAAACCCAGCAGGACATATTGGATATTAATAAAAAGGACAAATTAATTGATGTGTGCGCTCCTGGTGAACTACAAAAGTGTCAGCTAGAGAAGGAGCATTCATTAAACGATATTGTTGAAATGTGTCAAATACATGAACAAATTAAATGCCAGACAGATGTAATAAGGCCATCACCTTCGTTGAGAAATGTTAATAAGATCTGTTTTGGAAATACTGATAGATCTTTAGACGAGAAAAATAAATGCTTTAAATGTGGAAGATTAGGTCACTTAAGAAACAGCAAATATTTCTCAGCGAGAACTTCGAAATGCAATAGGTGTGGGGGTATTGGTCATTTTGCTAGAAAACGCCAAACTACAAGAAATTAAAGGAAATATATATCCGGGGAAAATCAGAGTTTTAAGCAACAGCGATTTCAACCATGAAATGTTCAATGTGTGGAAGAAGAAAACGTAAGAGACATGAAACCGGATAGGCAATAATCCGGCCAGCATGAGTGTTTTCAAATCTTGAATGAGGGGGACGAGCACATGAGTAAGAACATAGATTATTTTATTGGGGGTATTTCATTGTCCATACTTATAGACTCCGGCTCAAGGTTAAATTTTATTGGAGAAAAAGATTGGGAGAACCTTCGTCAAACGGCTGCAATATGAGAAAACATTCGAACGGAAATGAAAATTTGGATGTTAAATCTGTGTTCGGGCACTCATAAGTGTTGATAGTCGGACAGAGTTCATTTGATCGTTTTACGTAATCGAGAATGACAGACAGTCGTTGTTTTCAAATACACTTGTCTATTGACAATCGTCTTTGTCATCTGCGTTGGAGGAAAAAGTTGAAAAGACATTGGATGAGGCAATAGTTCAAGACAATGTTGAACCTGTGTATAGACCTAGTTCCTGGATATCACCGGATTCGATGCATAATTATCGACATGCGTCTATCAAACACCGCTATTCTTAGAGAGACCTTTCCACCTCCGACATTTGATTCGGTCCTAAACAAACTTAAGGGTGCCAAGTATTTTTCTCGGCTGGATTTGAAAAACGCGTAACATCATAATGGGTTATTTAGGTACAAACGGTTGCTGTTTGGAGTCAGTTCAGATCCAGAAATATTCTATGGAAAGTTATGGAAACTATTTTGGCCCCTTGACGAAACACCCTTAATTATCTTGATGATAATATCATCTTCGGATTGACGGAAGTGGAGCATGATAAGGAATTAGAAAGTGTTCTCAATATTTTCCGTGATATGAACGTAACGCTGAATTAGAAAGTGCAACAATTCAATATCTTGGGCCATATTTTAACCACAGCTGACTGCGGATTTCTGCGGATCCAGAGAAATTCAAAACGATACTGAAATTTCGACTGCCTACAACAAGAATATCTACAGAAGAATACCCTTGTTGGGCTTAGTCACGTATTTAGGAAAATTTATTTCTGACTTATCGGACGTAACTGAACCGCTATGGAGTTTATTTTAAAAAAGACGTTTATTCTAGTGGGGAAAGGAATAGGAAAAAGCATTTCAGAAACTGAAAAATGCGCTTGTAAAAATTCCAACTTTAATCATAAGAATCGTATTCGCCTAGTTGTGCTGGAGAGCGGGAATCTCAGTAGGCGGAGTGTTAGCCACGTGAAAAAGAACCCCGAGCCTCTTGAAGCAGAGTTATCGGAAGCCACCAGTGGTCGGAGTGCGGATCCTCTTTCTCTTCCAGGCCCTTCTCCCCCCATAGCTGACGATGATAATGAAGAACCTAAAAATGCGGAAAACTCTAAATTGAGATTGAAGCTGAAAAACATCGGAGGAATGTGGAGATCGGTACAATAAAGTCAATAAAAATATTTGGGAACGCTGTGCATGCGGTGCCTAGATAGGAATTCATTCGAGTTTTGACGCTGCTATAGCGCAGTTACTTATTCGCATTATTATATTATATTGTTTGTGTTATTTTGCTATTAATAGTTGTCTAATAAAAATTGTTAATTAAATTTCAATTCGAAGGACATTACATAAACTAATGAATGAGAATAATATTATTTTTATTTATTTAAATTATTTTTAATTGACGTTTGAAAAACGATTTAAATTTCACAAATGAATACTTTAACTATCTGAAAATTATACTTTTAATTGTGTATCTGTGAATATGAAATAACTTCACAACAGCACAACCTATCGGATCCCAACAAAGCTATGAACCATCATCTTGACAAAACAAATATCTTGTGTGAATATGACCTCAATAGGTGAAGTTGTTCAGAAGTTACACTATCACTAACAGACGCAGCAGAGGTTATGTGTGTATATATTATATGGGTGTTGCAACGGAACATGAAGCGAAAGATAAAGGTGCAGCTTCTGTCGGCAAAAGGAAGAACACCGACAAGTGCAAATTTTCCGAAGGGAATCTTATAGCCCAAAATATCCCATGGTCAAGCAGCAAAATTGGAGTCGCAGAAAATCCGGCAGAAAACCAAGTACATTATGTGGGAGCAAAAAGCAACATACTCGTAGCAAAAGTACAATTAGTAATTAGCTGCTCCCACTAGTCCGCATACATAACCGTGATAAGCGATCTGCATGTATTGGAGGAAGTTCAAATAGGTGACCAATGTATGGCAATAAAGCAGTGTAGATCAGGTGTTATTTAATTTGTATTGAAAGATCCGCATTCCTAAAGTCAATGACCAGACGAATGAAATCAACCGCAAGACAGCTGTTAGAAGAAAAGTTTTCATTAAAGCAATTATGAAATTATATACTCACACCCATTTGTTCCACCATTCAAATAGTTTCAATTGTATAATTTCTTTGGAATTTGATTTCATTTTTTTTTATTGCTTATTGTTTAGGGGCTAGCGCTTCTAGTAGTGCACAGAACATCGTAATTGTATTTATTCTTTCCTCACCGCACAACAAAAGGTTTTTTTTACTAAAACGCCAGGGCAGTCATTTTTTTTTAATTTTGCGAAACAGAATGGTCCCTCGAGCCGGATTAGATATCTAAACAATTGTTTGTGAATAGCAAACAAAGCAAATTCTTAAAGACCTTTATTCTTGTGTAAAATAGAATAGTAGTTAATTCACTCGGAGCGAATCGTCTGGCTAAAATTTGTGATTCGTGTGTCCTGGAGAAGCTTGTGAAACGAGCGACCACTCTATCCAACAAATTATTGGAGAAATTGGTACAACGAAGAATAACGCTTTAAGACAGGTATGTTGTATTTATAACAATAGTAAACTTACATGATTTATTTTTTGATTATCTTTGATATACAATTTACTTTTGATCCTCTGTAATAACATACAGATACAAAATCGTGTGTAGTGTGTCTCTTGGTAATAATCATCACCATGAGCAAATCGAAAATTTTCAATCTCATCGATGATATCATTCCGTTTAGAATACCTATAATATATCTTGCACAGGGAACGTAGACCACAGTTTGAAATTCACAGTATCAGTTTTGACAACCAGCCGTACATGAGATAATGGAGTAAAAGGACTCTTACGCCGGCTGCTGATCAATCAAGTTTGCTAATTATTAACCTTATAAAAGGAGATTGAATAAAGATTGAATTAAAAATTAACAATTATTATATTGGCGACGAGGATAATTGGGCAGTACTTAAACAAGTAAACCATATGGAAAAAATTCCATAATATTCCAAAAGCGGAAAGTGATACCTAGACACCAGTGTTCATTACTTTAGTGGGTTCAGAAGTGTATAAGGTGTTAAAGTCGTTATCAGCACCCGCATTGTGTCGGTAAATCGTTTCCTGAATTGATTGCGTTATTAGAAAGACATTATGCTCCAAAGTATAATAAGAGAGCAGAACGGTTTAAATTCGCGATGGAGAGTCTATCAGCGATTTCATCGTGAAATAACGGAACCTTGCAGAAATGTGCAAATTCGGAGACTTCGTTGATAGTTCTGTTAAGAATGTAACAGAACTATGAAACCTAGCACAGGAGGACGCCTTGACTGATAACCTCATCGTGGGACTCCGTAGGGATCGCGTTCAGCAAAATAGATAGCAGAAAATTTGATAAGTGCTGCGAGATCGCGCAGAAGTGAACAATTCATCCTAGTACAGTTTCCGTTTATATAGTCAAGGAGAGAGGTGACAGTAGTCGTATGAAGCAGAGGAAGGGTGGAATAGCTAAGAGCAGCAGCGACAAGACTTGTAGGCATTGCGGGAAGACACACCAAGAACAGGAGTGCAAAGTTAAGAGTTTGGTTTGTATTTAATGCAAATAAAAAGGCCACGATGCAGCCGTGTGGTCTGAATCAAAAGGAGATAGAGGAAATCGCCGGTATCTAAGACCAGTGAAAGTGATAAACAACATACAAGCGGAGAGCAGCTTAAAGTTGGAAGTTCGAGTGAGCGGGAAAAAGCTGTTGATGGAGGTCGTTACGGGGGCGGCGAAATCGGTAATTACTCTTCAGGAATTTAAAGATAGGTTTCCTTGTATTCAAATTGTAAGAAATGAAATTGAATTATGTACTATTTCAGAAGCAAAAGTTAAAGGCAATGCAGTCGTCTATCAAGGGGTAGTAGAAAATTTAGAGATTATGGTGGTGGATAGTTATCCCGTTACTCCGCTTTTTGGAAGAACGTGGTTGGACATATTCATCCCAAATTGAAAGGATAATATATTAAGGAATAGTAAGATATCAATAAACCAGTGGGTGGCCGTGACCCAAGTGGTAGTGTATTGACTTCCCAATCGGAGGTTTCGGTGTTCAATCCCCGCGACCGAAATACACTCTTTTTTTCAGGCAACCAAAATCACGTGAGATGAGTGGTTGTCTAAAATACAACAACAAGTCAATCTGCACTAATAATTATTCTCCCCATTAAATCCAGGATGCCACATACAGCTAAGCAAGATACATATAAAGCGGTGCTGCATAGAAGGAGCAAAGTTGCTCATGAGCTCTATGAGCGAATGGCTTTTCAGGAGGAAGAAGAAAGAGCATGAGAAGCGCGCGGTCGAGGAAATTGAGAGATGCTTTTCCAGGAATGAGGTTCGGAAGATTTACCAAGAGGTAAAAATAACATGCCACGGAAACAAACCCCGCACCGAAGCCTGTAGAGATGAACAAGGGAACATCGTGGTAAAATCGCACTCGATGCTGAGGATTTGGAAAGGCCATTTCTGCAGACTGTTCAACGGCGATGACGAATCAAATACCGCTGTCAGGCAGAATCAACCTTTCAACCTGGACGATGATGACCAACAATTCCGTTCACTCGACCTGGACGAAGTGAAGATAGCTATATCGAAGCTTAAATCCAACAAAGCTGCTTGAGCGGACAGCCTGACTGCCGAGCTCCGCAAAGCTTCAGATCGATACGCACCACTTATTCATCGATTTCAAGGGAGCGTATCACGGCATCTATAGAAATGAGCTAATAAGAAAAAAACAAAAAAAAAAAGCACTGTGGCGCTGGCAGCCCGGTATGGGCCATGGCCTAGCTTCTTGACACTCATTTGTGTTGCTCATGTTGTCATTTTTGTCATATCTACGGTTTATCGCCGAGTCCGAGCGGCACTCCTTAGAAGCTTTGTCGTAGACAATTTTACTTTCGGGAGTTTGCCATTGCCCGCCGAAAGGGTGATGGCGATATCAAAAATTGTTGGTGACCCAGCCAGGAATCGAACCCAGACTGTCTGCGTGATAGGCCAATGAGCTAACTATCGCGCCATCGCCATAGCCGAGATGAGCTAATGTAATGTTTTATTTTGGCATCAGACCAATTACCCGCTTACGCCGAAAATATTGGCATAATCGGGAGAAAGCAGGGTGATATTAGTGGCGCTTGCAAGAGTATTGAAACGGAAGCGGCGAAAATGGGTTTAGGGGTCAACGAGGGCAAGACCAAGTTTATGCTGTCAAGCAAAATAGACAACCAAAACCGACGTCTCGGGCTACTATTGAAGTAGTTAAGGACCTTGGCTCCGTTATAAATACAGACAACGAGACTAGCGCTGAGATCAAACGAAAAATAACTCTTGCCAACCGCTGTTTCTTTGGGTTAAGAAGGCAATTGAGTAGCAAAGCCCTCCCTCGGACAACAAAAGTCTCCATAAGACCTTTATAATCCCGGTCCTGCTCTCTGACGCAGAGGCATGGACATTATCAAAAATGGATGAGGGTATTCTTGGTTGCCTCGATAGAAAAATTCTTCGGGCGACATACGGTCCCGTCTGCATTGACGGTGAATGGAGGAAGAGGTACAACAATGTTCTCTACGGACTCTACAGCGATATCGACCTAACCAGAAGAGTGAAGATCCAAAGACTGAGATAGCTGGGTCATGTAGAGCGTATGGACACCAATGCTCCGGTCCGAAAAGTCTTCGAATCCGCTCCCGAGGGACAGCGCAGTAGAGGAAGGCCACGACTTAGGTGGCGCACGCAGGTGGAAGGGGATCTCAGCCATCTTAGCGTGCGAAACTGGAGGCAGTTAGATAGGGATCGAGCTGGCTGGAGACGCTTGTTGACTGAGGCCCAGGCCACCCCGGACAGTAGCGCCACTTAAAGTAAGTAAGTAAGTAAAAGAGACTCCATCTGTTGCGGTCGCCCGCTTGCAGAGATGGGCTATCACTATTTCTTTGTTTAATTATAACATTAAACACTGCTATTGCAAAAAAAAAGTGATGGTGCCTTGAAGTCCCTTCATATTTAGGCAGACATGCCAAATTTCAGTGCGATACTGTCTTTAGTTTTGTTTTTACATCTGATTGTATTTGACGTGTTTGGCATCATGTTGAGTATGGACAAAAACGATTTTCGTTCTCTCACAAAATATTATTTTTTGAGAGGCAAAACGGAGAAGGAAACAAAAGAAAAGTTGGATAAATATTATGGAGCTAATGCTGTCAGGTTATACCATCAAATATTGGTTTCGAGAGTTTCATGGTGGCCGCAACTCCACTACCGATCAAGTCCGCAGCGGCAGGCCCTCCGATGCGGTTACAGAGGACAATGTCAAAAAAATACATGAAATGGTGTTGGCTGACCGGAAAGTGAAGGTGCGCGAGCTAGCAGATACCACAAAGATTAGTACTGAGCGCACACGCCATATTTTGGGCAATATTCTGCATATAAAAAAATTATCCTGCCGCCGGGTGCCGCGCATGCTCACTCCTGACCAAAAACACGAACGCGAGAGCACTTCGAAAGTGTTTGGACTTGCTGGAATCGGGCGAACTTTTGGAGTCGATTGGTATCTTTTGAGGAAACCTGGATCCACTTTTACATAATGGACCGAAGCCGGCACGAGTGCTCCAAAGCGGCCGAGGGAGGCTCAATGGGTCGGAAAGGTTATGGCCTCACATAAAGCGAAAAAAATTGTTTTTTTGCAACAAAATGCGCCGGCGCATAAGAGCATCGCAACCACGGCTAAAATCAATGACTGACGGCTCCAATTGCTGTCGCATCCACCGTATTCTCCCGATTTGGTTCCCTCGGACAATTATCTCTTACCAAACCATGAATAAAAAAAATCAGCTCATACGAGGAAATCATCGACGCCACGGAGGAGAATTTTGCAGACCTTCCGGAAAATTACTATTCGGACGGGATCAAGAAGTTGGAAAATCGCTGAAATAAGTGTATCAAGCTAAAAAAGGACTATATTTAATAAAATAAAAAAACATTTAAAAAAAATTTTTTTTCATTCCCATGGAGGTTACTTTTCACCCCACCTAGTAATAATAGCATTATAAAAAATTAAAAATGGTACTTGTTATACTTATAGCATACGAAGAGGGGGAGGAATGCCTTCATAAAAATCATGTGAAGGAAATCAGAAAGTTGATCCCTTGTAAAATTAGAACGATCTAAGTACTATCAGATATATTGTTCAAATTGGTTCCTAATATAGAACAGTACATATTAATCAGTTAAAGAAAATTTTAATCAAATGAACGTTTAATCCAAGTTATACTATTATTCATAAATCATATCATAAGCAAACAAATATTTAAAATAAACAAGTAGAAGACCAGAAGACTAGTGTACAAGAAAGCGAAAGAGAATCAAATATTTTTAGTTCTTAAATATTGTTAGTACGTATGAAATGTAGCAGTTGATATACATAGATGTATTATTAACTAAGAAACTGAATTGTACACATTGCATCGTAAGGAATTTTATAGAGCGCCTTGATCGTTCAAAAAAGCTCGAGAGGATATAATATATCATGCACAGTTTGCCATTTACTGTATCAGTTTTGACAACCAGCCGTACATGAGATAATGAAGTAAAAGGGCTCCTCCGCCGACTGCTTTTCATTTCATTTTATATGCATTTTTATTTAATTCAATTTAATAAATCTTAAGTGCTAGACAAAAAACGCTTAAAAATAAGATTAATTAACTTAAAATTATCTTATTCTAACTTACTGGCCCCATGCGGACACTCTAAGTTAAGGATAATTCTTAGTCTACTTGTCTTTAGACGTTCCTTACAGTACTTTTTTATTTATTACATTAATTAAAAACTAAAACTAAGAAAATAAATTGTATTAAGTATTGTAGAAACGGGGCATTTTTGTTTTCTAATTATAAAACTTAGAAACCACTAAAACTTAGACTACTTAAAAATAAATCCTAAGCCTACTTAACCTACTTATGCTAACTTATTATATAGGCATTATTTCTTCTTTTTTTTTGGTGTGGTGTGAATTACCGACCTCTGTTGTTTTTTTTTTAATATTTTTAATTCTTTTTTTTTTAGTTATAATTTATTTTTCTTTTTTTTCAGTTTTTATAATTTTTGCTCTTAAAACTACCTTAACCCTACCTTCACCTATGTAAGCCGGCCATGTCTAAAAAATAGGCAGATTCGATAATGGAGCTCCCTCTTCTTCTGCAAGCCAACAAAATTGTTGGTGCTGCCGAGCAACATCCCTAATGTCGCGACTCCCTACCGCCATACTAGACCGGAGACGCTCCGCACTGCCGTGTGCGACATCTCTGTCGTAGTTGAGACGCTTGTCCGCAGCTGTTCGAGCGACGAGAAAGATTAACGGCACCGCTAATCAGTCCTGGATCAGACCTTTCATATCGAGGTGGAGGAATGCTTCTGGAGGAATAAGGCCGTCAAAGCAGACTCTCTCGTGATCCATTTAATTGGGTTAGAAGGCCCGGAGATCAGGTTGTTCGACGAGGTCATTGCTGTTGCAATGTGCCTTCGAATCAACTTAATGACAAAATTGTCCACTCTTATTAGGTTTGTCCTATTGTACAAGACCTCGTTAGGATAGAATTTTATGTACTCAGACTCTGGTGTTCTGTTGCCCTCTTAAACACCCGAATCATTTCCAAAAGATTTGCTCTCGCGTTGAACCACATGGGACAACCAAATACAAGCATAGGCCGAATAAGGGCCATGTAGCAGATCACCTTTACCCTCGCATCGAGTCTATAATAAAACTGTCTCTTTGTACTTTGGCAAAAGCACCTTGGGCTCTGGCCAGAGCAACATCTATATGTTTGTTTTAATACATTTCGACAAGCAAATGGCTGCCCGTGCTGTCCCACGGTCTGAAACTTTCGGGGCAGAGGCCCCAGACCATAAATGAACTAACATAGATTGCTAACTCTACTACTACAGTTGCGACCATAAATGAACTTACATAGATTGCTAACTCTACTACTACAGTTGCGAGCCTGGAGCTTTTCACAAATACACTGTAAGTGAATCAGCAACACTAATGCAAGCCTGATACCCGTCATAATAGCTAAAATGACAGCAAATTTCACGTAACGTCCACTAGGTATATACATATAAAAAAAAAAAGAAGCAAACTTAAAAGAAGTTAACGTGGTCAATATATATTACAAGGTGGTGAAAAAGTAAATATAGTAGAACATATGAAAAAAGATCTTTGTTTTGCTTTAAATGTACCAAAAGCTGATGGTTTCCGAACTAAGTTAATAAGAGGCCTTGAAATCATATTTTAAAAGTTTTATTTCAAGATATGAATGAATTGCAAATCAGCTTATCAGAAAACTTAAACTAGTATTCTAAGTCAATTGAGCAATCTTTATGTACGAGGGCGGGTCAATAAGTCCGTGACTTTTGGATTAAAACACAGATTTTTTGATAAAAAAATAATTTTATTTTTCAACGTAGTCTCCCTTGAGCTCTATACACTTTGTCCAACGCTTCTCCAATTTTTTTATCCCTTCCAAAAAAAATGATTTGTCGAGGTCCTCAAAATAGGCCTTTGTTTGCGAGATGACTTCATCATTGGAGTCAAATCTTTTTCCACCAAGCCATTTCTTCAGGTTTGGGAACAAGAAGTAGTCGCTCGGAGCCAAATCTGGAGAATAGGGTGGATGAGGGAGCAATTCATAGCCCAATTCATGGATTTTTGCCATGGCAACTGCACATGTGTGCACTCTTGCATTGTCTTGGTGGAAAAGAACTTTTTTCTTGGCCAAATGAGGTCGTTTTTTTTTCAAATCGTCATTGAATCGGTCCAATAAGTTGGCATAATATTCCCCATTGATTGTTCTTCCCTTTTGAAGGTAGTCAATGTGGATTATCCCGCGTGCATCCCAAAAAACAGTCGCTATAACTTTATTGGCTGACAAACCCACCTTGGCCTTCTTTGGCGCCGATTCACCCTTAGAAACCCACTGTTTTGACTGTTGTTTGTTCTCTGGTGTGTTGTGATGGATCCATGTTTCGTCCACGGTTACAAAACGGCGCAAACACTCCTCCATATTGCGATTAAACAACGCCAAACCTTCCTGTGAAGTTGTTACACGATTGCGTTTGTGGTCGACTGTGAGCAAACGCGGCACCCATCTTGCGGAAAGCTTTCTCATGCCCAAGTGATCATTCAAAATTGAAGCCACTGAGCCATGCGAGATCCCTACGGCTTCCACAATCTCTCGCACTTTCAATCTTCGGTCGGCCAACACCATATCGTGAATTTTTTCGATTGTTTCGGGTGTAGAGACCTCAACTGGGCGTCCAGGACGTTCGGCATCTTCAGTGCTTGTACGGCCACAACGAAATTCAGTAAACCACTTTTTTACCATTGAAATCGATGGTGCAGAGTCCCCATAGTATTTATCAAGCTTAGCCTTGGTCTCGGTAATGGTTTTTTTTCGCAAGGAATAATGCTTAATAAGCACACGAAATTCACTTTTTTCCATTTTCTCCTCAAATTAGTGAGTAGTCTGATAAAAATAGCTGTCAAACACAAACTAACTGACGCAGCAAGTTTAAATTTTGACAGGAGTCAACTGACAAATGCCTGTTGACAGGAGCTGTGTTGCTGTTTCAGTAAAGAGGTCAAAAATTCAACAAGTCACGGACTTATTGACCCGCCCTCGTATATTTAAGAACTCTGGATATGCAATTCATGAAAAGAATTGTTAATTAAGGGCATTCATTTTTTTTTTTGTTTGATACGTATAAAGTAAATATTGTAATTTAAGTAAGTAATATTATCTAATAAATTGTGAATTATTATTTTTATCGTTTTCAAGTATTTCAAGAAAATATTTGTTTTCTCGTTTCATTTAAAAATGAAATGAAACAAGAATGTTTTATGTTTTTATTTACTATTTATTTACTATGCCAAACTCGTCCGTCTGTGCAGGATGACGATGGAGAATGCACGCTGCTCCATCAAGGTCGGTAAAGATCTCACCGAGACCTTTGATGTCCAGAAAGACAAGACAAGGCGATGCGCTGTCATGCGATTTTTTCAACGTCGTACTTGAAAGAATAGTGCAAAACTCACGAGCAAACACAAGAGGCACTATCTTTCAAAAGTCCGTCCAACTACTCGCATACGCCGACGATATTGACATAATCGGGAGAAAGCAGCGTGATGTCAGTGGCGCTTTCGCGAGTATTGAGACGGAAGCGGCGAAAATGGGTTTAGCGGTCAATGAGGGCAAGACCAAGTATATGCTGTCAAGCAAAAAGGACAACCAACACCGACGTATCGAACAGAACATCACCCTCGACAGATATAACTTTGAGGTAGTTAAGGACTTTGTCTACCTAGGCTTCGCTATAAATACAGACAACGACACCAGCGCTGATCAAGCGAAGAATAACTCTTGCCAACCGCTTTTTCTTTGGGTTAAGAAGGCAATTGACTAGCAAAGCCCTCTCTCGGACAACAAAAGTCACCCTTTATAAGACTTTAATAATCCCGGTCCTGCTCTATGGCGCAGAGGCATGGACATTATCAAAAATGGATGAGGATGTTATTGGTTGCTTCGAGAGAAAAATTCTTCGGGCGATCCTCGGTCCCGTCTGCAGTGACTGTGAGTGGAGGAAGAGATACAACGACGAACTGTATGGACTGTATAGCGACATGGACCTAGCCAGAAGAGTGAAGATCCAAAGACTGAGATGGCTGGGTCAAGTAGAGCGCATGGACACCAATGCTCCGGTCCGAAAAGTCTTCGAATCCGCCCCCGAGGGACAGCGCAGTAGAGGAAGGCCAAGACTCAGGTGGCGCACGCAAGTGGAAGAGGACCTCAGCCAACTTAGCGTGCGAAACTGGAGGCCCAGGTCCACCCCAGACTCTAGCGCCACCTAAAGTAAGCAAGTATAATAAAAATAGTGAGGTTTCTGATGTTAGTTTTCATATCCCGGAATAGCCAACATGTACCACTATTGTTAAACTAATAAGATTTTCTAGATTTAAAAACTAAGGCATTTAAGATGTTCTACCATGGAACGGTCAATGGACGAAACGGTGTTGGAATCGTTGTTGCAGCGGATCTTCTAAACAACATCGTTGGTATCTTGAAAATAAGCGACCGCTTGATGAGTGTTAAACTTGTCATACACAATGAAACGTGGAACATTGTTAGCGCGTACGCTCCACAAAATGGATGCGACCAATCGGAAAAAGATACATTTTGGTCAGAGTTCGGTAATTTGCTTAGAAATATACCTATCGATGAGATGCTCTTCGTAGGCGGAGATTTAAATGGCCACGTCGGAGAAACAAATGTTGATTATGAGGACTGCCACGGCGGTAAAGGCTTTGGAACCAGAAATTCAGCTGGCGAAGACATCCTTGTAGCATGTAGGGCTTACGGCTTAACCGTCTTAAATACAATGTTTATTAAACATCAACGACATCTCATCACCTATAGCAGCGGAGGCCACGAAACGCAAATAGATTATCACCTCTGCAAAATGTCGATGAGAAACCGTGTTAAGGACTGTAAAGTAATACTTGGAGAATCGCTAGTAAGCCAACACCGTCTGCTCATTACAGAATTTTTCACAGCGGAACCACCGAAAACACAGGCATCGTTTGGAAAGCCAAAAATCCGGTGGTATAATCTATCGAAGGAACGAAGCGCAAGATTTATCGCACTGGCTAAAGAAGTACTTCAAAATATAAATGGTATAGCAGACTCACTTAGCCCGCAAGAAATGTGGAACAGCATGCACGAGGAATGCATAACACTCGCAAAGTCCCATCTGGGGACTATATCGAAATACCATTACGTCGGCAAAGAAACATGGTGGTGGAATGACGAAACCAAACGAGCTGTGGCCGACAAGAAAAGTGCATTCCAAGCGTGGACAAAATGCGATCGGAGCGACGATATCGAAAAAGCTCGACTGGCTCTTGAATACGAGCGTCTTAAAAAGATCGCAAAGAAAGTCCTGGCTCGAACTCGAGCGGCAGAAGCGGAAAACCTGTACCAGGAGTTGGAACAAATATCCTCACGATCGGCGGATAGAAGACAAGCTATCCAAGAAGTTCAAACGTCGTACAGTACTAAAATGCCAAATATTTTTAAGCTCGCTGCACAGAGGAGAAAAAATTCAATGGAAATAACCTCGCCGAAATACATCAAAAACGCAGACGGTCGCTTATTAACAAATGAAAAGGAAATTTGTGACCGGTGGCTTGAATACTGTAAGGAGTTGCTTAACAAACAGTTTCCACGTGATATCGTGCCGACAGCTGGTCTATTCGAGGAGGAAGTTTCCGACTTTTCAATCGAAGAAATAAGTATAGCAATTGGAAAAATGAAGCGGGGGAAAGCGGCGGGACCAGACAGCATTCCATCAGAGTTTTGGTCGAAGATGGAGGGGATCGGCAGCGTTTGGCTATCGAAACTTTTAAATAAATTAAAATGTGGACAACCTATGCCGAATCAATGGAGAAGTAGCTTCTTGGTTCCATTATACAAAGGAAAAGGCGACACTCGAGAATGCAACAACTACCGTTCAATCAAGCTTATGTCACACACAATGAAAATCGTCGAAAGAGTCTTAAACGAACGTCTTCGGCAAATAATAAAACTCGATAATAGCCAGTGTGGATTTGTTGAAGGAAGATCGACGGTGGACGCTATCCAAAGCCTACGAATAATAATGGAAAAGCATCGAGATTCGTCTAAGGATTTACACATGGTATTTATCGACCTCGAGAAAGCATTCGATCGAGTGCCTAGGGAACTCATATGGGCCGCGCTGAGATCTCAAAACGTACCGGAAACGTATGTTAGAATAATACAAGACATGTACGGAAACGTGAAAACTGCGGTTAAAAGCTCTGCTGGACTAACGAGAGAATTTCCAGTTAATGTCGGAGTGCATCAAGGAAGCGTACTTAGCCCTTTCCTCTTTAACGTAGTATTCGACTATCTTTTAAAAGACTGCATGCGCGAAGCAAATGTAACGCCAATTCTCTTCGCTGACGACGCAGTTATACTTAGCGATAACGTCGAAGATTTACAGAACGCCTTAGATTCATGGAGAAATGCGCTAGAGAGAAACGGGTTTAAAATAAGTCGTTCAAAGACGGAGCATTTGACATGCCCATTTGCGCATCCGTTGCGACCTGTTCCGGATATAATGTTAGACGGAATAGTTCTTCCGAAAAGCACTATCTTTAAGTACTTAGGATCAATCGTTAACATGGAAGCGAAATGTGACGACGACGTAAACCACAGAGTGAGTGTGGGATGGATGAAATGGCGGGAAAATTCGGGAATCTTTTGCGACCGAAAATTTCCACTTAAATTAAAGGGGAAACTCTACACCACGGTTGTTAGACCAGCTCTTATATACGGTTCACAGTGCTGGACAATGTACGAAGCGTTTAAAAACAAAATGACGGCAGCGGAAATGAAAATGCTAAGGATGTCTAGTGGAGTCACTAAACGCGATTGCATTAGATCTACGCGTATAAGAGGAAGTCTACATATAAAGAATTCGGTAACCGAACAGCTTGAGGTGAATAGAATAAGTTGGTATTGCCACGTTCAAAGAAGATCTGCGGAAAATCCGGTTAAAAAGGCACTATCAACTACGGTCACTCCAACTGTAAGAAAACGAGGTCGGAAAAAGAATTCCTGGATTTCTCAGATGGCAAATGCGCAACAACGTCTGGGGTTAACCACTGAAGCGATCCAGGACCGAGCATTATGTAGACGCGTTCTGCGGTCTGCGACATTAGCCAACCCCATAAGCGGAGCAGCAGCGATGCAGTAAAAATGGGAAACTCGTTACGCATAAGTTCGTATAACGAGGAAAGGGTTAATAAAAGGATAAGAAGTTAAACTAATAAGATTTCTTGACCTAGTTTTTCTACTTCGTTTTCTTTCTTATTGAATTAAATACAAAAACTGAGCAACGAATTTCGAATTTGGTAAAAAATTAATGGCACAAAAGTGTTAAAAATGTATTTAGTAACGAATCCCTAAAAAATAAAATACCAATCAGATTTGAAAAGCATTGTTTTGCAAAATCTATGTCTTTTTGTCCTGGAATCGAAGTAAATTGCTGTTTGAAATAAAACACCGATTTAAAGTTAGTTTTTTAGTTCTTTCTTTGAAAATGATTAAGTTTTAATAAAATTTTGCATCGCACGCGATGGCGATGGCGCGATAGTAAGCTCACGCAACAATTTTTCAAATCGCCATCACCCTTTCGGCGGGCAATGGCAAACTCCTTTCTTAATCTTTTGTAGTAATTTTATCGCTCGAGTTCTGGCTCCGCGACAAATCATTTAATAATCGCGCATTTTATTTTCGAATCAGAACATGAACAATGGTAGCTTTAAAATGTTTACTTCAAAATCGGTCAAACGAGAATGTCAGGCATTGATCAATTGGGAACTTTGTAGGTTAGGTACGAGTATTATTTTAAGATTCAATTTCAAGAATTAGTTTATTCTTTGTGGTATTCAGAAATAACAAATTCTGGATAGTTTGCTTATTGTTTTGTTTGCTGTTTGTTACCCAATATTTTAAAATCAATTTTGCAAATGATTTACGTTGAGTTATATTTGCACAAATGAAAATATTTAAAATAATCGTTAATCCTTTTCGTTTATTTATAAAAAGAAAAACAATAATCAAATTTTACATATTTTTAATCCATATATATTTCGGCTTTCTAATTTATTCTTAGATTATAAACTAATATTTTTCGGAACATACCCTTCTGATAAAATATTTATGGTGAAACAAAAAATTTGCCCACGCCGGGGTGAAATTATGAAATGTCAATATTATACTGAAAAAGGAGCAAAACTGTAAGTGAAAAATTATTTACTTTGTATTTAATAAATAAATAAGTTTTTATTTTACAGACGGACTAATATGGCAAGAAATGCAGTTAAGGATGCAGTACGCATGTGCATTTGTACAGCCCAGGATGCGAGGAATCCAGGTTAAAAAAATTTGTTTGCATACTATTTAATATATTACAGGGGTGAACTAAAAAGTAAAACAACTTTTTTTCCACTTGCGTGGTATTATAATATACTCGTATGTATATATTTGCATTTATTAATTATTTTCTCTCATTAATAGAAGCTAGATGATCAACACAAATCTTTGCATTTTTCGCGGCTTTTTACCGGGAACCTGAGCCTCAAGTTCGTGAAAAAAAATTAACTCTATATGAACAGCGTTTGTTCTTTTTACTTGTGTACTTTGTTTAAAAGAATTTAATTTATGTTATGTTAACTTATGTTATGTGAGTGTATCTGTAAAGTGAAATTGCAGAATGGGTGCAATAGGCCTCCTGGGGAAACCGAACAGTCAATAAAAAAAAAATAGGTTAACGAACCATTATGCATACCTCAAGAGTGGTTTGGAAATGCATTATCAAAAGTAATAAATAAACACAATTTTTTTTAAAGTATAAATATATTTTATTTATCAAATAAAACCAAACAAAATATACATACTAAGTTTCCAAAATGTAAAATAACAACTTTTCTGTTGTCTTTGGTCAAAATAGGATATTTCCACCCTTTAAACATATTTGCTAGGATGGTTTGACTGCAACTGTTGAATCTGATAAGAAAAAAGGAATTAAATTCACAGCTAAACTGAAACAATTCCATTTTACTCACAGTTCTTTAGTTAGTCAGGGATGTTTTCACTCTTCCAAAGCATTTGCCAAGATGTTGAATAGTAAGATTATTCTGCAAAACAAGAAGTTTAATTAATTATTTTCAAATTAAAATAGTTTTGCTTACTACAAAGGAAACGTAAACAAACCATTTCAACTGCTTTCCGTTGGTGACAGCAGTATTTTCTAGAATATTGTTTCTTCTTGTTGTAGATGTCTTCAGATTCCTGTATATTCTTTTTAATAAAACAAGAAAGCAATTTATTGTCCAACATTAAAATTACAACTTACACGAAATTAAAATTGTAAACATTAGAAATGTCAAAACAGGAATTCACCTCGCCATTTTCTTATGGATGACGTAATCCTAAATTTTGACAATCGCACGTATTTACGGATAGGTTTCACACGGATAGGGGCCCTCAGCAGAAACCGTTATTCGGAACAGCCGATATCTGGAAAGATTGCCATATGTGTTAGTTCGTTTATGCGAACTAGACAAAGGCGTCCTAAACAAAATGGTTTCCGACTTCTGAAAGTTGATATTCAACTTCCAGTCGTCGCAATATTGTTTAAGTTTATCCAAGTCACGTTCCAAAAGAATGTTTATAACCTCAATCTTTGGACCGTATGCTATGGCATGGTGAATTGAACCTATCAGATCACTTGTGTAAATCTTGAAAAGGATTGGCGAATTGACCGCACCTTTTTGCAGAAGGTTTTTATGTTGAATATACCAGTAGAAGTCACATCGCCATTCTTCACGATGAACTGTCTATTGGTGAGCATATTAAAAAGAATACACAGTAGTGGTTTACTAACTTGTAGCTTGTTTAGCTTGTAGAAGAGTCCCCCTAACCAAACGGTATCGCGGTACCCGCGCACTGTTTCTTGGCTTTGTTCCATTGGATATAAGAAACCAGTTTAGACGCGGCATGAATAACACGATGCCCCGCTTTGAAACCGAATTGATTATCCGGAACTATATTACTTTCCTCAACCCATTTAGTCAGGACTCTATTGATAACTTTTTCGAAAACCTTACTGATGTTTGGAAGGGAACTGATCGGTCGGGGTTTCTCCGGATTGGAGGTGTCTTTATCCCTTTTGGGGATGGGATGTACCACAGTTTCCCAATGCGCTGGATAATGTACATTATTCATTGCATTGTTAAACAGGGTGGTATAAATGTCAACCGCTTCTAGCGGGAGATGTCGAATCACAATGTTCGGTATTCCATCGGTTCTCACTTATTTCTTACTTCTAATTGTATCGAAGATCGTTTGAAGCTCTTCCTTCGAAATGAATGGGGGTTGTTCCGTTTCATTGGCGATAACATTTTTTGCCATATTCTCGTTATTGAAGTGGGTGAAACCCGAGTTCTCGATTCGCCAGTTCACTATTTCGTTTCTAAGGTACAAATTGTGCAAGAACTCAATTTTCCAGGTCGTGGTTCGGACCAATGATGTCATTTGTCTTGTACACTTCCTGGAAAGCCGCTCGAATAGCCTCGACCTTCACCTGCGGATCTTCGATCACAAACAAGTTGTCATCAATAAAAGCCTCATTTGCATCTATGACTGCTGTTGAAAGTATTCGTTCATTGTCTGTCGTTCGGGCGCTTTTAAGACATGAAAGGTCGTCTTGATCTTTATTTATTTGCGGGAATATATTCGGGTTGCTGGTGGTGGTATTGTTCCAATACAAACTTAAAGAAGACCTGTAAATTTCTTTTATTCAAGGTTCTTGAAAATTGATTTTAATGTCATAATCTCCGGGTTATGTCTGTCAGTAAGCTGTCTGTACAAGGTCTTCAGTCTTAACAGTAGTCTACTTTTATGTCGATGCAGTGCGAAGGAGTAACAGTTGGTGTTTGTATTTGAACAGGTGGACGCTTAACTTCCACCTCTTGCTGCCCGGCCAGATTTACTCTTTTTATGTAATGGAATTCGGGACATACCCGACAGTTTGCGGTGTGTCCCGTGTTCTTACATAAAACGCAAGAGAGTTGGCTGTTCTGAATTGTGGTTCTTGCCGCACTTAACGAGGCTGCATTTTGCATTTCGACGCGGCGTCCCCGAACCTTTGGCAGCGAACCCATTGCAACATGTTATCGCTCCGTTTTACTTTTCCCCAGTGTACAGCCTGATAGTCTAGGACTTTGATACTCCTTAGACCATCCAGCTTACTATCGGGAGTTAGCTGAACTATGAAGAACGGTAGTTTCCGTTTCTCTCTTTTTGCTCTAGCTGTTGTGAACGGCTTCACCCCTACGAATTTGAGTCCTTCGCACTCTTTCTCTTTGAGCAGCTTTAAAAGCTCCTCCGGATCAGTAGACAGCTCTTACCCCCTCAGCAGCATTATTTGCAGCTTTTCACCCTTCAGGGTAAAGGAGAAGAAACCCTTAACAAAGTTTTAATTTTTTACAGCGCTCCACTGTGTTACAGTGGATCGCATGTCTATCAATACTTAATCTTTTAATAAAAAAATGATTGCCTATGGCCGACTTACATAGCTCTGTAGTTTCTTTTAACTCCATTTTGTAGGTGTTGATAGCATTCGTTCATACACGATCAACCAGTCAAGTTTGAAGTGAACGGTTGTGTTTTACTTTGCTCTCTTGAGTTGTGATCCCATTTTTGGTGGAAAAAGTATTTTTTTTTTTTTTAGAATTAGAAATAAACCATAGTGTGCCAAAGACAGTGACTTTTTAAACATTTTCTCAATAAGAAAAATTCATAAGCCCCTCGTTAAAACAGTGAAAAGATCAATTTCTTTTCCCCTTAAACCCATCTAAATAGCTATTTCCCTTTAGTTTCATTTTTTACTTCCCGCAAACACCCAAACCATCATTCCCAAATACAATATGAATTCATGTAGTGAATGCCTCTTCGACCTCCCTGCCGATGGAAATTTCGTAACATGCTATAGATGTGACCGAAAAATGAACTATGATTGTACCTCCCTTTCTGAAAAATTATACAGAAAAATGAACATTGCTAGAAAGGAGGAATGGAGATCTTCAACCTGCAGAAAGGAACTTGCAGCCCTCTCCGCGCCAAAAGCACCTGTTGAAATACCTTCAATCCAACCCTTGTCAAAGCGAATGAAAAGCGTAAGTTTCCCCCGAAGCTGTGCAACAAATCGAAAAACCAAAAACAAGCGCTACAACAGCACCACAAGGCACTAACACTGACACACTTTTAAATGAAATGCGCAAAATGCGAAAGGAAATGGCTGACATAAACACTAGTTGTGAATTTATGGCTAATAAATATGAAAAGATAAGACAACGTATGTCTCTAAACAATGAAGCCCTTAAGAAACTGTCCAACGAAATAAAAAAGCTAAAAGAAAGCAACCAGAAAAAGGATCAACAAATTTATCAAATGGAAACAAAAATTAACGGGCTTGAACAACAATTATTAAAAAATAACATACAAATTAAGAACATTCCACCGACGCCAAACGAAAATCTAATGGAAATTGTCCAAGCACTAGGCAAAACATTAGACCAAACTAAACAACTATAATCGTCTCTTTCACAAAACACGCATGCAAAACAAATCTAATTAAAAATGCAAAAGCCATGCGTATTATTCCTCTAAAAAAATCAGATAAAATACTTGCAATGGCCCTGCTCCAAGTACAACACCCGAAATTGAAGCATTGATATATGTAAACAATCTTTTCACACCTACTAATAAGCACCTTCTCTGGCTAACAAAAAACAAAGCCAGAGAGTGCAACTGGAGGTTCGTATGGGAAACAGCCGTCAAGATATTAGCAAAAAAGAACGAAAACGGCGAAACAATACATATCGGGTCACGCGACGATGTAAACAAGATGAACAACTAAGCTTTGTTGTTGTACGTAATAATTGAGAAAATCCAAACAAAAACAAAATGGGATGTCTTTATAGCGGAAATTGAAAATGTGCTATGTAAAGTCGATATATTAGTCCTGAATGAAATTAACATACCGAAGATAAAGAAATGGCTTTTATAATATTGACGGTTTTAATCCTGAATGCCACGAAAGGCGGAGGAATTGCAATTTATATTAAAAACAATATAACTTACACAATAATACCAGCGAACCCAATTAACTATGAGGGCATACACCTGGAAATATGTCATTACGGTGAACAAAAACTTATACATGCAATAATAAAGGCGACCTAGTTCAAGTGCTCAAAGATTCATTGAAGAATTCGATGGCTTTTTAAAAGGAAATAATGAAAATATCGTGCTGGGAGATATCAATATTAACATCCGAGATGAGAATAACTCACTTGTTTTAAAATACATGGAGATGATGGCTTCCAAAGGGTTGACAAGCGTTATCAAACGACCCACGCGTGTTGATGTACCAAATATCACTGCGACGTTAATTGACCATTTGTATGTGAGCATAACTAAGCGTGACATATTCTCAGCAGTAATCGAAACCGATCTTTCTGACCATTACGCTGTTTTGTATGCAACGAGGGGTTTAAATAACACAGAAACACCTAGTAAAGCTGAGTTTAAATTCAGTAATCAACAAAAAGTTAATGAGCTTATACAGAATACAGACTGGCAGCACAACTCCAAGAAAATGACGTTGAAGTATTATACAGTAATTTTGTCAAATGAATAAAATAAAATATACGCTGAAGCAAGCAAAATGACCACAACCAAAAGAACACGAAAACATAAGCCATGGATCACTTCAGAAATAATCCCAATGTGCAAGCAAAGAGATGAGTTATATAGGAGGTGGAAAAACAGCCCCAGATGTAAGACGTTTGAAGATGAATACAAAAAGTATCAAAACACAATTACTAAAAACATTCAACTTATAAAAGCCAATTACTACAAACAAAAATTCTTAGATGCCAATAATGACCCAAGGAAAACGTGGAGTTAGTGAGTGAACCACTTGGAAGAAAGAAACGTTCAGTAGATGAAACAATAAAAAGCAGTTTTCCAAATGCTGCAGAGGACTTAAAAGGCATTGTTGAGGAATTTGCAGAGCGGTTTTCGAATCAAGCGGCAAACATTATTCATGTCTGTGACACAAAAACCTCAGACCACGACCACCTTCAACTACAACAAAGTATCTACTTGGAGGAAGCAACAGAAATCGAAGTTTACAAAATATTGTGCCAATTAAGTAACAAAAAAAATCCTGGAGCAGATAACATCAGACCAGTTGATCTTAAAATGAATGCTATGTGCTTCACTCCTATAATCACGAAGATTATAAACCGTAGTTTGTATCAGTGTCATGTGCCAAAACTAATGAAAACATCAATAATTCGTCCAATATACAAGGGAGGGAGAAAAAAGACACGGAGAATTACAGACCGATTTCAATCCTTCCAGCTGTTGAAAAATGTTTAGAAATAGTTGTTAATCGTGTTAATTGTTTTATGTCTAAGCACAAAGTGATTCACCCTAACCAATTTGGCTTTCAAAAATGCAAGAGCACCCAATTGTTGCTGGGGGAGTTTACCAATGTGGTGAACGCTGGACTGAATATAAATCACCACGTACGTGTGCTTTTTATAGACTTCAGCAAAGCGTTTGATACCCTGAAATATGAAAAGCTGGTGGAAAGTGTCAAGAAATTAGGATTGGGAGGAGTGCTGGCAAACTGGCTCAAAAGCTATCTGACTGAAAGAGTAATCAGTCAAGGTATCTGACACATTAAGCAAAAATAAAGAACAATTAAATACGGTGTGCCACAAGATTGCAAATTGGGTCCCATTTTATTCATTCTATTCACTTATGCTGATGACATCGCAATCATCGTAAAACACAAAGACCTACACTTAGCCCTGAAGATATTGCAAGACGAATTCAACGCTGTATCTGAATGGTGTCATGACAACGGTCTGGTGATAAATGCAAATAAAACAAAGGTGATGCACATACGGACGCCATCAAAGCCAACGGAAAATATTGAAATCTTTCATCGCAATGGTAGGTGTCCAGTACCGAGAAGCAGTAAAACAATTCAGGGAGTCAAGACCATTAAATATCTTGGAGTCACCATCGACGAGCATTTTATGTGGCGTGAACACATCAACGTCCTGCGTCTTCAACTTAAGAGCGCTATATTTGCAATGGTTTATCTTAAGCGTTATTCACATATGGAGGTACAAAAGCAAGTGTACTACTCGTTGGCAGAGTCACGCATTAAATACGGGATTCTGGCCTGGGGAAACGCAGCAAAGTCCCACCTAGAGAAGATATCTAACCCACAACATCGTCTTATTAAAATAATTAGACAGACGGGAGACAGACAGAGAGAACTACGTTGTATTTTCCCTAAATTAGTAAATTCGCTCCCACCGTTCTTGAAAGTCATTCCAAATTTTAAAAAAAAGAAAGAAAAAGTTAAAAAATCATTACATTGAATCTTATTGTGTAAACTAAAGTTACATTAGTATTTCAACACCACCAAAGAATTTCAACTTAAAACAAAAATTAGAATAACCATTGTTAACTTATATATTTTCAATATAAACACTTCAAAACTTTATTTACTTGTATCCAACCGCCTGCAGATAAGCACTCTGCTTCGCAGGTAAAACGTTGTAAATATGAAAATTTGTGCAAATAAATACACAAAAAAAAGAGGTATCCTTTGTTGAAATTTTTGTTGTTGTTGCTGCTGCTGTTGTTGTTTCTGCTGCTGTTGCTGTTGTTGTTTCTGCTGTTGTTCTTTGTGCAGTGGTTTGCGTTTTTTGTTGTGGTTGTGCCTGTTTCTTTGTTGACTTTAGCGGCTTTTTTATTTTTTGTTGTTGTTAGAGTAGAGTGTAGAGTAGAGTCGCTCATTTTTGACTGTTTCTGAGCGCCCTGTAGTGTCGTAGCTGCTCCTTTTCTCTTCTTGCAACTTGCTTTTCTTTTATTGCAGGCACTTTTTGTTGCAGCTGATTTATGCTTTTGTTGAGCGCTTGGAACTTGTTCTCTTCATCATTAGACTCAGAGGGAGCTAGTAATGGGAAGCTATTGCCTCCCCCCATGTAGTGGCCTTCCCAAACGTCTGATACGTACGGGTTGTCGTCATTGTCATACTCCTGCCCCCTTCGATTTGATTCTGCTCTGGACGTTGTTGGCGCCACTTCTCTTGCTTCAAGAGACAGCATTTCTTTTGAAACTGATAGAGACGGGCGCTTTATTGGATTTCGAGTTGATCTCAGCTTTCTCCTCCTCTTAGTTGTTATTTCTGCTGTTGTTGTCGTCGTTTTGTGGTCTGGTTTGACGGTCTGGTCATCCGATGACAACATGCCACCTACTGATCCCGCTATCGAGCTAGCGGACCGCTCTTTACCACTCATTGTCTAATCACACGCACTTTCGTATTTGCACTATGTTCACTCGTTAGTAACCTTACTTATGTAGATAGAAAAAAAAAAACGATGTCACTAAGATTTCTTCGGGGATCGAACCCAAGACCCCTACTTTATTGGCCAACGCCACTTTTCTTTCATTTTTATATGCATTTTTATTTAATTCAATTTAATAAATCTTAAATGCTAGACAAAAAATGCGGACACTCTAAGTTAAACATAATTCTTAGTCTACGTGTCTTTCGACGATACGTACAGTAATTTTTTTTTTATTACATTAACTTAATATTAAAACTAAGAAAATAAATTTTGTTAAGTAAAAAACTTATTACATGTACTCTTTTTGTTATAATTATTATTATATAGAATAAATCCTAAGCCTACTTAACCTACTTAAGCTAACTTATTGTTCAAGCATTACTTCTTATGTGTGGCTTTGATTGCCACTTTTTTTTATTGTAACAGAAGGTTACCCATCTCTGCTGTTTTTATTTTTTTATTTATTTATTTATTTTTTTTTTTTATTTTTTTTTTTTTATAATGTTTTTTTTCTTAAACCTACCTTAACCCTACCTACACCTATGTAATCCGGCCATGTCTAAAAATAGGCCACTCTGCTCCCTAACGAAGCTATCAAGTATTGGAGGAATTCGATAATGGAGCTCGCCCTTCTTCTGCAAGCCACCGAAATTGTTGGTGCTGCCGAGCAACATCCCTAATGTCGCGACTCCCTATCGCCATACTAAACCGGAGACGCTCCGTACTCCGTGTGCGACGTCTCTGTCGTAGTTGAGTCGCCTGTCCGCAGCTGTTCGAGCGACGTAAAAGATTAACGGCACCGCTAATCAGTCCTGGATCAGACCTTTCATATCGAGGTGGAGGAACGCTTCCTGAGGAATAAAGCCGTCAAAGCGAACTCTCTCGTAATACATATAATTGGGGTAGTAAGCCCAAGAGATCAGGTTGTTCGACGAGGTCATTGCTCTTGCAATGTGCCTTCGAACCAACTTAATAACAAAATTGTCCACTCGTATTAGGTTCGCCCTATTGTACAAGACCTTATTAGGATAGAATTTTATGTACTCCGACTCTGGTGTTCTCTATAAGCGAAAGCAAGCCCTCTCAAGCACCCGAATTTTCCAAAAGACATGCTCTCATGTTGAACCATATGGGACAACCAAATGTAAGCATAGGCCGAATGAGGGCCATGTAGCATCACCTTTCCCCTCGCATACAGTTGCCTGCTATAAAACAGGCTCTTTGTGAGGCCATAAGCACCTTTCGCTCTGGCATATATATGTTTGTTAAAATACAGATATTGATCTAGCCAGATCCCTAGGTATCTCACTACATTTCGACAAACAAGTGACTGCCCGTGTTGTCCAACGATCTGAAACTTACGCCAATTCTTTCTGGTATCCGCAGAGGCCCCAGACAAAGGCGTCCTAAACAGAATGGTTTCCGACTTCGGAAAGTTGATCTTCAACTTCCTGTCGTCGTAATATTGTTTAATTTGATCGAAATCACGTTGCAAAAGAATGTTTATAACCTCAATCTTTGGACCTGATCTGTACGCGATTAAGTCGTCTGCGTACGCTATGGCATGGTGAAGTGAACCTATCAGATCACTTGTGTAAATGTTGGAAAGGATTGGCGAACTGACCGCACCTTGTTGCAGACCGTTTTTAATGTTGAATGTACCAGTAGAAGTCACATTGCCATTTTTCACGATGAACTGTCTATGTGTGAGCATATTGAAAATAATATACAGCAGTGGTTTACTAATGCCCAGTCTGTCCAACTTGTAGAAGAGTCTCTCTAACCATACGGTATCGAAGGCCTTCTATAAGTCAATCAGGCAGGCACCCGTGCACTGTTTCTTGGCTTTGT
This sequence comes from Volucella inflata, assembly GCA_928272305.1. Lineage (NCBI taxonomy): Eukaryota > Metazoa > Arthropoda > Insecta > Diptera > Syrphidae > Volucella > Volucella inflata. The sequence goes on along the minus strand of OV743716.1, from coordinate 104,868,210 downwards.
TCCATTGGAAATCAGAAACCAGTTTTGACGCGGCATGAATAACATCATGCCCCGCCTTGAAGCCGAATTGATTAACTGGAACTATATTTCTGTCCTTTTGGGGATGGGATGTACCACCGCAGTTTTCCAATGCGCTGGATAATGTGAATTATTCATTGCATTGTTAAACAGGGTGGTATGAATGTCCACCGCTTCTAGCGGGAGATGTCGAAGCACAATGTTCGGTATTCCATCGGTTCCCACTGATTTCTTACTTCTAATTGTGTCGAAGGTCGTTTGAAGCTCTTCCTTCGAAATGAATGGGGGTTGTCCCGTTTCATTGGCGATGACATTATTTGCCATATTCTCGTTATGTTCTCGATTCGCCAGTTCACTATTTCGTTTCTAAGGTAGAAATTGTGCAAGGATTTTCCAGGTCGTGGTTCGGACCAATGATGTCATTTGTCTTGTACACTTCCTGGAAACTCGCTCGAATAGCCTCGACCTTCACCTGCGGATCTTCGATCACAAACAAGTTGTCATCAATAAAAGCCTCATTTGCATCTATGACTGCTGTTGAAAGTATTTGTTCATTGTCTGTCGTTCGGGCGCTTTTAAGACATGAAAGGTCGTCTTGATCTTTATTTATTTGCGGGAATATATTCGGGTTGCTGGTGTTTACAGCCCGAATTTTATTGTTCCAATACAAACTTACAGAAGACCTGTAAATTTCTTTTATTCATGGTTTTTGTTCGACGACTTTAATGTCATAATCTCCGGGTTATGTCTGTCAGTAAGCTGTCTGTATAAGGTCTTCAGTCTTAACAGTAGTCTACTTTTATATCGATGCAGTGCGAAGACAGTTTACAGTTTGTTGGTTCGTACCTGTCAGTTGTATTCCTGTGTCGAACAACAGGAGATCCAAATAGGAGCCGTGTCTAGGAAACGACCGTCGCCCTTAGGCCGAGTCGTTACCAAACACTTTGCTGACCCCACCAATTGAATAGCGAGTTCCCCCTAGTAATACACCAATATTTCCCCAATCTCTATGTTTGGCGTTGAAATCTCCGCCGATAATTCCAGTCTCAGAAATCGAAAAAGTGTCCCGAGCTCAGAGATTATTAGGTTGAATTGAGTAGCATTCGATGCATAAACACATGTAAAACCGCTTTCCACTACGGAGAGGGATATGCACGATGCATTCTTCTAGCACGTGAAACCTACGTACTACTACAAAGAGATTTACTCTTTTTATGTACTTGAATTTGGAACAACCCCGATAGTTTGCGGTGTGTTCCATGTTCTTACATAAAACGTAAAAGACGTAAAACCTTTGGCAGCGAACCCATTGTAACATATAATCGCTCCGTTTTACTTTTTCCCAGTGTACAATCTGGTAGTCTAGGACTTTGATACTCCTTAGACCATCCAGTTTGCTATCGGGAGTTAGCTGAACCAGGAAAAACGGTAGTTTGGCTCTGGCTGTGGTGAACGGCTTGACTTCTACGAATTTGAGTCCGTCACATTCTTTCTCTTTGAGCAGCTTTAAGAGCTCCTATGATTGGCCAACGCCACTTCCACCAGGCTACCAACGCAGTTGTGGAAAATGTTTTTCAAATGTATTTTGGGAAAATTTATTTAAATATTCTTTTTTTCACTTTGAAAGCCAAATCACATTTATTCCTCACGGAGGTCTACGAACGACTGTGTCCGCCGACTGCTGATCAATCAAATGTGCTACTTATTAAACTTATATGTGACCTGAAATCAAAAGGTTATTTGAAAGTTTTGTGAGTAAAAATGGATCGCTGACAAACGTTCAAAAAGAAAATTCAGCTGGAAAGAAAATTCAAAACTAATTTTACTAAAAATCCTTTTGCAAGAAATATGGCGACAGCGTACCCAATGGGATGAAAAAATAGAAAGCGAACACTTTAAATTATGGCGTCAATGGATACATTTGCTACCTGCGGTGAAAGCGATTAAAATTAAAAGAACGTATTTCTCAGAACTGAAATTTGAAAATAATTGTACTGTGGAACTTCATGTATTTGTCGATGCAAGCATTTCAGCAAACGCTGCAGGAGCTTATCTCCGAATACAAAGTGACTCCAGAATTGAATGTGCTCTTGTGTGTTCTCGTACAAAAGTTGGCCCGAAAAAACGCATGTCGGTACCAAGAATGGAGCTGGAGGCAGCCGTTCTAGGTGTCAGAATAACGAAGACTGTGGAAAAGGGGCATTCTATAAAAATTGACAGACGGTACTTTTGGTCTTATTCACAATCAGTCTTATTTTGGATAAAAAACGATCATCGAAAAGTTAAACAGTTCGTCATGTTCCGAGTGGGTGAGATATTGGAAAATTCCAATGAAAGTGAATGGAGATGGGTTCCAAGCGAAGATAACGTTGCATATGACGCCACAAAGTTTAATCATAAAATTGATTTATCTTCTGAAAGTCGATGGTATCATGGTCCCACCTTTTCTTCTTCTTGGAAAAAATTGCGTAGAATATTGGCTTATGGTTTTTCTGTTTAGGGACAAAATTTCAAAGAAAAGGAGACAAGAGGGTCACAGTCTAACTTCAGACGACATTATTAGAGCCGAAAATTACTTACACAAACTGTGTCAATTTGAAGGTTATCCTGAGGAAATAAACATATTGCAAAAACATTTAAACAGTACTGCAGAAGTATTGACAATAGAACCATCTAGTCCAGTTTATAAGCTAAGTCCATATATAGATACGAATGGTGTTATGCGAATAAAAGGGCGTATTGATGCTTCTCCTAATGCATCCTTTAATTGCAAGCGACCAGTCATTTTACCAAAGACCCATTACATCACCATGCTAATAGTTCAAGACGTCCACCTAAAATGTAAACATCTTTATAATGAAACTGTAATAAATGAACTTCGTCAAATGTTTTATATACCAAAATTGCGAGTGGTATTAAAGAAAGTACAGAAAAATTGCCAAATGTGTAAGAATAAAAGAGTAGCTCCAATACCACCTTTAATGGCTGACCTTCCACCAGCACGATTAAAATCCTTTTCTAGGCCATTTTCATATGTAGGGATTATTTTGGCCCTATGTTGGTAACAGTTGGCAGACATACAGAGAAAAGATGGGGTGTTCTCTTCACTTGTTTGACGGTAAGGGCGATACAGATCGAAATTGCACATAATCTTACTAGTGATTCATGTATTATGGCAATTCAAAGGCTTTGAGCGAAAAGAGGAAGGCCGATAGAAATATGGTGTGATAATGGCACTAATTTTAGGGGGGCGAGCCAAGAGCTTAAGGATACTTTAGAGCAGTTGAGTATAGATAAGATAGCGGAGCGACTTATAGACAGTAAAATATGGGGGGAAGTTGGGAGAGACTAGTGCGATCTGTTAAACAAACGCTAGCAAACATACAACTTAGTCGTAATCCAAAGGACGAGATTTTACTAACAATGATGTCAGAAGTGGAACATATAATAAATTCAAGGCCACTTACATATGTACCCATAGACGCCGACAGTGACGAAGCTTTGACACCTAATCATTTTTTGATGGGAGCTTCAAGTGGTGTGAAACTTTCGGGACAAATTTGCCCTGATGGGATGGCTATTCGAAAAAATTGGTTGAGGTGTGTACAATATGCGGACGTTAGCTGAATGAATATTTACCTTCACTTACAAGAAGAACGAAGTGGTTTAAGTCAGCCAAACCAATATCAGAAGGAGACGTTGTCATTATAGTGGACCCGAACAACCCGAGAAGTACCTGGTCAAAAGGAGTCGTTATCCAAGCACACCGAAGCACAGATGGACAAGTTAACGAAGAAACACTTTTATGTAGACGATCTCATCCATGGAGCTGTTATAATTCAAATTTTTTTATTTGCAAAAAACAAGAAATCAATTATAAAGTGTTTTATTGTCTGTGGTGATAATCCAAAAAACAATTTTTGTTAGGAGTACAGCACATGTGAAGGTTACATTTGGAACAAACGATCTGTGCGCAGTCGTTTCGCATCTCGCATTGAGAACGGTCGACTTTTTAGCAGTGCACAGAAAAGTGAAAGACAATTAAATAAAAAAATAAACGACGAGTTTACAAGTAGTAGTGTGGTTCAGCGAATCAGTAGTTGACTCGGGACTCTGGACATCTGGGTTCGAGTCACAGTAGAAATTTGCGGGTTCTTTTTTTTTTAATTTCTAAACATAAAATCAAGATAAGTGATAGTTGTAGTGTTTCAATAAATAATGGACACCGGTCAGCCGGAGGTCCCGCAGGTGGAACCGGTTTCAAATCGAATGACAACGAGGGCATGTGAAACGCAGCAGCAGCAAGCAACAACATCTAAGGCAGCAGCAGCAATGCAAAAGTCAGATGATGATAGCATGAAAGTAGAAAAGAGGAGGAGAAAAACCAAAACGGCATCGAAAATATGCACAAAAAAAAAACTCAAAGAAGACGACGAAAAAATCACGGCCAGAAAGGAATACTCTTATGAATCTGAGGGGGGTGAGTGCCGCTACATTGGAGAGGGAAACTCTTTTAGAGAGTTATCAGGAACCGATTCCTCAGAAGAAGAGGAAGAAGATGATGAGGCTCAGCTCGACAAACTTATTGAAGAGCTTCTAGAAAAGAGAGAGAAGTTGCGACAGGAAAAGCAGCAACAAAAAACACAACAGCAGCAGAGACAAGGTATGAAAGAGTTGCCGCCTCAGCAAAAGCAGAAGCAACTTTTAAACGAAAAACAACAACAAGAACATAGAATGAAACAGCAGAAGAAACCCCAAAAACAACAACAACAACAGCTAAAACATCAGAAATCAGAAAAACAACAACAGCTAGCGCAGCAGCAACAACAACAGCAGCAGCAGCAGCAACAACAACAACAACAACAGCATCAGCAGCAACAACAGCAGCAACAACAACAACAACATCAGCAACAAAAAAAAGCAGTCAGATAACAAAGGGAGGGAAAGGGTGCCTCCCATTAACGTAAGTAATCTAGAAATGATACCATTAGGCTTTGTAAGTTAGTTACTAAGAATTTTTATATCAAGAGGTTAAGCGTAAATAAACACATTATTATGTGTAGCAATATGGAGGAGTATAGGAAAGTGCGTACCGCTCTAGGAAAAGCAGACACTGAGTTTTATACATATACCCCTAAGGGTGAAAAACTCCAGACGGCGCTGTTAAAAGGCATCGATCCAGCAATAAAAACGGAGGAGCTCGAAGAAGAGCTTAAAGGGTTAGAGAGCGACGACCTTAAGTTCGTGGGGGTCAAGCCGTTTACCACGGCCGCGGCAAGGGATGGTAACCGCAAATTACCATTCTTCTTAGTGCAATTAACCCCCAATAGCAAAATAGATAGTCTGCGAAAAATCAAATTCCTGTACTATCATGCTGTAAGTTGGGAAAAATTAAAGAGGGCAGATCGCGTACTGCAATGTATGCGCTGCCAGAGGTTCGGACACGCCGCAGCTAATTGCAATATGCAATTTAGGTGCGTTAAGTGCGACAATGACCACAAACATGGGGAATGTCCTTTAGGTAATGAAAGAGTAGTAGATAGGAACCAACTCTTCTGTGTACTCTGCAGGAACCCAGGGCATCCTGCCAATTTCAGAGGTTGTCCTAGGTTCCAAGAGTTGAAAAAGAAAGTCCAGGCTCGAAAACAGTTTATCGAAGAAGAGAAGCGTCAAAAGAGTCGTGCTTTCTCTAATTTTGTGGCACCCAGTGTATCCTTTGCCCAAATGGTATCTGGATCGGGCAAGCCCACAATGACAGTAAAAAACTGAAAACGCACCGGAAGCGGATCTGGATCTGAAAGCGATTCTTCTGTCCCTGCACGGAAAAATCGATCACTTCCAGAAACAATTAAATGAACAAGCGGCTCGAATTGACGTTATGTACTCGACTCTGTTCGACAAGTCTGGCACGCCGATATAATGTCTGCTACGTTGAATGAGGTTAACTTAAAGATCCTTGCGCTAAACGTTAACTCACTTATCAGGATCGAAAGAAGAGCCAACCTGCAAGACCTGTTGTTAAGCGAACGGCCAGATGTGCTTTTGGTCAGCGAAACTAAGCTGAACCAGAATCACAAAATTGGCTACAGTGGCTACAATGTATATAGAAGGGACCGACCTCACTCCTTACGAGGGGGTGGAGTTGGCATCTTATTACGCAAAGGCTTACGCCATAGGGTTGTGTATAGCGGAGAATTGAGTAGGTTCCGGGTGTTGGAAGCCTGTATCATATGCATTCCTCTTCATAGTAGGAGACGAGTGTATGTGGTGTCACTTTACGCACCTGAAGCACTCAATCCCATCCAATTTATAATTGAGCTCGAAATACTTTTTCGTTGCCTTCAGCTTGAATCGGAAGAAAATTATTACTTTCTGGCCGGAGATCTTAACGCTAGACATGCGGTATGGGGAAACAATCCGCCGAACACTAGGGGTAATCAGTTATATTACTGGTGGAGTCAATATATGATTGAGTACAAACTTGAGTTGTACGCGACGAATAGCCCATCCTTCCCATCAGCTGGTTCATTTCTGGACTTGGCTCTTATAGACAATAGACTAGAACTCACAGACGTGGATCTAAACACCCGGAACTGTTTGCGAGCGTTCGAGTACGATAGTGATCACTACGGACTCGCAGCCACAATACGGATCCCAAATGACCAAACGCTGCTAGAGCAGTATGATCAGGTGTACTCGTACGACTATCGTAGGGTACGGTGGTCGCGCTTCTCCAGAATGCTAAAGCGGAATATACATTTGAATGGGATTGATCCTCCGACTAACAGAAACTTGACCAACGACGAAATCGATTGTGATTTACTGACGCTACAAGACGTTATCAAACAAACAATGGAGCAGACTATTCCTCGGGTAGAATGCTCCGACGAAGACCAGACCAAAAAGTACAGAACTCCAACAATAAACGCATTGTACGCATACAAAAGTAGACTACTCACGAGACTTAAGGAACTGTACAGACAGTTTACTGACAGACAAAACCCGGAAATAAGAACATTGAAGTCAGTGATCAAAAACCTTAAACAATTAATAAAACAAAATTACAGGAAAGCTGTAAGTCTGTACTGGGGCAATAAGATTCGGGCTATAAAATCCAGTAGTCCGAATATGTTCCCGCAGATAAATAAATTGTTCAGGCGGAAAGATCACAACAACATTCAATGTGTTCGAATTCCACAGACGACAGAGAACAGACAGACACTATTAACGGTTGGTATAAGTCCAGAAAGGGCCGACTCAGGCGATGGTTTTTTCGTGGTCGAAGACCCACAGGAGAAAGTGGATTTGCTGGGCGCTTTTTTCGAAGCCGTGTATACGGTGAACAATCCGGTTCACCGTAATCACCACATTGATAACAGGGCCTACGTAAGTCACTATTATTTACGCAACGAACTCCAAAATTGGCGATCTGAGAATCACGGTTTTACCGTATTCAGTGAAGAAAACGCTGCAAATGTCATCGTCGCCAATGAGCGAGCTTCCTCGAATTTGTTCGTGCGAAAAGATGAACTCCTGTGCATCTTCGAGTCTCTGAAAAACAAAAAGTCGTCGGGAGTAGACGGTATTCCAAACGTCGTATTAAGACACCTACCCTTGGGAGCAGTGGATATTTTTACTACGCTATTTAACAATGCGTTGAATAATGCATATTATCCGACGCATTGGAAAATAGCAGTGGTACATCCGGTCCCGAAAAGGGATAAAGTTAGAACCAACCCTGCTAATCTTCGGTCAATCAGTTTACTTCCGAATATAAGCAAGGTATTTGAGAAAGTGGTTAATAGAGCGCTGTTAAGGTGGGTTGAGGAAAATAATATAATTCCGGAAAATCAGTTTGGTTTTAGGGCGAAGCATGACACTATTCATGCTGCGTCAAAGCTGATCTCCGACATACAATGGAATAAGTGTAAGAACAAGTGTACGGGTGCCTGCTTGGTTGACTTTGAAAAGGCTTTCGACACCTTTTCTATAAGTTAACTAGGAGGGGTATGCCGAAACCTCTGGTGTATATGATTTATAACATGCTTATGGGAAAGAAGTTCGTTGTCAAATGTGGCAAAGTCTTTGATATTAAAAACGGCTTACAACAAGGGGCGGTGATTTCTCCGATCCTGTTTAACATTTACACAAGTGACCTAGTAGGTTCCCTCAATCACTCTATAGCGTATGCAGACGATTTAGTGGCGTACAGATCAGGCCCAAAAATCGAAGTCATCAATGCTCTTCTGCAGCGTGATTTCGATCATATTAAGGAGTATTGCGATGATTGGAAATTAAAAATCAATTTCCCAAAGTCAGAAACAATCTTGTTTAGGACTCCATTGCGATGGGCTTCTAGGGATACCAGACATAACTGGCGAAATTTGGCCATCATTGGACAACACGGGATGCCATTAGCGGTGAGAAGCGTAGTTAGATACCTTGGTATCTGGCTCGATAAATATCTGTATTTTGACAAACATATAGATGTTTGTCTCGCTGGAGCCAAGAAGGCCTTAGCCCTGACAAGAAGACTGTTTCACAGCAGTCAACTTGTTTCCAGGGTGAAGGTCATATGCTATGTGGCCCTAATCAGACCAGTCATCGCGTATGGTTGTCCTGTGTGGTTTAATGTAGCGCCGTCTCAGATGGAAAAGATTCGGGTGTTTGAAAGGCAGTGTCTTAGGACTTGTCTCGGTTTGTATAGAACACCAGAATCAGAGTACAAGAAATACTATCCCAACAAAGCCCTTTACGATGGGGCTCATCTGAATAGGATTGACAATTTCCTGATTAAGGTGATTCGAAGGCACGTTGCAAGGGCAATGACCAGCGACAACAGCCTGATCTTTGGGGCTTATTACCCCAATGAAATGTACCACGAGAGCTCACTTCTATCGGGCTTTATTCCACCAGAGGCTTTTCTCTATATTGATGCTAAAGGTTTAATGCAAAGCAGGGATGGTATCCCGGTAATATACCACCGCCACCGCGGTGCGAGGGACAAGCGTCTCATCTACGACGGGTACGTCGCCAATGCTCAGGAGCTCCTCCGTTTTAGTACCGCGATTGCGGAAAGGGATCGGGTCGATGCCGAAAGACAGTACACCGAATTCTGGTGGTTACAGGAAGGGGAAGGGGTTGACATGCTCTCCTAGATCGGTACGGTACCAAGGTGGCATACTCCTCCTAGTTTTAAGTTAGATTTAGACTAGTTAGGGGGATTTTGCGGAAAGGCCGCGTTCGTTTGCATGGGGCGGCGCCACTGAGAAGTGAACTCTGCTTCATAGCATTGATCAAGTCTCAGTGGTGTTTGTGCACAATGTTGACGAATTGTGGGCGCCCGAAATCGCAATTGGGATGGTGACCACCCGTTGCGAGAGGCCACGAGTGCTTACCATCCTGATTACAGTTAAGTTAGGCTAAGTAGCTTAGGTAGGTTAAGTAGAGTAGGGACATAGTTTTAAGTTTTACACAAAAATAAAAATAAAAAATTATATGTTATCTAAGTTTTTTTTTCTAAAACTATTTTCTTAGAAACGTCAAAAATTGCGTAAATGAAAGATCGTATTGATTATAAGACAGTTTTAAGGTCGAAAGGCAAAGTTGATTGATATTGTTAAGTTTAGAGCGCTCGGTAAGAGCCAGTAAGCTAGAATAAGTAACTGTCATTGTCAAATTAGTTTTAAGCATTTTTGTCTAGAATATAAGTAATAATGAAAGAAATAATAAAAATGAATTGAAAAGTAAAGTAAAAGTACAAACGATCTGTGTGTTAGACTTTTTACAGTGCTTACCCCTTTTCTTTTCGTTTCTTTCAACCCAAATTGGAAAATGATTTTCACCATCATAACGAACATCAGTAACAGGGTGAACAGCTCTTTTTCCACAACTGGATGTGCCAGGAATTGCTAATGATGGTTGCTGGACACTTTGAGTCGATGATGGTCAGATGATCCGGCAGCTATTTCTTCTCGAAATTGTGGAGGCTTCAGAAGCTGTTCTCCAGACAAATTCTTCAGTTTTTCGACACGAATTCGTTTATACAGAACATATGCATTCGTTACGGCCATGTCAATAAAATGGTAAAATAGCCTCGTCAGGATGTTGCGGGTTTTAGCTCGAATATGATACCGACCCATAAGTCTACTTTTGGGGCAGTCGATTTCGATGAATAATTTTTGCTTTCTATCGTATCGAGCTGCCTTTTTCATCACGATTGAATCTTTCAAAAGATGAATCTTTCAAAAGATTCAATGCCTACATAGGTTGATGCCAAACGTACACTTGTTATCCTTCCATAAAACCGTATTTACATCCACCCCATCGATTGATGTCATATATTCTATTGAATATCCTCTACTTTCTTTACTTACTTGACTGTCAGTCGGCAACTTACACGCTGGTATACGATTAGCTATATATAAAAAAAAATTATAATCTTATCTCCAAAAACCAATCTAAACAATTACCTCTCACTGTGCCTAAACTGAAGATTCTTTGGGCTCGTAAATATACTAACAGAGGAAGCGATGTGTTAAAGTTATCGAAGTAAAAAATTGTAAATTCAGGAATTGTTTATCATAACCGAACAACAACATTGGAAGTAGCACCTAGATCCGGTGTGCCAGGTAAAATGACGTTATCACCTGCACCGTTGTACACCTCAAAACGGTAAGGAAATCTTCATTTACATGTAGGCGCATTGAGCGTTTACGCCAGACCAATTTGGAAAACTCTTTGTGTCATTTGTAATTGAATTGAGTAAACCATTGAATCCCCCAGAAAAAGGCTGAATTGTTGGCCCAGTAATCTCAAGCGATGGTAAGTGAGATCTTGGCCTTTTTTGAGATTTGAAGCGCGGATTTGGAAATGCAGATGAAGTGGGTGGCTGCGATTTTGTATCATTAGCAATAAAAGTTGAAGCTGCTGGATGTTCGATTTCGCTAAATTTCAGGTGCATAGCGTTAACAAATGCATCTGATGTGTCAGCTTCGTTCATTTGCTGGAGGCATTCTTCAATTACCTGAGCATCATTTTCTGACATATCATCTAAATTATCTGGCTCAATATTGTCGACAACGTACTCAGGATCACAAATGGTGTCATCGCTGCTATAATCATCATCGCAGCTTTCTATTGATTCGGTGAATTCAGCTAATTGATCATCAGTCAAGGCTTCCAAATTAATAAATTAATTTTTTTTTGGTATTGGCGTCTTCGAAGATCCATCTAACATATTAGATTTCAATTTTGTCATAAAATATTCACAAATTGGTTTAACAATTATGTTTCCAGATACCAAAAACAGAACACAAGAAAAAAACAAAAACGAACTTTTTGTACACGTAAGCCAACAAGACCGCCTAGGGACGGTCTTGGATGTTTTGCTTTCAAAAGACACATAACACTGTTAAATCACTTCAACTTTATAAATAAACTTAAATAAATTATATTAACTATGTACTTACAGTAAAATTATGTGTTAAATTTTTTGATTGTAACTGTTATTTTTTAACAATTAAAAATTGGCAAAATAAAAAATTAATTTCCGATAGAAATTCAATGAACTTGTGCACTAAATTGTTGACAGCACTCAAACGCGTGGTCAATGTGAAGTGATATTGTTATATAGAGAAATGTGCAGAAAAGTAAACGAAAACAAGTTTCCGTTGTTTAAAGCAAAAACAAATATTAAGTTTGACGTAGGAGGCAAAAAACTGAAGGCAGTATTGAGACGGTCTTACCCATTAGAGGGTTAAGAAGACCAAGCTGTGGAGATGCAATACCAACTAATTGTATGATCTAATGGGTTGGATTTCACCTTGTGTAGTAATTGCAAAAATTGTAATGCAAGACATTTGGAAGGACCCACAAGGATGGGACTACGAACTTCCACCTACCATCAGCTCTACTAATGATATAATGATTCCACGTTGGGTCCGCTCTCGAAAAGGCGTATGCGGCTGCTCTTTATGGTATATTCAAGTCGTGAATGAAAACACAAATCATACAGAGCTTCTCGTTTCGAAAACCAGGATCGCACCACTCAAAACCAAATCCCTTACCCGCTTATAGAGACATAGAAACCATGGAACTGCCAAATTTCAAAATGTATGATGGGTGTCATTCCAAAATCACACTCGCGTGGATAAGAACACACCTCCTTATATGAGCACTATGGATATCAGTACCCTATATCAAACATTTTTCAGCTCTGCGTTCATCTCACCAACTTTCGAATAAATAAACTTCTTAACAGATTCTCAACATTTCAACCTTTACTACGAGCGACAGCGTATTGGCTTCGGTTCATCAGCAGCACCAACAAAAAATTGCCGTTTATAATTGACGAGATTTTATCAATTCGAATGCGATTAATAACGATGAAATTATATTTTGCTGAAGGAATTTCTTGGATAGCGAAAAGGAAAGTCAACCGCAAGGGAAGCAAGTAAGCAAGGCCATGCCAATCATAGACGAGAGATGAATTTAAAGAGTTGTTAAATTCTTCCTCACAGAGACATCCAATAATAATGCCTTCCCAAGATATGTTCACACTTATTGTTCACGACGTCCATATAAAAACAATGCATGGGCAACAACTTATAATGGCAACTCTCCAAACAGAATACTGGATTGTACACCTTAAAGTTAAGAAATGGATATACTATATCGATGTCAAAAATGCTGCAGATATAGAGAAAAACTATACAACAAATGATTGGCAACTTACGAGTACTAACATTAAGAGTGAATCATCAAAATTTTGAAGAATTCGTCTTCGGCCTGTGCCTCTCTAACCCATAAGTTAATGTTACAACAAAGAACATCCCAATACGGCGGCACTGTCCATCAAATGGGCCCTCTGAAACAGCCTATTCACCCCGGCACCGCTTTTGTATTACTTCAGGGTGATAGCTTTCCTTGTTCTATACTCCGCCATCTGTCGTCGTACATCCCCCTTCCCTGTTTGAGCTTGGGGGTTCCGATACATGTTTTTATCCTGTTTGTAGTCCTTAAAAATATATCTTTAGGCGATATGCAAAACTCTGCTCATGAGTTTTCATGTTCTTCTATGAGAGTGTGCTCTGGCTTTATTCTCTTGCGATACGCAGGGCTCCGCGTCTCTGTACTGCGGCCATCTATTTTCTGTGCTTCTTCTGTTTGAGTGCATATATATTTCGCATCCGCATGAGCAGCCTTATTTTGCTCTCTCTTGGTCCTCCAACGTTTGCCATGACCTTGCTAAGTGATGCAGTCACTTAAGCAGATCGCTTGGAAGCGTATTTAATATGATACCAGAAAGAGAGTTTGAAATCGATAGTTATCCCAAGGACAAACTTTTTCGAGCGATGGCTTTCCCCGATAAGCGGCATTTACTGTTTTCACCACTTCCTCGATTTCTCCAATTGTTGAGTGTCCTTTGGATTACATTGGTAAGCCATGGTTTCAGTAGTTTCTCCAGTTATTTCCCTGCCGTATCCCACATGCAAAGCGGTCTATAGGCTGCAGGGGAATTCGGTTCGCCTTTTCCTTTGCTAATTATCGCTAGGCGTTGTACTTTCCAGTTCTTAAAGAAAAAGTTTCTGACATTAATTGCTTGCAATCATGGAATGGGGCGACATCGAAAATCGTATTGTTGTAGTTGGCCTACTTAAACGCAACATGGAAAAAGGCGATATCTTTAGTACGTTGCGACAGCTTGGAATCACTCGCAATTTTGTGTATCGTGTTGTGAAGTTGTTTAAGGATACTGGTGGAGTACGAGACCATCAAAGATCCGGCCGTGCGCGCACTGTGAGAACTCGGAAAGCGATCAAAGCCGTGAAGAAACAAATCGACGGAAAATCGCTGCGAAGCAGAAGATCTTGTCGCGGGAAATGCAAATTTCGTAAAAATCCATGCCTCGCATTATCAAGGAAGATTTAGTACTCAGCGCGTACAAGCGACACACTGGACACCTGCTCACGGCCGCATTGATGGAAAAACGCAAGCGAAGATCGAAAGCTTTACTCAGCCGGTACGCGAAGAACTCTCACAGACAAATTCTGTTTACTGACGAGAAAATCTTCACCATAGAAGAATCGTTGAATAAGCAGAACGATCGTGTGTATGCTCGGTAATCCAGAGAAGCATCCCAACTCATCCCGAGGGCCAAAGAGGCCACCATCCTGCGTCTGTAATGGTTTGGAGGGGAATGTGCTACGATGGCGTTACCAAGCTCCATTTTTGCGAGAAAGAAGTGAAAACGTCGGCCAAAGTATATCAATCGACCGTCTTGGAACCCATTGTGAAATCTCTCAACCAATCAATATTCAACAACAAGCCATGGACTTTCCAGCAAGACTCTGCTCCAGCTCACAAAGCAAAAACGACTCAACTGTGGCTTAAAAACAACGTTCCCGACTTCATAACAACGGATGATTGGCCAGCTGGTAGTCCAGACCTCAACCCGTTGGATTACAAGTTTTGGTCGTATAAGAGGGCATTGCTTGCTCTACTCGACACTCAAATATTAAGTCGTTGAAGCGAGCCTTTGTCCGTGCAGTGGACAATTTCCCCATGCATGAAGTGCGTCTCGCAATCGATGAGCGGCCACATCGTCTTAAGTTGTGCTGGAAGGCAAATGGAAGTCACTTCTAATAAGTTGTTCTTAGATTTGTAGCCATTGAATAACCCAATAAAAACAAAAAAAAAGAATTGTTTAAATATTAATTCGTTTTCATTTGGCGCTGATTTTTCTGTGTACCAGTATTTATGACTTGACAAGGTATACTCGTATATACAATTGCTTGTTTGATTTTATTTAACATGGCAAAAAAAGTGAAATTTAAGAAAGTTTGGTGCAACAAAAAAAAAAACAGGAAAGATATTAATTGAAGAGGAAAAATAAAGTGTTTTTGAAAGGCAGCACAAAAAACAAAGAAATAAGGCGTCTAATAATGAAGTGAAATTTAATGCGTTTGATGGTAGAGACTATAGAATTTGGAAAGAGAGAATACTATTGTGCTGGAAATGGAAGAAATGTGATGAACCAGTGTTAGGAAAAAATTTGAAAAAAAGGACCAAGAGAATTGGAACGAAAAAAATCTAAAAGCTATGAACTATGTACGAGTATTTTGCAGTATCACTAATGACCAGCTGGAATTTAAGAGTAATGAAGAAACCGTACTTGCAATTATAAAAAAATTTTATCAAATGTATTCGAGAGAATCTTCGGCACTCCAAATTTGAATAAGATAGAACCTTGATAAAATGAAATTAAGAGATTATGAGGATGCAAGTTCCTTTTTCACGAACAATAAATGAATTAAAAAACGCTTACCACCTGGATGCATATATATTTTAATAACGCTGCCAGACTCTTTAAGCTGTATAGGTATGTTCAGGTTCGATTAAAGCCATATCTTTGACCGTACGATGAAACACAACAGACGGTCTTAGTTCCAATGACGTTCCCACAAAATTTATTAGCTTCTTTGGCCATTTATCCCCTATTTGCATAAAAAACAGTTCAACAGTCCAACAATTCAATTTAGTTGGAATATATCTCCACTGGTCAATCTCAGTTGTTTCCAAAATCTCACTTAAGGACAAAATGGTCTTTGAGTCCGGGTAGTAGAACGTATCTTCGAATTTTATTGTGTCTTTGGTGCTATTTGCCAATCGCCCTTCAAGTCGTGTGCTTTAAATTCGAGTCTCAGTTACACGATATTTCGCAGCGATACTTCTGCTCTCTATAACATTGCCCTTTGCCACCCTTATATATTATAGGCCACGGCCGGATGCTAGCATCCGCAAAGATATGCAGCTGCAATGTATCGTGTTCACCAAATCTGGTAGAATTGAAGTAACATCTTGGAACTTCGATTGGTTTTAGTTTTGGAAGATATTTTACCCATAGCGGCCATTTTTCAAACATAACATCGTTAATTGGTTCGCCCCATTTAATTTTTGAACGCCATATTTCCTGCATGAGGACTTTTATGTAGACCAGGAAATTTGCGATGAGCCCACGTGGGTCGAAGATTGACATTAAAACTCGCAGCACTTGCCTCTTTGTTAAGTCAATTTCAGCGGCTCGCTCAATGATGCTTTCGGTGAAGTTGTAAACGTAAAACTGTCTGTTAAGGAACACCACCACATTTCCAGAACCTTCTCTGTGCTCTCTCTTTCGTTGGACACATAAATTCGGATTTCAAATCCGCCGCTTGCAAATATAAATTCTTACGCTAGACTTTACTGCTTTCTCTTCGGTGTCAACGCTCTCTAGCATGTCATCAACAAATAGAAGTTACAGCTCTTGAATATTGAGTTTCGATTTCACGTGCATTTTTATTCTTGGCGAATTGAGCACTACTTGGCGAGCAGTTCTATCCGAATGTCAAAACTCTTATTGCATAAACCTTCGGTGTGACAGCTAAGTTCCGATTCCAAAAAAATCTTTGAGAGTATTGGTCTTGTGAGTGATGTAAGTTCATCCGGCCGTCTTAGCAAAGCGGTATTTAACAAGATTCCGTTGAGCTTGGCGGCGGCATCCCAAACTATTCGTGTCCTACCCGGTTTGTTAAGACTAGTAACAACAAATATCGGAAGATATTGTACCGTGTACAAAGAAATCAAATACTCATCGAGTTGATTTGTGGCCAGATCCGGATCTCGCATCATCCTTCTGTGAAGAAACTGATGTCGGCGAAGAGCCATAGGAAAACAATCAGGGAATTGGTTTCTATCATGCTTCCAAAGTAATCCTGTTTCGTGTAGGTAACGAATTGACGTTTCTAGGATTTGGCATGCGCGTTCTTCATTAAATGATTTTGTCGAACTTGGCTACGCCGAGACTGTCTAGGAAAAAATATTCTTTCAGAAAGCTATGCAAAGTTTTGTTATCACCGCTTTCATCGTCATCCTCACATAGGTAAAAATTCTGAGAATATGGCTCATTCCAGTGCTGTTCTCCGATGCCGATGGTCCGTATGCCACATATCCCAACCTTGACTTAGTTGGCACTGGATCTCCTATGTCATCGTCAATAACTCTAAGAGAATCGATAAACTCAGATTATTTTTTGTTTTACAATTATTCCTAATCTAACACTCGCCGAGAGTAGACGTTCAATTATTGCTACACAATAAGGAAAAGGATCTTTTTATTTACTCGTTTACAATTCAGAAATGCGATAACGAATCGAAAAGGGTTGTATATGTTTTGGTGAACTTGTTTGTGTTATCGTGTATACTGCGACGGAAATCAAAGTGTGTACATATAAGCAATGGAATCTGTGCATACATGGTGTTGCTTTAATTTATTGGCGACGGAGAGACTGTGTGTGCACCTGCACTATTGCGCAGTATTGATAGCAGACGGAACACAAGGAGTAAAACAAAAAGAAGACGATTTTTTCATTGTGTTTGTTGTATAGTAAAGATTGGACGCGTTTTGGGACGGAAGAATACTTCTGCATATAAAAAAGTAACCGCGAAAGAATTAAAGCAGTGGCTACAAGAAAAAGGTCTGCCTACGGAAGGTGTTAAACAACAATTATACCAAAGCGTAAAAAAGGCTCAAAAGAATCTGAAGGAAAAATGGATGTAAGTTCGTCTGAGGACTTGAAGAAAACAGTGGACCAAGTGACAGGAGCTATTGGCGGCAGGGGAATGACAGAAACTTCTGATGGTGTGCTAGCAGATCCAAAGCGTAGGCTGGAGCTACTTCAGCGAGAGCGGATGCTTTTGGAACGTGAGCGGATCAGAAACGGAAATTCAACCAAAGATGCTGCTAAAAGATGTCGTCACTACTCTTCCTGAGTTCAACACGGCAGATAAAACGGCACTGTCTTCTGAAAAATAGGTCAACCATGTAGAGCGTCTTCGAAATATCTTCAAGTTTGGCTAATATTTTGTGCTGTACTGATGAAATTTCAAGGATCTGCCAAGTTCTGGCTGGAGTCGGAACAATTTGATATATCAGATTGGGCAGAATTTAAAGCGAAAATGCAAAGAGCATTTCCATCAGTCACCAATGAGGCACGATTGCATGCAAAGCTTGTCGCAAGGTGTAAGAATCCAAAGGAGGCAGTAGAAGATTATTTATTTGAGGTACAGATGCTTGCAAAGAGTGGAAATATTTCGAAAGCGGCTATAATTCAATAGGTTACTACTGGGCTGGACGATATTGAGATGTCGAACTTGCTTTCAGCTCAGAAGTTTGAAGATTTCATTGAAATGTTGCGTAACACTTCGAAAAAAGGATGCAGACAAAAGGGGAATTCGATATGATATGGATTCTCAAAAACTGGTCGAATTTGGCCAAGGCAGAACTAAAACCGTGGGACGTGTTAGAACTGATGTGAAGGTTGCTGATTTTGCAGGTATGATGGAAGTATTCATTGTTCCTGACGAATCACAAGAGTTCGAGGTGATTGTTGGCCGTTCACTCTTGGATCAGCAGCAGTACATCGTCAACATTGTGGCGGGAAGGTGTTGGAAATCCTGAAAAACCTTGTAGTTGTACCAGAGTAGGAAAGGTCCACGATTGTTGTCTCCAATATTCAAGTGGATGAACAGAAATCACAGATTCAGCTGGAGGACTGTAATATTGATGAGGATCTGCCCGCCGCTGTCAAAACAGAGTTATCTAAGGTAATTAATTTGCATCGTGACTCATTTGCTAATTTGTAAAGGGTGAAGAAATTCAAATTAAATTGAATATTTCTCGTCACCGATTGTCTTAGTTCCTAAAAAGGACGGAACGCTACGTATGTGTGTCGATTTCCGACGTCTTAATTATATCACAGTCAAGCAGAAACACCGGATGCCAGTGGTGGAGGAACAGTTAAACCAATTGGGTGGCACAAAATATTTCATCGTGTTGGATATGAATTGTGGCTACTTCCAAATAGGTGCTGTAGAAAAATCAAGCCATCTCACCTCATGGGAGTTAAACCCGGCATGAGGAAGGTGGAGTGTGTTATGTCGTTTCCCAAACCTGAAACAACAACCCATGTCAGACAATTTTTGGGATTATTTGAGTTTTTTCGGAAATTCGTACAAGTATGCAGAGATAGCCAGACCTCTACATGATCTTACAAAGAAGGACGCGATCTTTAATTGGAGTGATGACTGCCAGCGATAATTTAAGGAACTGAAGAGACAACTGACTAGTGAACCGATATTAGCCATTTTCAATCCGGACTTGGAGCATGAGATGTACTGTGATGCGAGTGCCTCAGGTCTAGGAGGAATCCTTCTACAGCGGGATCAGAATGGTAAACTGATACAAAAGCTTGAGATGTTGGCAGTTGTGGAGAGTCTAAGGAGGATGAATTTACTTGCTGAGGAAGCCGTATTGACTTCAAATTGGGCCAAGGGTTTCCAGAATGCTGCTTGTTTTGCTGGTGTACGATAATCCAGTGGATTCACCGTCCTTGGACTTCTATGGATCATGTCGATCGCCTCAGCAGAAACCCGATTGGCCATCCGCCGGATGAGGTGAAAGAATGCAGCGACCGATTTATCCAGATGTCTCAAAAAGATAGGTTGGTTACTTTGCAAAGCCAGGGTGAAAGGGTGCGGGCTATCTGTCGAATTCTCGAGAAAAAGCCAAGTACTCAAGATGAAAACCAGATTCACCAGGATTTTATGATGAAGAATGGGAGGCTTTTCCGGAATGTCGATGGCAAACTAAAGTGGTATGCATTTAACAGTTTAAAATTCCGTATTACTAGGTCATCCCATGACGATGTTGGACATTTTGGAGGAATATACATACATAAGAATCGTAAGGCAACTGAGTGGTTAGACCATGGTCCAACATTTTTATATTATTATCAATTTTGTCTTTATAATTTTTCTGTAAGCTCTGGAGCGGCCTTAAAAAGATCAGCAACTAGTCCAACATCAGCAACTTGGAAGATTGGAGCTTCAGGATCCTTATGAATAGCAACAATTATCTTTGAATATAGATTGGGAGCAACAATTTCTCCAGTTTGACCGATTTGTAATATAATAGTTACAAATCCAGCATCTACAGCACCGATAGGTGCCGAAGGTATCACCTGATTTAAGGCTATGACCTCAGGTTAGTTCCTGAGAAACAAATTCAGATAAATTGCTCTTGTATTGACCGGGTGGTGCTTGTTCAACAGCAGCACTACCACCTTCACCTGCAGCTTCGAAATTGGTTCCGAATACAGTGATGACTTTGACTGCATCTTTAGATTTAAGACCAAAGATGGCGTTACGTGCGTAGATGGTCCTCACAAAGGTCCTCATCGAGTTTGGCTGCAATTCTTTCCAAAAGCAGTAGCTCTAGCTAAAATGTGAATGAATTTGAATTGGTTTTGCGCAGCTAAAAGTTATTAAGGTAATGGGGTTGAGTGCTCTTGCAAAGATGCAGAATTCTGGAGCGGACAATTCTTCTTGTAGTGAAGAACATTTTTATACAAGTAGAAGAGGTGATTTTTAAACAGAGTCAAAAAAAAACTTCACCCTACACAAAATTAAATTGTTTCACAACCCTTTAAAAAATGAGATTTAGAGTAAAAGAGGGAGTTCAAAAGTAAACTTTTTGATAGCACTGCTGGTTTTTGTGTCTAAACTTTTCTTCTTGGTGGATGGTTTTTGGTATCGGAAAGTTCTATATAGAATGTGAAGTCTCCTTTGGACACTGTTTTGAGATCTGAGCTACGGCTGCTATTGCAAATCGGCTGAGGTGCGTTGTAGGAAATTACGGTTCTGTCGGTATAGTTCGTTTGCTGTTCAGCTCGATATTCTTGCTGCGGTCGGGTTTTGTGCTGCCACTCTTCAACTTCTTGCAGAGGAGATTCTTCTTCGTTCGACTCTAAATCAATTTGATCACTCTGTTGATCATTCGATATTTTTGTTCAAGTCGCTGACTTCACACATGGTTTGGGACATCGTCTTGTTGTGACATAACTGTCACACTTTATTTTTTATTACTTTTACAGAAATTTGTAAAATGTTGATTTAACTTGATTTTCAAAATTGTTAACTCCGCTTTTTTATTCAGTTTTAGTTTTTATTTGCTACAAACGCTGTTACAAATTTCCTTTAGTCTTACAAGTAATCTATTAATTAAATAAAATTTTCTTTAGAAAAAGAAAAACAAATACTTTTGAACACTTTCTGACGTCCTATGGGGTTTAAGAAAAGACGTTGAATGCCACAAGAAATTTAAAATTTTCAAGTGTTGAAATAAATTAAATTAAGGCTTGTTCCATGCGTTGCCAATGGTGAATTTAAAACTCGCAGACCATAAGACCGAAGCGCAGTACTCATTACGAGCAGGAAAGAAAAAAAAGGCGATAACTATTAAAGTTGTTGAACATTATATCACATCCAACTTGGTTATTAGATAACTAGCAGTGATGCTTGATGGTAGAACGTATAGAACGTGAACGCAATGCAAAGTAAGACTTAGCTATAGTTCCGCGGGGGAAGAACGGTCTTTGAATGCTAAGGGAGGAAGTTTCAGCTGGTAGGAATCCGAAATTATCAATGGTCGTCGACAGTCACCACGACTATCCAAGATTTCCACCTACCTACGCAAAAAACAAAACACGATACTTTCATTGATTCGGTTAACTCACCTCGCGATCTAAACTCAATTGCATTTTTTGGAGAGTCACGAATGCTTGTCCACTCAAGTCTGCCCCAATTACCATTGAAAATAACATATCGCATTCGCGTACGGCACGTAGTCTCACTTCTAACTGATTATCGTCTACCTTCAACTATTGTACAAACGTCTCTGTTCCCTTACCCAATCAGTGCTGTTGTTTTTCTTACTAAATCCACCTCTGAGAAATGCCATAACACTTCATACTTCAGGCTTTCTTTCTTCACAACAGCTGCAGGTTCATTCTTAGCAGATGTTGCCCATGAAAACTTTTGAGTACTATCTACCGCCATTTTAATAAGCTCCTAGATCTTTAGTTTTTGTTCCAATTCGTTGATGGTAGTTGCCTTATAAAGCACTACCTTATTTATTTTATCATCTTCCACGCCTGCAGTTTTACACGCTAAGTTGGCTGAAATCCCCTTCCACTTCCATGTGCTATCTGAGTCCCGGTCTTCCTCTGATGCGCCGTGCCTTGGCGCCGGTTTCGAAGACTTTCGCAACAATGTGTTGGTATCCATCCGCTCTACACGACCTAACTATCTCATTCGTTGGATCTCCATTTTTCTGGCTAGGTCGATGTAGCGTTGCAGTCCATACAGTTCGTCGTTATATTTCCTCCTCAATTTACCATCAATGCAGACGGGACAGCAATTCACTCGAAGAATTTTCCTCTCCAAGGAGTTAAGAGCATCCTTATCCAAGGATGATACGCAAAATCATTTCCCCATGCTTTTATTGGATTGATGGTACTACAGGAATTAAGAGATCCTACCGCAAAAATGAGATTCGGAAGTTTTCCCAAAAGGTAAAAAAACATGACACGGACATAGCTTTACGGCTATGACGAAACAAATACCGCTGTCAGGAATTAAGAGATCCTACCGCAAAAATGAGATTGGGATGTTTTACCAAAAGGTAAAAAAACATGACCCGGACATAGCTTTAGGGCTATGACGAATCAAATACCGCTGTCAGGGAGCCGTTCAACCTGGACGATGTAGATCAACAATTCCGTCCACCCGACCTGGATGAACTGAAGAAAGTAATACGAGTATCTAAGCTGAAGTCCAACAAAGCTGTTACAGCAGACGGCTTGACTCCTGAGCTCTCCAAAGCAGCAGCCGATGATTTGGTGAGGAGCACACACCAACTCACATCTAAAATATGGTCGGACGAAAGTATGCCCGATGAATGGAACATCAGCATTGTTTGTCCAATCCTCAAGAAAGGAGACCCTCTAAACTACGCCAACTATAGAGGCATTAGCCTTCTTAGCATCGAATACAAGATCTTATCTGCCGTATTCTGTGAACGCCTGAAGCCGTTCGTCAACAACCTGATAGGTCCATAACAGTGTGGTTTCAGGCCTGGAAAGTCCACCATCGACCAAATATTTACCAAGGCAGATTTTGGAGAAAACCCATGACCTTCAGACAACACACCATCTATTTATCGACTTTAAGGCCGCGTATGACAGCATCTATAGAGACGAGCTATACAGAGCAATGCCTAGTTTCGGCATCGCTACCAAACTCGTCCGTCTGTGCAGGATGACGATGGAGAATGCACGCTACTCCATCAAGGTCGGTAAAGATCTCACCGAGACCTTTGATGTCAAAAAAGGATTTAGACAAGGCGATGCGCTGACATGCGATTTCTTTAACATCATACTTGAAAGAATAGTGCAAAACTCAAGCGCACACATAAGAGGCACAATCTTTCTCGCATACGCTGATGATATTGACATAATTTGAAGAAAGCAGCGTGATGTCAGTGGCACGTTTGCAAGTATTGAGACGAAACGGCGAGAATGGGTTCAGTGGTCAACGAGGGCAAGACAAAGTATATTCTGTCAAGCAAAAAAGACTAACAACACTGACGTCACCTTCGACCGATATAATTTTAAGGTAGTTTAGAACTTTTTCAACCTAGGCTATCAATTCAGAAAACGACACCAGCACCACACCAATCTATTCGTTGACTTTTGATGTCAAAAAGGGATTTGAACAAGATGATGCGTAAACACAATGCTATCCATATAAATTAAGACGCATTAAGACCTGAATCAAAATATAAAGTGATAGTTCATTAAATTCAAAATTATTATTTAACATGTTTAATTCATCGAGGTTAAAATAGTTTTCTTAATTATATTATCAAGACAATACTTTACATAAAATCTTTATGCATGATTACATGGATAGGTACTATAAAAAAGTAGTAAACAAAGTTGAGAAATAGGAGTTCTAGTACAGATTTCTACATCCTCCGGCCGGCAAGAGGTTGGTATAAAGTGAGCTTAAGGAGGTAAAGGAATTGCACCGGTCGTCTTAGTTTGGTTTCAATTTGACAATCGAACTTGGGCCGCCCGCACTTTGTTTTCTCTCCCATGAAATATAGGTGCTTATTCCCCCAGAGACAGTTTCCAAAAAATTCGGGATATTGCTGGATCAGATTTTGCACAATATCATTTCGTTTGATGTCAAATGACGATAGGCATTTATGAACGAAGTTGATGCAAAAATTCGAGCTTCCGGCGTTTCCAAAAGAGTCTCAACATCTTTAGCCTGAAGTTCAACTTCTGCCGTAGTTCAACAGTTCAACGTATTTCGTGTGATCTTGTAAGAAAATGTGATGGTTTTAATGGGCATAAATCTGTGAGATCATCAGTTATATATGTTAAGAGCCTTGCATTAATGAGGCATTCCACCTCAGTTAGTAATGTTCACAACTCCTCAAAATCGAGAGATGAACGTTCAATAGTGGCCTTCAACACTGCTACGACACCTTTGACAAGCCTCTCCCAAAAGCCTCCACCATGGAGCTCTCTCAACGATAAATTATCATGTAATTCCTTCATTGCTAACAGAACCTTAAATAAGCTCTGCGCCTAATGATTTATGTAAAAAGTCTAATTCGTTTGAAGTACTTTTGAATGTCTGCGCATTGTCCGACAATATAATTGAAGGTCTTCCTCGATGCGTAAAACATCGTCTTAGTGCTAATTAACAACATTCAGCCGTCAAATCCGTCACCAGTTCTACGTGAATAGCTCTAATTGAACCACAAGTACAAAGTTATACTCGTATATATACCTTCTTCGGTGTCCCTTCCTCTTAAGTTGCATTAACATGTACTTCTCCTGCAAAATCAATCCCAATCATCTCAAAAGGTCTCGAAGTCAACATCCTTTCTCGTGGAATAGGCGCGAACGGTTGTGATCCAGGTTAACCTAAAAGCCTCTAACAGACAACACACAGACTTAGAATTGATTTGATTAACTGCCGAGCTTTAATTATCTAAAAACCGAGATCTTATATTTGTAAGAACGGCATTAACGCCACTGTGAAGCATTCTTTGATGGGCATCTAACACAATAATTTGGCTGACGTGACATCGTTTTGCGAAAATAATGGGATATTATGACCACTCGTAGTATACCATTAAAATTAAGAAATGAATTTAAAAGAAACAAGGAGTTATACTTTTCTATTTCCTTCATCGCATCTATAAAATGTTCAAACTGAGTAGTTTTAACCAATATTTTCACTTATCTCCTCCGCAGTCAAAAACTTTACGCGTTCCACATTTCTTTTAAGAAGAATATGTACAAATCTGAATACGTAGGCACTTACCCGCAATAATCGCTTCCAGCTGCTGAAATCCTCTACACGCAAGATATGTGCAACATTCCAACTTGGAATGAAGATATCATGTCGGGTAATACCCCGTTGCCATCAGTAGGCCAATTTTCAATACTTTTCATCAACCAGGGGGACCCTGCATCCAAGAACAGATTTTGTTGGTTGCTTTGCTCAAACGCTTGTGTCAGTAAGACAGCTGGATTACCCTTCCCTAAGCAGTGATTCCAAGGATAGTCTGCTGTAAGTTTCTTAATTTGTCGAACTCTGTCGGCTACAAATTGCATTCACTTTTTTGTCTTACTCGAAATCCACCAAAGAGTAATTCTGGAGTCTCTCCAAAGATATATATTATCGAAAGTAATTTTTAGGTTTTCTACTAAGTAGGTAATATCAGTGCATCTTGGGAATTTTTTAATGATGCTACTCTATTTTTGGCGCGTAAAAATTTGACCAAGATTTCACCTGTCTTACTTACTAATTTACCATAGCCATTCAGACATGCATCCGCAAACAGGTGAAAATCCCATTGACAAATACCCTGGTAACTTACCTCCCGTGGAATTGAAAGTGATGTCAGTTCGACGATATCCATGCAAAATGAGTTACAGGCTTTCAGTTGGTCGCAAGGAAGCATTCAATTCCAGATCAATCATCTTCTTCTTCTTTTTGAAATCGAATTTTGAAACTTATAATGAAAGGGGCAGAATGGCTTACGTATTTGAAAAAGAACGGTTCAGTGTAGTGAATAAGTTTGTGTCAGAAAAAGTAGTGAATTCAATTGACATAAAGTGGTTCAATAATAACTTAAGAACAATGAAAAATGCGGTCGTTTAACAGAGCGAAATTGACAAATAACGACAGTGACTGAGAAAATTTTAAGAGAAAAAGAAATAAATATAAACAGCAAATTAGTAAGGCAAGAAGCGAATATATACAGCAAAAAATTAATAACGCTGGTGACCAACAATTTTTGTGGAAAGTAATAAAGACTATTGTTCTGAATGAAAAAAAAGAAGCAATAGTAAATATTTGTTTTAATAATGTTACTTAAAAGGACAACGCAACAGTGGCGGAAAAGTTTAATAAATTTGTTGTAGAAAGTGTTAAATGTATTAATAGCTCAATTTTGTTCGTCCCCTTTTGCAACAAAGTTATACGTAGATATTGGTGTACCTTAAGGATCAGTGCTAGGAACGTTATTATTAATATTAAATATTTATGTTAATGATATGGTCAATGAAATAAAGTATAGAGAATTAGTGTTGTTTGCGAATGATGCTCTTTTGTGTACAAGTGTGTGTACAAATTTGATTGAAGCTTTCCCTAAAATATAAAAAGATTTGGACACCTTGAATTTATGGCTTAGAGCGAATAAACCTAAATTGAAAAGGGCAAAGATTTAGACTCTGATAGTAAATGGCGTTCATAACGATATGTATAGCTTAAATATGGATGGTGATGTTTAAGAAACGGTGAATAATAATAATAATAATATATAGAATGTAGCACACTGCGACCTTGTGGTCTATTGTGCCCCCTACTTAAGCCTTGGAGAGGTTTGCTCCCTCTTCCAGAGCCCCCCTCACTGCTTAATCCACCAGGAATTATGTTGGAGTGTTTATGCTCTAGCTTTGGCCTTGGCAAGGAAAATCCATCCAGACCAGTTTCTTTTATGAATCTGAGAATGAGCAATGGATCCGTGGTTGGTAAATCCTTTTCTTGAATTTGGTGTTTTCCCAAATATTTAAACCTTTTTTGGGCAAGTGCCCCGCAAGATTCTAGTATGTGTTCTGGAGTTTCTGTGGAACCATTGCAGAATCCGCAGACCTTCATCTGACATCCCTATCTTCCTTAGGTGTTAGGATGCGTAGGTAATTTTTGATAAGACTGATATGTGATTTAAATCTTTTGAGAATGTAATCCCCTAAGAGTTTTTTGGATGTCTCAGACCTTGGAGATCCTTTTCTCCTACCCGATTTCCTGAATTCTTCGTGTAGGGTGTGTTCCCCTATCCCGCAGAATGATTCAGGTCCTATGAAGGGTTCTGCTGCCCCTGCCCAATGATGCCCATATGGCCTGCAGACAGATACTCTAAATTTCTTGCCCAATTTGTTAAGACTTTGTAGGCATTTCCATACAAGTTTGGATTTAATGACAAAGGAGTCCAGTGCTTTGACAGCTGCTTGACTATAACATTATTGCTTCTTCTTCTTCTTCTTATCCTTTTATTAACTCTTTCCTCGTTATACGAACTTATGCGTAACGAGTTTCCCATTTTTACTGCAACGCTGCTGCTCCGCTTATGGGGTTGGCTAATGTCGCAGACCGCAGAACGCGTCTACATAATGCTCGGTCCTGGATCGCTTCAGTGGTTAGCCCCAGGCGTTGTTGCGCATTTGCCATCTGAGAAATCCAGGAATTCTTTTTCCGATCTCGTTTTCTTACAGTTGGAGTGACAGTAGTTGATAGTGCATTTTTAACCGGATTATCCGCAGGTCTTCTTTGAACGTGGCAATACCAGCTTATTCTATTCGCCTCAAGCTGTTCGGTTACCGAATTCTTTATATGTAGACTTCCTCTAATACGTGTTGATCTAATGTAATCGTGTTTAGTGACTCCTCTAGACATCCTTAACATTTTCATTTCCGCTGCCGTCATTATTGCTATGTTACTTTCTGTAACTCTTTTCGAGATTGATTCGAACGCATCTTTCCATGGCGCATACTTCTGCTTGAAAGGAGCTGGTACTCTTGCCTATGAATTCATGGACTCCTGTTCGTCAGTTCTCTAGCCCTCTGTATACCACTTTATCGTGTGCTTGCTCAGTCCATAGATAGTGGATTCATCGCAACATTCTTTCTTGTTGCTGACCTTCGTTAAGAAATTATTTTCAAAGTTGTATTTCTCAATGCTGTCATCTCTTGGAATAGCCAAGAGTGAAAGTTTTCCGAGAAGTCCATCATATTCTTTCAAACTAATGCATTTCCCCTTTCCAGTTCCTATTTTTGCTATTCTAAGAATGGTTTTATTCGCCGCCTCTGAGACAATGAGGTGCAGGGGAGTTAATTCCAAGAGCACCTACATTTCAGCAGTTGGCTGAACGCACTGCGCCGGTGATGCATAGGCACGCCAATCTCTGCACCTTGTTGAGAGATTCTCTCGTTGTGACAAGACCGGTTCGTTTTGCCCATGCTACTGCACCATATGTGATCATTGGTCTAACAATTGATATGTACATCCAGCGAATTTCCCGCTAGGCTCTTACATATCATAAGAGAACGGGTTGCTTTCCTAGCAGCTTCCACAGTGTGGTTATTCGAGAGTAGTTTGCTGTCTAGATGTTGTCCCATTGTCGCGCCTGACAATCGGATTTCTTTGAGTCTTTGAAATTTTCTTTACTTTGCGAATGGCACTATCGTGTTCGTAGCCGAATTGATGTTCAGCCCGGCCGTGAGGCACCATTGCTGGGCTACTCTTAGACCTCGTTGTATAATGTCGCAGAGTTTCTTCGAACTTTCCTCTGACATTAATACTATGTCATAATCGTACGCCTGACGATGATGCAGAGGGGACAAACTGTGTTTCCACAGTCTTCTCTATTGTTTTCAGAAGAAACGAAGTTAGTCTGATCGGTACGATTTTGGCTGAGTCGGGTCTTTTTTCCCCACCTTCGGTATGAACACAACTTTGCTCGTCTCCATTTTAGTGGTATGTATCCTAATGCAATGCTAATCTTCGCTAATTTTACCAGGTGCGGGAGTAATGCGTTTTGCCCTTTCTATAATAGGACTGACGTTATAACATATACACCTGGGGACTTGAAGGGGTGAAAGGAACTTATTGCCCACTCCAGACTTCCCCTAGAACAGATATCTAATGCGATTTCCTAGTCATCCTTCCGAGGTCGAGCTGACATTGTTCTGTTCCCAAAGTCAGTACTAGGTGAGCTCCCTGGAAAATGAGTTCATAGAAGTAGCAATGCCCTCTCGTCATCATTTTCCATGTAGCTGCCGTCTGGTTTCTTAAGCGAGGTTGACACTCCTCCCAACTTAGCTGGGGCCTTGTGTAGCCTTGACGCCATAGGGCTGCTTGAGATTGTCTCGCAGAATTTCCTAAAGCTATTTCTTTTAGCTCTTCTTATTTCTTAAAAGTAAGAGGCGCTGATACCTTTGCCAGTTTCCATTGCGTTTTGCTATGTTAAACACGGTGGAAAAAATAAAGTATCTGGGTGTGATATTAGACTCTAAATTGAAATTTAAAGAGCATATAGCGAATGTGTCAAAAAAAAAAAAAAAATTGTTTTTTTAAAAAGAATTCGAAAGAACATTTTAATAATATGTGCAATAAACATTTGTAATATCACCATTAAATCATATTTCAAATATTAGCAGTATTTTATTATCGCCGATGATCAATATATATATATCATTGATTTTTGTGCATCACTTTTGATCAGGATCAATTTTCGTGATCTAAATATAGTTCATGCAATTTCTCAGTAGGTTACATTTCCCCAAAAAATCCACGCAACGCCAGCACCGAAAGCAGAAAAATTGGGGCCAATTGTAAACTTTGCTCTTCTTGTTCAAAACCTGTGTGCTACAATGGAGGCATCGGGCGTAGGAGCTTACTTGAACAATCCAACACTCTTACAGCTTCGAGACTATTGGTTTAAAGTTGTTCTTCCGGTTTTTGTGTCGTAAGGCTCTAAATCTGCCATTTCTTAGGTATCATTGACTTTTTAAGTGAAAATCGGTTCGGGAAAACTTTTTGATTCTGCTTTGTCATTGCCCTACCACTACCACCGTCATCTAACCGAAATTCTCTTAAATTATGTCCGCTCCTAACCTACGCCCAAGACCGATATCTTCAATAGGCCTGCTATCAATGCCCACTCAACCTGTACAATCAGCTTCATATGGACCAAAACAGCGTAGTGATTGTAATGCTACTCTCACCGCCAAAACTCTAGAGGAACATCTCAAAAGACAGGCTGACACATTGCAGCATGGGTTCGCAAACGAAATCTCCAAAATGCAGAAGGAATTTCTATGCTTAATAAATAAAGTGAATGCAATTTGGAATCAACGTTTCGATGAAATGAAAAAAAATATCATCGATCGCATTGATGTGCTTAAAAATGACACCAACACAGCATTACAGGCGCAAAACGCTGAGATTGTTGCTCTTCAACGACGTTGCAACGCTTTGGAAAGGAGGAAAGTTGCTTGTGATGCAGTGCTCTTCGGAATACCTGCACTCCCAAACGAGAACCTCGAAAGTTTATTTGTGCAACTCTGTCACACTATTGAATGTAAGCCGCCTCCATTACAAAATATATTTCGCATAAAAAAACCAAATAGAATGTCATCACCACTACATCTCCAATCATGCTAAAGTTCAACAGCACTCTTGAGCGAAATGCAGTTCTTTTATCAGCTGTCAACTACCGAAAGAAAAATGCAACTGAACTACGTCCCCAACATGTGGGCATTGCATCGAAAAAAAGCTGCTATCTCAACGAGAGCTTAACAAAACAGGCCCGCTTTCTCTTAAACAGTGCTCTCGGTCTCAGACGAAAGAAACAACTTTTTTCTGTCTACACGATGCACGGACTTGTTTATGTAAAGAAATCGGTGAATGGAAAAAGCTTTCTCATCAAAAGCACTGAAGATCTGTTTGCTGCTGCTGCGACACAATAAATCATAATTTTTGTTCTTGGACCTGCTACCACTATTCATCACATAAGCTTAAGCTATTTATCTTATAATTCTGTTGTCTTTTCCTTTGTTTTTGACACTCTCTCTCATCCTCTTCATACCTTTGTTCATTTGATTGCACTTCTCTCTTTGTTGTTCAAAAATTATTACTAATACCATGATGTTGGGACACCAAAACAGTATGAATGAAAAATCAACGTGCACTATGGTAAATATTCTTCAAAATATTGTCTATTATTTAAATGCACGGAGCTTAAACAATCAAAAATTAGATTATTTAAAGTACTTGTTTTCCAATTCCTGTTTGATGTTACTTGTGTATGTGAAACTTGATTTAAGCCAGATATAAGTGACTTGCTCTATAAGATTCCTAACTTTGAAATTTTCCGTAACGATCGAGTTACTGATACTACGGGTGGTGGGGTTGCTATTTATTGCAAATCAAATATTAAATGTGATATTGTTACCAAGTCTACTGGAAGTGGAATCGGATACATTCTAGTTGAATAACGCGACTGTCATACCAAATGTACGAACTTAATAATCCCGGTCCTGCTCTATGGCGCAGACGCATGGACATTACCAAAAATGGATGAGGGTGTTCTTGGTTGCTTCGAGAGAAAAATTCTTCGGGCGATCTTCGGTCCCGTCTGACGGTGAGTGGAGGAGGAGGTACAACGACGAACTGTACGGACTGTACAGCGACATGGACCTATCCAGAAGAGTGAGGATCCAAAGACTGAGACGGCTGGGTCATGTAGAGCGCATGGACACCAATGCTCCGGTCTGAAAAGTCTTCGAATCCGCTCCCGAGGGACAACGCAGTAGAGGAAGGCTAAGACTTAGGTGGCGCACGCAAGTGGAAGAGGACCTCAGCCAACTTAGCGTGCAAAACTGGAGACAGCTAGCCAGGGATCGAGCTGGCTGGAGAAGCTTGTTGACTGAGGCCCAGGTCCACCCCGGACTGTAGCGCCACCTAAAGGAATACCAAATGCATAGTGGCTTGTGCTTATAATAATCAAAGGCCATCCCTTTTTTCACAGCTATTTCCGAATATTGCGCCCTCTATGAACACTTTATCATTTGTGGGGATTTTAATGTGGATCTCCTAAAATATAATTCGTTTTGCTAAGGATAAAGTACCCAGTCTTCTTGATCTTATAATTGTTTTGTGTTCGTCGCTCGTTCTCTTGTTTAACCAACTTTCAGTTGATGTTTCAGACCATGATCTACTCTCTTGCTGTAAATTTTTCGAAAACCGCCATCCCTGATACTCTATTGATGCTAACGTCCTTCAAGCTGCGACTTTTTCTGCTCCTTGGCAGCAATGCAGATTGACTGGTGATCCAAATGAAAAAGTAAGACTGTTTCAATCAATACTACTAAAATTGTATGATGAGTGTGTGCCTATGAAAACAGTGAAAGTTCAGAATAAAGTATGTCCTTAGTTTACTACGGAGGTAGTCTGGTCTATTAACACGAGGAACAAATTATACAGTAAATAGAAGCGTAAATTGGTCCGCATACAAAGTGGCTCGTAATTACTCAACCACCGTCCTGCGTACGTCAAAGAAAAACTTTTATGCTTCTAAACTAAATTCTTCCTTTCCTGCTTAGAAACCTTGGAGAAACCTAAGGACAATCGGTATGTACGAGGTGTGATCAAAAAGTAAGGTGACTTTTTAAATTTCGCGCGCTCAGTACACTCTAACTCAAAATTTTTTTTGTTGTTGTGTTGGTTCAATTGTCACGATCATATGTTTATAGTTTTAACCATATAGCAGTTGTTGTTTTTATGTGAGAGGCATAAAAGTTGGACGTGTTTTGTTTACTAGGCGATTTTTTGTGGTTAAAAGTAATGGAGCAGAGAGTTTGTATTAATTTTTGTGTAAAAAATGGTATTAAGTGCTCAGAAACTCTTGAAATGTTGACAGTAGCGTACGGACAGTCAACTTTAAGCAAAAAAAAATGTTAATAAGTGGTATAAATTATTCCAAGAGGGCCGAGAAAATGTTAATGATGAACCTCGCTCCGGACGACCTAGCACGTCCAACACAGACGAAAATGTTAAAAAAGTTAAAGAAATTGTGTTGAAAAATCGTCGAATCACGATTAGGGAAATAGCGGATGATCTTGGCTTTTTGTTTGGCTCAAGCCAATCAATTTTAACGGATGTTTTGGGTATGAAACGTGTGTCATCGAAATGCACCATGATAATGCACCTGCGTACAAGTCGTTATTAGTCAGTAGTTATTTGGCCAAAAATAGTACTTCTATCATGCCTCAGCCACCGTATTCACCATGAAAGGACGAAGATTTGCAACTATTGAGGAGATCAAGGCTGCATCGCTGGAGGAGCTCAAGGCAATACCAAAAAGTGCGTTTCAGAAGTGCTTTGACGACTGGAAAAAGCGCTGGCACAAGTGCATTGTATCAGAGGGGGATTATTTTGAAGGGGATAAAATAAATTTGGATGATTAAATAAATATATTTTTTAAAAAATGAAAATTCACCTTATTTTTTGATCACACCTCGTATGTTGAAAGGAATAACTCTCTGTGTGCTCTGGATCCAGATGACTTGAATAATTTTTTCCTGGGTGATGACCCCACTGCTGGTAGCCCAACTTCTAATCGAACAGTAGACTGTGTAGGCTCTGTACCAATATTCGAAAGTTTTGAAGTAGCCACAGAAGCTGAAATTACTCAATGCGTTACAGCCATAAAGTCCAATTCGATAGGTGAGGATGGCTTTCCAATTCGATTTGTTAAACTTATTTTACCTGAAACTGTCTCCCATCTCACTCATGTAATCAACTGGTGCATAATTACATCAACTTTTCTACAGCTCTGGAAATTTGCAAAAGTTTTGCCAATAGCAAAGAAAACAAATACATCTTCTCCTGTTGATTTTAGGCCGGTTAGCATTCTACCTTGTCTATCAAAGGTTTTTGAAAAGGTTTTGGCAAAGCAGATAACGAAGCACTTGTCACTGAATCATTTGTTGTATGCTCAGCAATCTGGCTTTAGAGCTAACCACAGTTGTGCTACAGCTATGGTGAACCTTTTTGAAGAATTAAGGCAGGAGTATGACAGTGGTTATGTTTCGTTACTGTGTTTGCTAGACTTTTCTAAGGCATTTGATAAAGTTAATCATAAAGTTCTGTGTTGGCAGCTCAAGAATCACTTTGGTTTCAGCGAAAGAGCAGTAAAATTGATAAGTAGTTTTCTCTCTGGCAGATCACAAAGGGTTAATTCTGGGAAACGTTTTTCACTGTTGAAAGAAATAAAGCAGGGAGTTCCTCAAGGCTCAATATTAGGTCCGATATTCTTCTGCATGTTTATTATTGACCTTCCAACATTTTGCGAAGCCTTATGGTAACCTCAATGAACTTGTTCTTCTCATCAATGAAGACTTAAAACATATTGCAACCTGGTCTGTAGCTAATGGGCTGCTTCTTAATCCATCAAAATCTCAAATAAAACCCATTTCAAAAAATAATTTCGACCCTTGCCTCCTTCCCGATGTTTACCTTAATAATAACAAAATTAAAGCTGTCTGACTCTGTCACTAGTCTAGGCTTTATTATCAACCAAAATTTGTTTGGTTACAATCATACAAATGTGGTCGTGGGTCGTATCTACGAATCAGTGCTTAATTTACCCCTCAGGAAACAAGACGAAATCTGGTACAGTCACTAGTTCTACGCCTCATAACATATGCTGAGGTGGTGTATAGCAGTCTTGACTATTCATCTAAGCGAAAACTGCAAGTTGCCTTCAATGACGCAGTGCGTAATATCTATGGCATACGTAGATATGACCATATTTCTATGTTTGCCAGGGGTTTGCTTGGTTGTAGTTTGGAACAATATATCAACGCCAGGAATTGTATGTTTTTGCACAACATTATTATAACTCAAAGTCCATCTTACTTGTTTAACAGACTCAATTTTACTCGCTCCTCAAGAACCATAAACCTCATTCCCTATCCTTTCAATAACCTTAACTCGTCACTCGTATAAGGCTTTGGAACTCTTTGCCCTCTCAATTGAAGAATATTTCAAATCCAACTAATTTTAAAAGTGCAATCCTTCAACATTTTTCTAACTTATCAATTTAAATTCTTTCCCGCATTATCAACTCCCTTTCTTTATTTATTCTTTAAGCCTGCTTCTATCCTATCTCACACTTAGATTAAGATAAATATTGTTATTAGAGTTAAGTATTTTGAATAATTATAACTGATGTATATTACTAAGTACTATAAAAGATCATATCTTAATGTACAAACCATTTAATAAATGTATTGAAATGACGCTTGTGTTTCTGTTGCCGAGTGCAAACTATTTCGAAAACTCTATCGTAGCATGAGATGGTCGGCAGTAAGAGAGCACCAGTTATGTCGAAGGTGTTTAAGCAAACACGCTTATAACAGGTGCCCTTTGACGTCAGTCTGCGGGAAGAATAACTGCACCTTTAAACATCACGAGCTGTTACACAATGAGGAGAAAGATGCCGAAGAAAGGCGCAAAACGATTGAAGACGTTTCGCTTCACAAGCAATACCACTGCAATTTCCATCGCTATGAATCTTCCCAGACGTTATTCCGTATGGTCCCTGTGGTCTTGCACGGCAACGGCATTCAACTTCAGACGTTTGCATTTTTAGATGATGGATCATCGCTTACATTACTGGATGGAGAAATCGGTAGGCAACTGAAAGTAAAGGGAAGACCGCAACCGCTGTGCTTGAAGTGGACCGGGGACACTCACCGGTGCAAGAACAACTCTGAAGTTATCACTCTGCAAATCTCAGGTACTTCGCCAAACGCTGAAAGGTATACTCTACCGGACGTACACACAGTCGACAATTTACAGCTTCCATCACAGACGATAAATGTCACGCATTTGCAAAATAAATACGAGCATCTTAAAAGGCTAGCAATTGAATCATACGGCAGTGCAGTACCACGTTTGCTTATAAGTCACAACAACGCTAAACTTGGACTTCCCTTAAAGTGTGGAGAGCCAAGTTCGGAAGAACCTGTGGCGACTAAGACGCACCTTGGATGGGTTGTACCCAGTAATTGTTCTAAACTGTCCGGCATGAATAGTTACACGCAAGAACAGTACAGTTTTCACATCTGTGAGTGCAACGACAATGAGCTGCAACGGTTGGAGAAGGGGTTTATATGTACGGAGAACTTCGGGGTGTCAAGTTCGGGAAAAAATTCGGATGCCGACTGAGGACCAACGTGCTCTGGATTTGCTAAACTGCACTTCTACGGAAATTTACCGAGATTCAGCTACCGAATGTTTACAACGACGAATGGACGAGAGCCATATTTAGCTGAATCACTTAATTTGAAAATAGAAGAATATGTCTCGAAGGGCTATGCAAGGAAGCTTTCGCCTCAAGAAGTATCTAAAGGGCATCATCGATCATGGTAACTGCCTATATTTCCCGTCCAGAATCAAAATAAGCCAGGAAAGCCGCGTATCGTGTGGGGTGCAGCTGCTACAGTGCAAGGTGTGCCACTGAACTCTGTCCTGTTAAAAGGTCCGGATCAAGTAGCATCGCTTACGTCCGTGATTTATAAGTTTACAGAGAACCCGATAGCCATCTGCGAAGACATAATGTTTCACCAAATCAAAATACGAGAACAGGACCAGAACTTTCAAAGATTTCTCTGGAGTCCCAGTGCCACACAGGAACCAGACGTCTTCGTAATGACTGTCATGACCTCTGAGCCCACGTGCTCGCCTTGCAGCGCCCAATTTGTAAAAATAGAAACGCTGACGATTTCGCTGGGACTTTCCCGAGAGCTGCTCGGTCGATTCGAGAAAATCATTACGTTGGTTGACGACCTGATGGACAGCGTAGCTACTGAAGTGGAGGCGATTGAACTAGCAACAGAAATTCGCCACATTCATCAGCAAGCAGGGTTCCACACCCGAAATTGGATTCCAAACTCGCCTTTAGTGCTTAAAACGTTTAAGTCCGACCCTACGGATAGCAAAGACTTAAACTTAGACTTCGAGTTAGGAACGGAAAAAGTACTGCGGATGTGGTGGTGCACCGTATCTGATTTGTTTACGTTCAAGCTGACCACTAATCCGAATCAAACGGAAATTCTATTCGCCGAGCGTCGTCCCACGAAACGCGAAGTCTTAAGGACATTGATGACGATATTTGATCCGTTGGGACTGTTGGCCGACTTTCTGATGTACATAAAGATATTGTTACAGGAAATATGGAGGTCCAAAATCGAATGGGATACTGAAATTAAGGACGCAGAATACGGAAAATGGTTAAAATGGGTAAAATGCCTACCAGCCGTAGAATCTCTGAAAATTCCCAGGTGCTACGTCATCAGCAATCCTAAGACTGACTCGGAAAAGGAGCTGCACGTATTCGTAGATGCCAGTGAGAACGGTTTTGTTGCCGTAGCCTACTTAAGAACAATAAATAATGAATTGATAGAGTGTGCCTTAATTGGGGCCAAAACAAGAGTTTCGCCGTTAAAGACTCTGTCGATACCACGACTTGAGCTGCAAGCAACGGTTCTAGGTGCGCGATTCTCGAAGTGCATTGTTGAGTCGCACACTATAAACCTTTCACGCCGATTCTTCTTGTCGGATTCTAGAACCGTTCTGAGCTGGCTTCGCTCAGACCATCGGCGATATAGACAATTCGTGGCCCATCGTGTCAGCGAGATATTGGATCTGACAATGGTGTCGGAATGGCAATGGATTCCTACGAAGTTGAACGTAGCAGACGAGGGGACCAAATGGCAGAAACTTCCGGAGTTGGATGTATCTAGTCGATGGTTTAGGGGACCGGAATTTCTCTATTCACCTACGGACAAGTGGCCACATGAAGATCAACCAAAGGAGCTTACGGGAGAGGAGCTGAAAACAGAATTTTTGAACGTTCATACCCAAGCACAGGAAAATATTTTCCGACCCAAAGATACTTCGAATTGGACACGGTTGCTTCGAAGTACAGCCTTTGTGTTCCGGTTCATCTACAATATAAGAGTTCGAAAACGCGAAGGAGCAAAAGCAGTGGGACCTTTGTCAAAAGAAGAACTTCAGCTAGCACAAAACGCATTGCTAAGACAAGCTCAGGCCGACGTGTATCAGGAGGAAATCGCGGATCTAACAGCCAATAAATTTTTTGAGAGATCCAGTCCGCTGTCTAGTTTGTGCCCGTATCTAGACGATCATAAA
The DNA here is from genome assembly GCA_928272305.1 of Volucella inflata. Classification (NCBI taxonomy): domain Eukaryota; kingdom Metazoa; phylum Arthropoda; class Insecta; order Diptera; family Syrphidae; genus Volucella; species Volucella inflata. The sequence goes on along the minus strand of OV743716.1, from coordinate 104,829,949 downwards.
ATCATGCGAGCCAACGGAAGAATTCAGTCCTTAAAAGATGTGAGTGACGAATTTAAGCGACCGATAGTTCTTCATCGATCACATCCGATTACGAATCTTATCATAATGGACTTTCATTGTCGATACAAGCATCGTAACCATGAGACAGTCGTAAACGAGCTTCGACAACATTTTTACATTCCCCGTATGAGAGCCGCCTGTAATAAGGTAAAAAGGAACTGCCAGAAATGTAAAAACAACAGTACGAGGCGAGGCCGCGGCCCCCAATCATGGCCCAACTGCCTCCGGCTAGGCTGGCCTCATTTTGTCGACCGTTTACGTTCGTCGGAATCGACTATTTCGGACCAATGCATGTTACCATTCTTCGGAGAACTGAAAAAAGGTGGGGAGTCCTCCTGACTTGCCTTACAACAAGGGCAGTGCATATTGAGATCACACATATGTTGTCATTGGACAATCGCTTCGCAATTTCATGGCCAGACGAGGAACTCCGGCTGAAACTTATAGTGACAATTGCACTAATTTTCAAGAGGCCGAACGGGGGCTAAGAGAAGCCCTGGAAAAGGTGAATCAAGAGAAACTAATGGAGACGTTTACCTCAACCACCACCAAATGGAAGTTCATTCCACCGGGATCACCGCATATGGGTGGCAGTTGGGAAAGACTCGTGCGCTCGATCAAGACCGTCTTTTATGGGATAACACTAACTCGGAATCCATCGGATGAGCTGCTGAGAAGCATGTTGATAGAAGCGGAAAATATTGTAAACTCACGTCCGCTTACGTACATTCCTATCGATAAAGACACTGAGAAGGCACTTACTCCCAACCATTTTCTCCAAAGGATCGTCAAACGGAAAAAGAACGCTGGCAATGTTCAACGATGATGGCAGAGCGCTTAAGCAGAATTGGCTAACCTTGCAGTAATATGCAGAACGCTTCTGGAGACGCTGGGTAAGAGAGTATCTTCCTACCATAACCCGTCGAACAAAATGGTTCGCACCCGTCAAGCCGATTGAAGTGGGCGACATCGTCCTTATAGTGGATCCGAATAGCCCACGAAACAGATGGCCAAAGGGGCGAATAGTTCAAACCAAGATGTCCAAAGATGGTCAAGTTAGAAGCGCATCTGTTCAAACGCATACTGGCGTATACGAGAGGCCCGTTGTGAAGTTAGCGGACCTCGACGTGAAACCCAATAAAGATGTTGGTTCACGGGTGGAACTACCAGGGGGGAGTGTTGTCAGCCAATTGAGTAGTTGCCACATTGCTCTGATGATGTTAATTATTTTTTTGGGTACTCCTTTCTTACTTAGTACTATGTGGGCGGAAGCTAGCCTGGTCAGATCGTAGATTTCCTTCGATTTTGTTTTGAAGTCTCTCTTGAATGATTGCTGCAAGTATGGAGTTAAGTAAAGGTATTCCTCTCTAGTCGCTGCATTTTTTCAGGTCGCCCTTCTGTGGTAACTTCATTATTATGCCTTTCTTCCAAGATGAGGGTAGTTTTTCTCTTCCCATGTCTGATGTGAGGGTATAGAACTTCTGCTGATTCTTAAGTTGTTGTGTGTGTGGCTGTTTGTTTCATCTTCATACCTTAATTCGTTGTTGTCATCTACGGTATTAATAATTTCTTCGACCCCATCTTTGAGTTTGGGCATCTATGTTCGCTAGTAACACGCCGTTGCTGTCTTTGATTGTTTGGTTCCTGTTGCACTTGCGATTTGGAAGACTTTCATAATCTGGTGTTACTCTCTCAAGTTGTACTGTCCTGCAGCTGTTTCGGCCGCCATGGCTAATTTTTTTAGGAACTGTTTTTTGTCTCTTTTAGCGGCTTTCTTTGCTTGTTTGGCAGCGATGTTGTATTGACTGTTAGTAGCCACATCTCTTAATGTAGATAGAAGATAAAGATCATGCGACTTCTTTAACATCTAACTTTAACGAATAATGCAGAACTCAAGCGCACACATAAGAGGCACAATCTTTCAAAAGGTCGTCTACAATCTCCCATATTTCGATGATATTAACATAATCGGAAGAAAGCAGAGAGATGTCAGTGGAGCTTTTGCAAGTATTGAGGCGAAAATAACACCAAACACTGACGTCTCCGACAGAACATCATTCCCGATAGATATAACTTTGAGGTAGTTAAGGGCTTTGCCTACCTAAACTATCAATTCAGACAACGACACCAGCGCTTAGATCAAATGAAAAATAACTCTTGCGAAACGCTAATTCTAAGAAATCAGTCTCGAACAACAAAAGTTACCCTTTACAAGACCTTAGTAATCCCAGTCCTGTTCTATGGCGCAGAGGCATGGACGGTGTGGTTTCAGGCAAGGAAAGTTCACCATTGACCAAATATTTACACTTCGGCAGATCTTGGAGAAAATCTTTGAGCTTCAGGTTGATACCTACATACTACATATTCATCGATTTCAGGGCCGCGTATGACATATCTATAGGGACGAGTATATATACCAATGTATTCTTTGACTTTTTATGTCAAAAAGGATTTAAAGAAGATGATGCGTAAACAAAATGCTGATATAAATTTAGACGCATTAAGACCTGAATCAAAATATAAAGTAATGGTTATTAAATTCAAAATTATTATTTAACATGTTTAATTTATCGAGGTTAAAATAGTTTTCTTAATTATATTATCAAGACATAACTTTACATAAAATCTTTATGCATGATTACATGGATAGCTACTATAAAAAAGTAGTAAACAAAGTTGAGAAATAGGAGTTCTAGTACAGATTTCTACATCCTCCGGCCGGCAAGAGGTTGGTATAAAGTGAGTTTAAGGAGGTAAAGGAATTGCACCGGACGTCTTAGTTTGGTTCCATTTGACAATCGAACCTGGGCCGCCCGCATTTTGTTGTCTCTCCCATGATATACTTATTCGAACAGAGCCAGTTTCCAAAAAACCCGGGATATTACTGGATAATTTTTTTTATAATTTACGCCCGCCTCAAGGGGGTTATGATACCCTTTTACTGTTGCCACGGCGCGAGCGGAAAGATAGAAGGAGGAGAAAGGGAAAGCATTGTGATGTAGTGGCTTGAAACTCGGGTATATTTGGTTTCGATATTGACTCTCCAAGGATGGGAGTCCCAATAGGACGGACAGTTTTTCTTCACTCGGAATGATGCAAGTTATAAGTTTTAACGGTTGTTTTTGTGCTTGAAACTCTACAACAGTCAAATATTTATTGCCAGTGTTATGCCTTCACACGCAGATTTTTCTGACTGAGTTCCAATTACACAAATGAAAAACTTGTCAAGAGTAAGATTCGAACCTTTACCCTCCGAGTGAGAAGCGATGGCTAGTACCACTACACCACGGCCACCCCTAGCACGCATAGCTCTTATCTATAACAATTGAAGTTTGTTCAACATATATTGAATTCTTTGAAACACGACCATTATAAGTGTTTATTGCACATATTATTCTTCGAATTCTTTTTAAAAATACTTTTTTATCTATTTTATTTGACACATACACTATATGCTCCTTAAATGTCAACTAAGAGTCTAATATCACATCCAGATACTTTATTTTGTCCACCGTTTCTAACCAACCACCATCCATATTTAGGTTATACATATTGTTATGAAAGCCATGTATTACCAGAGTCTTGCCTTAGTCTTAGCCGTACTCAATTTTAGTTTATCCGCTCTAAGCCATAAATTCAAAGTATCCAAATGTTTTTTTGAAAAACCTTCAATAAAATTTGTACACTTAATAAACAAAAGAGCACCATCTGCAAACAACCTTCATTCGCTATACTTTATTTCATTGTGCAAATCATTAACATAAATACTGGTACACAACTGAACTCACTCATTACGAATGCAATACTGAGCGCATCCATTTCGTATTGATTGCGATTTGACAGTTGATATTTATGCTTCATTGTGACGTAAAAAGTTTTTGACATTAATTGCTTACAATCATGGAATGGGGCGACATCGAAAATCGTATTGTTGTAGTTGGCCTACTTAAATGCAATATGGAAAAAGCCGATATCTTTAGGACGTTGTGTATCGTGCTGTGAAGTTGTTTGAGGCTACTGGTGGAGTACGAGACCGTCCAAGATTCGGCTGTCTGCGCACTGTGAGAACTTCGAAAGCGATCAAAGCCGTGAAGAAACGAAACGAACGAATCAACCGAAAACAGCTGCGAATACAGAAAATCTTGTCGCGGGAAATGCAAATTTCGCAAAAATCCATGCCTCGCATTATCAAAGAAGATTTAGTACTCAGCGCCTACAAGCGACACACTGGACACTTGCTCACGGCCGCATTGATGGAAAAACGCCAGCGAAGATCGAAAGCTTTACTCAGCCGGTACGCGAAGAACTCTCACAGACAAATTCTGTTTACTGACGAGAAAATCTTCACCATAGAAGAATCGTTCAATAAGCAGAGCGATCGTGTGTATGCTTAGTCATCCAGAGAAACATCCTAACTCATCCTGAGGGTTCAAGGAGGTCACCATCCCGCGTCTGTTATGGTATGGTGGGGAGTGTGCTTCGATGGCGTTACCAAGCTCCATTTTCGCGAGAAAGGAGTGAAAACATCGGCCAAAGTATATCAATCTAAAAAGCAAAAACGACTCAACTGTAGCTCAAAAACAACGTTCCGGACTTCATATCAACGGATGATTGGCCAGTTGGTAGTCCAGACCTCAACCCGTTGGATTACAAGTTTTGGTCCGTATTAGACGGCATAGCTTGCTCTACTCGACACTCAAATATTGAGCCGTTGAAGCGAGCCCTTATCCGTGCAGTGGACAATTTCCCCATGCATGTAGTGCGTCTCACAATCAAGGAGTGGCCACATCGTCTTAAGTCGTGCTGGAAGGCAAATGGAAGTCATTTCGAATAAGATTTGTAGCCATTGAATAGCATAATAAAAAAAAATTGTTTAAATATCAATTCGTTTTCATTTGGCGCTGATTTTTTGTGAACCAGTATTTATGACTTGACTAGGTATGTTGTGGGTGGCAACGATTAGTATAAGGCCTCGTAGAAGAAGCATCTTCCGACAGGTGCTGGTTCCTTAAATGACGAGAATGAGCCTCTGCAGCCGAACATCTTGCAGCTCTGCTAATAAGTCCTACTTCACGCCTCCCCGTGGCGCCATCTGGGAATCTCACTAGAGGTTGCGAAGTGAAGGGTGCAAATGGCGAGTTTCCTGCGCCATTAACCAGGATTAGTGTCGGAAAAACAAAACAAGACCTTCTCCGGGCTACTCCGACATATTTGGAGCTGGACGATCAACGGCAGCGCCCACATCCCGGAACGGGTTACTGGCTTCGGTTTAACCGACCCCTCGTCCTAGGGGCACTCAAAATGGAACTGGTCCTCCAGGTCGGGGGTTGTGCCGCCGGGGTAACTGCCCGGCCATTTGAAAAAAATTAAGTTACGAAGCATCAACAAGCCTCGGATCTACTGTTGACAACCCACGCAAACGATTTAAGGACAATGAGCTTCGGATATGCACGTGGAATGTTAGATCCCTTAATAGACCACGTGCAGCCGAGCAACTAGCGGTGGCCCTAGACTGCTGCAAAGCAGACATAACCGCCATCCAAGAAATGCGATGGGATGGGCCGGACAAAAAGAAAATGAAAAATTTCGACATCTACTACGGCAATTGCTATCGACGGCAAAAGCAGCGCTTATTTGGATGCGGATTTGTTGTCTGAGGCAGACTAAGACAAGAAGTCCTCAGCTTCCGGCATGTGAGCGAGCGCCTCGTAGCAATCCGCATCAAGGCTAAATTCGCCAACATAAGCCTCATACGCGCGCATGCCCCCACAGAGGAGAAAGATGAAGACACCAAGGATGCCTTCTACGAGCTCCTTAACAAGACTTACGAGCAATGCCCTAGCTTCTTCTTCTTATCCTTTTATTAACCCTTTCCTCGTTATACGAACTTATGCGTAACGAGTTTCCCATTTTTACTGCATCGCTGCTGCTCCGCTTATGGGGTTGGCTAATGTCGCAGACCGCAGAACGCGTCTACATAATGCTCGGTCCTGGATCGCTTCAGTGGTTAACCCCAGACGTTGTTGCGCATTTGCCATCTGAGAAATCCAGAAATTCTTTTTCCGACCTCGTTTTCTTACAGTTGGAGTGACCGTAGTTGATAGTGCCTTTTTAACCGGATTTTCCGCAGATCTTCTTTGAACGTGGCAATACCAACTTATTCTATTCGCCTCAAGCTGTTCGGTTACCGAATTCTTTATATGTAGACTTCCTCTTATACGCGTAGATCTAATGCAATCGCGTTTAGTGACTCCACTAGACATCCTTAACATTTTCATTTCCGCTGCCGTCATTTTGTTTTTAAACGCTTCGTACATTGTCCAGCCCTGTGAACCGTACATAAGAGCTGGTCTTACAACCGTGGTGTAGAGTTTCCCCTTTAATTTAAGTGGAAATTTTCGGTCGCAAAAGATTCCCGAATTTTCCCGCCATTTCATCCATCCCACACTTACTCTGTGGTTTAAGTCGTCGTCACATTTCGCTTCCATGTTAACGATTGATCCTAAGTGCTTAAAGATAGTGCTTTCGGAAGAACTATTCCGTCTAACATTATATCCGGAACAGGTCGCAACGGATGCGCAAATGGGCACGTCAAATGCTCCGTCTTTGAACGACTTATTTTAAACCCGTTTCTCTCTAGCGCATTTCTCCATGAATCTAAGGCGTTCTGTAAATCTTCGACGTTATCGCTAAGTATAACTGCGTCGTCAGCGAAGAGAATTGGCGTTACATTTGCTTCGCGCATGCAGTCTTTTAAAAGATAGTCGAATACTACGTTAAAGAGGAAAGGGCTAAGTACGCTTCCTTGATGCACTCCGACATTAACTGGAAATTCTCTCGTTAGTCCAGCAGAGCTTTTAACCGCAGTTTTCACGTTTCCGTACATGTCTTGTATTATTCTAACATACGTTTCCGGTACGTTTTGAGACCTCAGCGCGGCCCATATGAGATCCCTAGGCACTCGATCGATTGCTTTCTCGAGGTCGATAAATACCATGTGTAAATCCTTAGACGAATCTCGGTGCTTTTCCATTATTATTCGTAGGCTTTGGATAGCGTCAACCGTCGATCTTCCTTCAACAAATCCACACTGGCTATTATCGAGCTTTATTATTTGCCGAAGACGTTCGTTTAAGACTCTTTCGACGATTTTCATTGTGTGTGACATAAGCTTGATTGAACGGTAGTTGTTGCATTCTCGAGTGTCGCCTTTTCCTTTGTATAATGGAACCAAGAAGCTACTTCTCCATTGATTCGGCATAGGTTGTCCACATTTTAATTTATTTAAAAGTTTCGATAGCCAAACGCTGCCGATCCCCTCCATCTTCGACCAAAACTCTGATGGAATGCTGTCTGGTCCCGCCGCTTTCTCCCGCTTCATTTTTCCAATTGCTATACTTATTTCTTCGATTGAAAAGTCCGAAACTTCCTCCTCGAATAGACCAGCTGTCGCCACGGTATCACGTGGAAACTGTTTGTTAAGCAACTCCTTGCAGTATTCAAGCCACCGGTCACAAATTTCATTTGTTAATAGGCGACCGTCTGCGTTTTTGATGTATTTCGGCGAGGTTATTTCCATTGAATTTTTTCTCCTCTGTGCAGCGAGCTTAAAAATATTTGGAATTTTAGTACTGTACGACGTTTGAACTTCTTGGATAGCTTGTCTTCTATCCGCCGATCGTGAGGATATTTGTTCCAACTCCTGGTACAGGTTTTCCGCTTCTGCCGCTCGAGTTCGAGCCAGGACTTTCTTTGCGATCTTTTGAAGACGCTCGTCTTCAAGAGCCAGTCGAGCTTTTTCGATATCATCGCTCCGATCGCATTTTGTCCACGCTTGGAATGCACTCTTCTTGTCGGCCACAGCTCGTTTGGTTTCGTCATTCCACCACCATGTTTCTTTGCCGCAATGCCCTAGCTATGACATTAAAATTGTCCTCGGTGATTTTAATGCAAAGGTAGGAAGAGAGGGTAGGAGCCAACATCGACTCGGACCATTACCTTGTTGTAGCCAAGGTACGGTTGCGGATATCCCAAACTACGCCAAGACAAACTAATGCTGTGAGAAAATTCGACGTCAGACGGCTACAATCGCAAGAGATCGCCAAGTCCTTTTCCGATGGAGTGTCTCTTAATCTCTTAAGAGGTCCAATGCCGCCAGCATCAAGCATCGAAGACCATTGGAAACACTGCCAAAACGCCATCAGAGATGCCGTTTCTAATGTGCTGGGTTTCACTCGTCCACCACAACGACACCCCTGGTTCGATGATGAATGCGGGCAAGCACATGCAGCTAAGCAAGATGCATATAACGCGGCACTGCTTAGAAAGACCAGAGCTGCTCATGAGCTCTATGAGCGGAAGAGGAGAGACGAGCACCGGCTTCTCAGGAGGAAGAAGAAAGAGCATGAGAAGCGCGCGATCGAGGAAATTGAGAGATGCTACTCCAGGAATGAGGTTCGGAAGTTTTACCAAAAGGTAAAAATAACATGCCGCGGAAACAAACCCCGAACCGAAGCCTGTAGAGATGAACAAGGGAACATCGTAGTAGAATCGCAGTCGATGCTGAGGATTTGGAAAGATCATTTCTGCAGACTGTATAACGGCGATGACGGACCAAGTACCGCTGTCAGGCAGAATCAACTTTTCAACCTGGACGATGATGACCAACAATTCCGTCCACCCGACCTGGATGAAGTGAAGATAGCCATATCGAAGCTTAAGTCCAACAAAGCTGCTGGAGCGGATGGCCTGACTGCCGAGCTCTTCAAAGCGGCAGGCAATGACTTGGTAAGGAGCATACACCAACTCATCTGTAAAATATGGTCGGACGAAAGTATGCCCGATGAATGGGACCTCAGCATTGTTTGTCCAATTCTCAAGAAAGGAGACCCTCTGAACTGCGCCAACTACAGAGGCATCAGTCTCCTTAACATCGCATATCCGCCGTATTGTGTGAACGCCTGAAGCCGTTAGTAAACAACCTGATAAGTCCATATCAGTGTGGCTTCAGGCCAGGAAAGTCCACCATCGACCAGATATTCACACTACGGCAGATCTTGGAGAAGACCCATGAGCTTCAGATCGATACCCACCACCTATTCATCGATTTTAAGGCCGCGTATGACAGCATCTATAGAGACGAGCTATATAGAGCATTGTCTAGTTTTGGCATCCCTGCCAAACTCGTCCGTCTGTGCAGGATGACGATGGAGAATGCACGCTGCTCCATCAAGGTCGGTAATGATCTTACCGAGACCTTTGATGTCCAGAAAGGATTTAGACAAGGCGATGCGCTGTCATGCGATTTTTTAAACATCGTACTTGAAAGAATAGTGCAAAACTCACGAGCAAACACAAGAGGCACTATCTTTCAAAAGTGCGTCCAACTACTCGCATACGCCGACGATATTGACATAATCGGGAGAAAGCAGCGTGATGTCAGTGGCGCTTTCGCGAGTATTGAGACGGAAGCGGCGAAAATGGGTTTAGCGGTCAATGAGGGCAAGACCAAGTATATGCTGTCAAGCAAAAAGGACAACCAACACCGACGTCTCGCACAGAATGTCACCCTCGACAGATATAACTTTGAGGTAGGTAAGGACTTTGTCTACCTAGGCTCCGCTATAAATACAGACAACGACACCAGCGCTGAGATCAAGCGAAGAATAACTCTTGCCAACCGCTGTTTCTTTGGGTTATGAAGGCAATTCAGTAGCAAAGCCCTCTCTCGGACAACAAAAGTCACCCTTTATAAGACTTTAATAATCCCGGTCCTGCTCTATGGCGCAGAGGCATCAAAAATTGATGAGGGTGTCCTTGGTTGCTTCGAGAGAAAAATTCTTCGGGCGATCTTCGGTTCCGTCTGCATTGACGGTGAGTGGAGGAGGAGATACAACGACGAACTGTATGGACTGTACAGCGACATGGACCTAGCCAGAAGAGTGCAGATCCAAAGACTGAGATGGCTGGGTCATGTAGAGCGCATGGACACCAATGCTCTGGTCCGAAAAGTCTTCGAATCCGCCCCCGAGGGACAGCGCAGTTGAGGAAGGCCAAGACTCAGGTGGTGCACGCAACTGGAAGAGGATCTCAGCCAACTTAGCGTGCAAAACTGGAGGCAGCTAGCCAGGGATCGAGCTGGCTGGAGAAGCTTGTTGACTGAGGCCCAGGTCCACCCCGGACTGTAGCGCCACCTAAAGTAAAGTAAGGTATGTTGTTTCCATGTTAAGAGCGAGCTTGGTTTTCCATAATGAGAGAATTTTTCGTTAAAAACTGATTCTAATTGTTTGTGTACTATTTTTTTCCAAAATTTGTTCGTACAGGGGCAGAGAATTTACTGCCCTATAATCTTCAAAATTTTTAAGATTTTTTCACATGTGTAAGGGTGTAATTTGGGATACTTTCCAAGTATATATTTCTCCTATCTCTCTCTTTTAAAGAGGCCTTTAATAGAAAAGGTGTTGAGTAAAATTCTTTGGCGTAAAATAATTAAAATCAGTCTTCCACGAAATTCTAAGTAAGCTACTTACATTATAGTTCTATTTCTGTAAACTTAAAAACGTGGTCCTTACGTATAACTCTGTTACAAAATGGGACAAACGAAATCGAGCTATTAATACATTTAACACTTTCTAAAAAAGGTTTATTAAACTTTTCCGCCACTGTTGCGATATCCTTTTAAGTAACATTATTAAAACAAATATTTACTATTGCTTCTTTTTGTTCATTCAGAACAGGAGTCTTTATTACTTTCCACAAAGATTTTTGGTCACCAGCGTTATAAATTTGTTGCTGTATGTATTCGCTTCTTGCCTTAGGCCCTTATTGCGGTTGTCGATCGTCGATCAAGTCGATTCTCGATCGTCGATTCGACTGATTTCATGTTTGGTATTGTGTAACTCAATCGACAAAGGATTCTATTATTGTGAATAAAAACCATAAAAGTGACTATTGTGAATACAATTTGTTTTGACAGTTGTTTGCTTATTTATTCATTGCCGCAATATTTTTCAAAAAAAACTTAATAAAATGAGCTCCATCGAATTGTTTAAGTTATTCAGATGATTTTTTTAAAATGGCCAGATAAAAATAAAGGCTTAAGAGATGCCTCAAACCCTTTAGAACTGGAGAAAAGGGTGTAAGTATTTCGTTCGAAAAATCACATACACACATAATTTACGTCAATTTACTTATCTTCTGCTGTTTCGTAAGATATTTCCGTTTGTCTAAATAAAAACTAAGCAGAAGTCAATTGCAACAGTTCTTTTCCAAATACGTCAGCCGTTCTGTCTACGTTTTTTACATTTGCACCACAGTTGATTTTACTTATTGCCAAGAGTCTACTAAAGAATTCTTTTTTATATCGTAACGTTGGTATCTTTATCGTTATGTTAATAACATTTTTATTCATTATTATTACAGGGTTCGGCTTTCATACATAAATTGTTTGTTACAATATCTATATATAAATACGTGCTGCCTATTTTTGTCGTACACTTTTACACCGTTCTACTGAACCAAATGGCATGATACTTACACCATTGGAAAGGTAATTTCGCGTAGATGTGCACAATGTTTTTTTTTTGCCAAACGGTCTTACCAAACCTTGGTAAAACATGTAAGAGATTAGGTTATTTTGCATATATCTATAGATATAAATGGTGTAAAATCAGGAATCCAGTGTTGCATAACCTTAGGATCATACATCATTAATAAAATCTCTCTCTCTCTGGTGAGTTCATTTATTACCCCAGTTTCAAACCAGAAGATGCGAGAAAGAAATAGAACCCTACAAATGTGGTATAAATACAGGATGAGAAACAGTGTGAGTTAGATTGATTTTTGGAAAGCGACAGAAAAGGAGCTTAAAGGGCTGAACAGAATGTTAATCTGAAGCTTGAATCTGTATCTGATATCGAACTTTCAAAAGTTCAATACGTGTATAATCTGTATCTCGAAGTTGAATAACACCCACCTTCGAGATTCAAGCTTCTGATTCACATTCTGTTCAGTCCTTAAGTCTTAATAGTGATCGATAAGAGATTTGAATTGTGAGATAGTAAAATCGGTTGTGAATTACTTGGAAATTACTTTAAATAATAGTAAATTAAGTGTTTTGAAATAGAATAACGTTTTATCATTTCAAACCCTAGCCGAAATAATACAATATTTACAATTTTATGTAGCTTAAGCTGGACATACACGAAGAATATGTTCGTGCGATTTGTTCGTTGACATTTGGCCACACATGACGAACCGATTTGCGGAACATCACTTTTGCTGTAACTTTCAACAAGAAAATATGGAGAACGCACACGCGGATTATGCAATTGCATTATTAACAATGTATATATACAAAAAGCGAAAGCAAGAAAGCGAGAGGGGATGAAAGAGTGGCTGTATGGTAGAAACGATCGCACTCATCCTAAATTGTTGAGAAAAATAGAAATGTCTGCACCAGAAGGTTTTTAAAAATTTCTTAGTATGGATTCAGAAACTTATATTGAGTTTCTGAGTTTGTTCGGTCCAGTTATTGGAAAACAAAACACAGGAATGCGAGAAGCAATTACAGCAAATGAGAGACTGTCAGCAACTTTAATATTCCTTGCAACTGGACAAAGTTTCGAGGAACTAAAGTTTTAATATTTCTAAGAATTTCGATAAATTCCAAAAGAAACGTTTTTCTAAAACTTGCTAATTTTTATCTTCCGCTGATGGTCACGCAACAAAAATTATTTAAAAAAGAAAATGTTTTCGAATAACGCCCCAAACGGTTCGTCAAAAGCACCACAAACGTCGAACAAGACCATGATCACGAACTGATCGCCCGAACATGTTCGTCGTGTATGGCCAGCTTTACTGAGAAAAAAAAAAACATTTTCAAGTCTGCTTGCCTTTGAAAATCAATAGTAAAGAAAAGGAAAGATGCTAAGGATAAGAGTATAGTCGAATCGTTTTTGTGCATGTGGTTCTACATTAGGAATTTGTTTGATTGCTTTGACTTATGAAATGCATTGTTTTGTTTTTTTATGTAAGTTTGTGACTGGGAAAGTCACTACTACGATTGCAAAAGAGTTTCCCTACCCTAAGTGGGATAGAGACTAAACAACATGAAAAAAGAGAAACATAGTGACGAGTGACGACACTTTTGTTGTGTACATGACATGGTTGCTTTTGTGAATCGTCGAATTTCTGCGACGGGAGAGCCTAGTAAAATCAAAATTATTGCTTTTAGTTAGAACTTTTAGTCCAGTTACATTATTTATAAGAATGTGTATATTTAAATAAGCAAACTTTAGAGATGTTTGTTGATAGAATACGTTATTTCTTTCAGTTTCAATTTTCTTTAGGAAAACTTTACATAGTCTATCTCTAACAAATACTAAATTAAAAATGAGACAATAAGTATACAAATAAAAACTCTCGAGTAGACGTGTTTCTCCGCCGCTCCATTCATATTCGATAATTACCCTAATTTCTAGTGCCAGTGATAGTACAACTTATCATTAAACCAATATACTCTTATATATTAATTCGGTTTTAATTATTTTACTGTGTTTAATTCATTATCAATCATAATAACCTTCCATAAAATGCTTCGTTCGCCAAAAAATCGCCAGTGCAAAGTGCTCTCTCCTACGGTTCCTTCCTCCGGTATCGCACAAGAAAAGCAAAACAGCAATGAGTAACTACCTGCCTCTCTGTCATTAGCCCCTGCCTCTCATCAGTCTCTCCCTCAACCCCTGACTATTCCAACTAACGACAGTAGGTTAACAAAGTGAGCCTATTGTCTCTTTGATTTCCGCAAAACTCGCTGAGTCTGAACAGAAGATTCTCAACAAAATTGAATTGGAAGTGCAATCAATGAAAACTAGTATTGCTGAAATTGACATTAGAGTGTCACAAGTCGAATCAAGTTCCTCCGTCACTGAACCCTTCGTAACGAAATCATCGATCTCAAACAAACCATCGAAATACAGGAGAATCCAACCATGGAAAGCGAAAATCTTCCATCACTTTTCAGTAAACTTTGCCAAACTCTTAATGTGAACACCCCAGCACTTCGGAACATCTATCGCATACGTCCACGGCTAAACAACCCAATGCAAGCACCTGCCATCATGCTAAAATTTAACTCTGCATATGATAAAAATCTAATTTTGAAGTCAACAACATCCAAATGTAAACAAAGTGCGGCCCCGCTCTGCCTTCGTGATATCGGTATACCGTCAGACTCTCGCATATACGTGCATGAATCATAAGGTTCTTCGGCATGCACTTCGCAAAACTTGTGTTGTCAAAAGCTAAGATGAACTCTGTCATGTTATCAATGGAAGCGAAATAGAAAGCTCTGAAACTTGATCTACAGGATACAGTAGCGGCCATTATTTTCCTTAACATTTACTTTTTTATTTAATTTTTTTAATTACATATACTTTGCAATTACCTTTATAACATTTAAATTTTGTTTTGTATTCTTATTTAACTTATTATTTATTTAATTCTTTACTACGCTATAAATATATATATAAATAATCATGTTTCCCAATTTCCCTAATCACAGTAATATTTCAGTTGGCTGGGACAGGGGCCATTCAGAATCAAGTGATGGTGTTTTACATACTTTGTTAGATGTTTTCTCCAAACAAAAACAAGGCCTTCAGCTTTGCCACATAAATGCACAAAGCCTACGACCTAAGATGGATGAATGACGGTATCTCTTTGTTGGTTCTGAGATTGACATAATTTGTGTGTCTGAAACGTGGTTCCTTTCTGACCTTATTGGTGATGAAGTTGTCCAGATAAATAATAATCTATTTCAGATGGAATCATATGACATTTTTGGTTCTGACAGAGTTCGGCGGAGGTGGAGTTGCAATCTATGTTCGTAAGGGTATCCTTAGAAATATAAAAATTGTATGTAAATCCCTGGGTGCGTGTCCTATGGACTACCTGTTCATAGAACTCAATTCTTATTGGTGTGGTCTACAGATCTAATAAAAATATTGATTTGTGCCAGCTTACATCGCTACTCGGAGACATCTCACTGACCGCCTCTAATTTTATCTTGTGCGGTGACTTAAACAATGACCTCCTTACAGAGTCTGACCTATTAAATGATCTGGGATCACTAAACTTGTTTCCCGTGAACTCAGTTACTCCAACCCATTCTGGTGCTACATCTAGCACCCTACTGGATGTTATATTCGTTAGTGATCTCAATAAGGCGCTTTTCTACGACCAGTTGTCAGCTCCTGGTTTTTCTAAACACGATCTCCTTTACTTAATGTTCGATCTCAATTTCAGTATATCATCTAACCCGATACAGTTCAGGGACTTTAACAGCATTGGCTTCGCTGTGCTGGAAAGAGACATGCGTGTTATTAACTGGGAACAAATTTATTACATGTCGTCACCTAATCTACAAGTCGAGTTCTTGCAGTCGAAATTGGTTAAACTACTATTTGAGATCCACGTACCCATACGAACGAAAACTTTTAAGCCTAACCACAACTCCTGGCTGATTTCAGATATTCGAAACCTAATGCAAAAACGCGATAAAGCTTATATCAAATGGAAGCGTTTCAGAGTGGAAGAGTTTCATAGGACTTATCGCTCACTTCGTAATATAGTTGTTTGTAAAATACGGGCGGCCAAAATTCAATTTTACTCAAAACAGTTGAATCCTTCGTCAGGCGGTAAACAGTTATGGAAGAATCTCAAGGAGATAGGGGTGGGAAAACAAAGCAGCAGACAACTAACTAACCCCGATGGAAATGAGCTAAATAGGAATTTCGTAGCCCAACCCTCTAGTGATGGTTCCCTCGCCCCAAACTTTAACTCTACTACACACTTTCTATCTCCTTCAAACGAATCTTTCGCCTTTTCTCGTATCCTACAGGTTGACGTAGTTGAGAGCTTGCTTTCAATTAAATCCAACGCGGTTGGAGTGGACATGGTCCATCCCAAGTTCCTCAAAATCATCTTCCCCGTACTCTTGCCTCACATTACCAATATCTTCAATCAAATCCTCACAACAAGCGTTTTTCCTTCAGACTGGAAGTTGCCGGGGATATAACCAGTGCCGAATAATTCCTCGTGTACGGAATTTCGCCTTATTGCTATACTTTCTTTTCTCTCAAAAGTTTTTGAGAGAAACATGCAAAAGCAAATAAATAGGTTTCTCCACCAACACAATCTTCTAACTTCTAAGCAGTCTGGTTTTCGCCTTAAGCATAGTTGCTCGACGGCTCTGCTTGGAGTTGTCGATGACATGAGGCAAAAGCATGATATAGGTCATTTCTCCTTCCTGATACTTCTCAATTTCTCCAAGGCATTCGATACTGTTAATCACGCCATTCTGTGCGATAAGTTATCCAGGATGTACAACTTTTCCAATTCCGCAATCCGTCTAATATCCTCCTACTTAGATGATCGTCAACAAGCGGTTTTTACTGAGAATTCCTTGTCGGATTTTCTTCCTAATCCGTGTATCTCAGGGATCTATTATAGGCCCTCTTTTATTTTCTTTATATGTTAATGAATTACCATTCATTTCTCGTACTGCCCAGTCGAAATGTACGCCGATAACACTCAATTGCACCTTAGCTGTTCTCCTGAATCTGCAGGCCAATGCATCAATCTCATAAACCCCGATCTGGATAAAATTTTCAAGTGGGCGAGTCAGAATCTACTTCTTATTAATCCAAAGAAATCTAAATGTATTGTTATATCTAGAAAGCCCGTAAATACATCCCTGCTTCCTCCGATCTCTATTAACAACGGTCCTATTAAATACGTTGACACTGCCAAAAACCTTGGTATGATTTTTAACTCAACTCTAACCTGGCATGATCACATAAAAAGTTGCGTTTCCAAAACACATGGGGTCCTCCGCTCCCTGTGGGCTTTACAACATCTCACACCTATGGCAACCCGATCTCTGTTAGTCAAGACCCTCATTTCACCAATTCTTACTTACGGATGTGAAGTCTACGGAAAATGTGATGAAGTTAGTAGAAGTAAGCTTAATGTCGCATATAATAATGCTGCTCGCTACATTTTTAGCCGCTGTCGCTAAGACCATATTCCTCACTTCTCCAAACGTATCAATGGTTCCGCTCCATCACGATGTTGCATAACATCATACACACACGTCAACCTCAAAACCTTTTTAATCGAATTACGTTTTGTACATCTAATAGGACTAGGCAAATACTAATACCGCGCTTTTATCATCTTACCTCTGAACGCCAATTCTTTGTCGACACCACTCGGTTCTGGAATGCCCTCCCACGCAACATCATTGAAATGAAAAATAAGATACGATTTAAAAATCAATTAAAAATTCATCTATCTACCTTGAATTAAATATTGAATTACTCTAAAAATGACACATTGTATAGTATATGAAACCGTCTATTAATATTAAAATTAGCTTTCTCAGTAGTTTTTATTAGCTTATCACGATTTTTGTAAAAGATATTATATCTTAATGTGTAAGCTCTCTAACTTATTGAAATAAATGAATAAATGAAAATAATAATTTCGAGATGTTTAGACAAGTTTCTAATGAAAAATAAATAATTTATCCATGTTTTTTTAATAAATAACTAAATTTAAAAATGTTGCTTTTTATTTTATCATTTCTATTATAAATTGATATAATTCTAATAGTTTAAATATGTTGTAACCCTTATAGAAATTATCAAACTCCTATATTATTTTTATTTTTCTGTATAAGTACTTCTTTTCAAAAAATCATATTTCCTAAAGAAGTGAAAATAACAAAATGGCACTAAGTGCACATGATTAACGAGGGTCTAGACTATATACTATATACCGAAAATATCAGATTTTTATTTTTTCCTCCACATGCATTTTTTGAGAGTCAAAGCAGAGCATTTTCCAAATAATCAATTTTTAATAATTTTTTTTCGTAAAACATATCATTCTAGGACAATGATAGTTTTATTGGCATCAGCAGGGTGTATACTTTATTTCTAAATAAAACAATCCTTAATGTGCAACTGGATAGATACAGAGGCCAGTTGAAAATTGTAAAAATGTGTAAATTTCAGATGATCACCTTTGTTTCTTAATAATTCCAGTTCAGTTTTTTTTATATTATGAAATGAATATACACTGCCCTATCAAACAAAGCATATATCATTTCAATACCTATTCTAAGCAAGCTAGAGCTTATTATAGACAAGTATGAAATTGACCCAATTTTTGGCTTCGGATGGGTTCTGACCAGAAATATGCAATAAAAAAAATAAATTGAGTTGGTTAAGGATTTCTGGCACAACAAAGATTATCCTCGCTTTTTATTAGTGAAATTAAAAATCATACTGCAAACCCAATTTATTGGTTTCATTTGGAATGACTCCTTTTCATCCTCTTTTCGTCCGTCCATCGCATCGTACCGACGGGTACCTGAGTGGCAACACTAGGGTTTGTATTAATTCACCAAAGTATAAATAATTTATAATGTTCAAACAATAATAATAATAATATTCAATGCCCTAACGTTAAATCTCAAAGAGGAGGCAAGCATTCATATTTTCAAGAAACCTTAAGCTGCACTCATAAAATCATATATAAGCTAGATTGTAATTTTTATCAGAATTGCTGTTGTAAATGTGTAAAGAATTTTATACTAGATTGTAAACTGCAATAGTTACATTTTTTACTAATAAATAAATCAATTACCTGAATTGGAAAAAAAAGCAGCGTTTTGAAGTAAATCCAATTTTCTCATTCCTGGGTCACCTACAATCAACACGCTAAGTTTACCTCCACCTTCTAATTGTGTACCAGATCCACCTAAGAGTGATAATAAAAGTGCAAATTTTATGTTGTCAAGGCCAAACGTTTCTGGTGCCAACGATCGCATAAGCAATTGGATGCAGTTTGGTTCTTTAGCTATTTTTTTAACAATTCTTAAGTCCTCATGTTTCATGGTATTCCGGTTTATTGTATCTCCGATCTTTTGAATAGTTATAGCCTGTATAAACGCGTTTCTTAAATGCCCTTTCAAAAATTCCTTATCGTTGGTTTCACTTAATGATCTTGCTCTAAGAACACCTATTACCGTAATATTACTTCCAACACATACTCCATCCACTAATTCTTGCTTCAATTCAATATCTATTCGGTGTGATGTGTAAATATAATCTTCCGAGTCGGTTATATGCTCGTATAGCTCTATCATTTGAATACAATCAATTTGTGTGTATGGAGAAGAACATAAAATATTAAAATTCCTTGAATTACATTGAATGCGACATCTTAAAGGTTTAGTAATATGGCTTGTTTGCAAGATAACTTGTTTACACCCACACTTCTTGCATTGGTAAGTTATGCCTGTGCACTTCGTTTCTACCTCTGTTACGCTAGTAACACGACCCTGAACCACACACAATTTATTATAATTATTTTGAGAAATTTCAGATATTTTGTTAACAGAAAACTTCTTTAACGGCCTAGCAAATATTTTTTTTATATTTTTAAAATGCTTCGAATCATATTGATCGTGTCTTAAATACTTTTTACTGCAAGCTGTAGCAAATTGTGCTATCACACTATGCATTGCCAGACCTAAGCATGTCAACACCAATGTAGGGTTTTCGTGCAGCTCTCGAATAATTTCGGGCCATGAAGATATAAACTCAGTATCGTTTGTGAGAAATTCTTCACAAACATAAAACCAATGTTGTTTATAAATTTGATGTAAATCGTAAAAATTAGTATTCTTAACATGATTTTTGAAAGCCTTAATTTGTACTACCAAATGTTTGAATGTTTCTTTATAAGTCTAGTGTTGGCAAGTACAATGCCCAACCTGGGAATTCAGTTGGATTATCTATATGGAAACCTTGCAGATTTTTTCTCACAAATTTGATTGCTACAGGTTTTGCTCTTTGGTTAATATGGTCGCCACCATATGTTGTTTTAATAGTTTGCGGTAAAGATATTATGTTCTCTACAGTTTTTTTCTTTTTTAATTTGAAGAATTTTACTTTCTTATTTCTAATTATCCTACTCATAATGAAATAATAGTACATAATATTCAACTCATAATAAAACGGTTGTATATAATATTCACGCACTTAACAATGGAAAGAAAATTATAAGAATATCTTAGTTATAAGAGTGGACAATTTTTTGATATAAGCATAAATTTATATCAATTAACGAAACTACGAACAAAAAATAAATTAATGAAATCCCAGAGAGATTTTAAAAGTCAAACTCAATAACCGTCCGTGCTAACTTAATAGTTCTGTTCGCATCATAAATGTACTTCTATGTTTTGCATAAATTTGTAAAAGTTTTTTACTTTGCTTTACCAAATATAATGAAAAGAAAATTTATTAAAAAAAAAAACAAAAATAAAAATAAGGCAAAAGAAATTAATATGTTTTCCAAATACCTCCAAGAATCTATTTAGATGAATAAAAAAAAGATGAAACCTCTACTAAAAGCAGGAGATTTTCTGGGTTTGCAAATCTTGAAGAAGATTTCATCAAAAACTAGTTCTGCATAGTCCGGTATTACACGGTGACTTTTGAGTCACCACTCAAGCAAGTGCAAAAGAGAAGGAAGATGAGATGGAAAATCACCAATCTTGTGAGTCGGAGGGCAAACTTTCAATGGATCTTTTTGAATTTTCTTCTCTCGTTTTTCGTTATTTATCTATATCACTTTATTTCTATTCGTTTCATGAAGGGTGGTTCGCAAAAAAATGGAAGAAATTTTCTGGTCAAAGGAATCAGGGAAAAATTCCAAACTTGTTAAGAGAGCGAATAGCTTGTGTTTAAAACGAAAGAAGAAATAAAAGAGAGCTGCCAAAAAGAGTCGTCTACTCAAAAGTCACCGTGTATAGGACGCGCCTCGCAGAATAGAAAATTAAAAGAGAACTGTCAAAAATATCCATGACTCAAAAGTCACCGTGTAATATCGGACTATGCAGAACCAGTTTTTGATGAAATCTTCTCAAAATCTACTCCAAATATGAGTTTGTTGAAGTAGACCTTTTCAAACTTTCAGAGTGTCAGCGAAGCAGCTGACAGAGTAGTTTTTAAGATAAACCGGCAGAATACAGTCACGAATAAGATTTTCAAAACCTATCATTGGACAAAACTTTATAAACAATGTGCGGCCCCTTAAATTTGGATTTAAGCTTCTCGGAACCTGGTGTGGTGCCAACGATTATTATGACTACATAATCTCCTATTTCGTAGGTCTGCGCTGCATTGTTGCGGCTCTCGAAGTATCTGCTATTGCGCTCTTGTACCTTCCGTATTGCTTCTGAAGCCTCTTCTCGTGGCTTACATAAATTTCTGTCTGAACAATTCAATTCCTTCTCTTCTAGGAGATCCGAATGGATCTGTAAACCGTGTTGTTTAATCCATATTCAATTTGGGACAACGTTCGAACCCAGTCTGAATGCTTCAACGGCTCGGACAGCTTACCAAACATGGCGATAAGGACTCGGTTAACTCCGTCAACCTGGCCGTTAACTTGTGGAGAATGCACGGCTACCTTCACATGTGCTATATTTCGATCCTGCTATAGTATTCAAAGAATTCAGTGAGGGCCGCACATACTTATTTGGCGCTCGTTGACACTGCTGGGTACAACTTTACAAACTTCGTGAACCCGTCTACGACCAGCAGAATTTGCTCGCGTTTGGACCGTGTGGCTGGGAGAGGACCAAGGTGGTCAAGATGGATCAAATGAAATAACATTGGCTCTTTTGTACTAGCGACAAGTACATAATGCACCGGATACAATTTTTTGTAAATCTTTCAACCTTTTTGTGAATGTGCGGAAACGAATAGCGCATGCGAATTTCTTCAGTACATTTAGTGATACCCAGATGTCCAATCTTTTCGTGGATAATTCGTTTGAGATTATTTTCCATGTCTTTTGGGACATAAAAGCGTAACTCAACTCTACCGTCTTGCAGAGTATATGGTGTACACTCCGCTGAGCCTAGTCTTTGCCTTTATGCTGAAATAATTGCATCCCGGTTTTGTGCGGCCCTAAGTTGGATATCAATATCCTCTGAGTTCGCAACTGACACTACCATGCATTTAAAGTCTTAGCGTTACTTACATCGGCTACACTTGAGACCGAAGCAGAGGTGTCGCAGTTTAGCGCCGCGCTAAGCTGATAGCCGGGGTTTTAAGAACCGACCGTTTGCATTTGAGTGATTTAAGAGTTAGACGTGTTCTATTTACAGTTTTAAATTAAGTCAAGTTTATGCAGTTTGTTTACCGAATTTAACTATCAGTTGCTCTGCAACATATATGGAATTAATTTTCTTCGGAAATCCATAAAGAATTGTGTTTCTGAATATAAAAAACAACAATATTAAAGAAGATTTTGTTTTCAAATTCTATTCGTATGGACAGAGACCATAAGCGAGTTTCACTCATATGTAATAGTGGTGGTAATGAGAAGGTTTAGTGAGTAAAGTTTGCAAAAGCGAAACTTACGGGAGTCAATATACGTTAACTTGTTAAAAATGAGTGATTGTACACAATGCAATAAAGTTATTGGCAGACATAAAAGGGGCAAAAGAGACAGGAGATGAGATAAAAAATCACCAACCTTGTGAGTCGTCGGGCAAAATTTCAATGACTCTTTTAAAGTTTTCTTCTCTCCTTGTTCGTTATTTTTCTAAATTGCTTTAGTTCTTCATAAAGGGTGGTTTGTAAAATTTTTTTTGAGAGAGCGAATCGTTTGTGCTTAATGCGAAAGAAGAAATAAAAGAGAGTTGTCAAAAAGAGTCGTGTACTCAAAAGTCAAGGTGTAATAGCACGCGCCTCACAGAATAGAAAATTAAAAGAGAACTGCCAAAACGAGTCATGACTCAAAAGTCACCGTGTAATACCGGACTAAACATGAAGCTGAAATAAAGCAAGTTATGAATGGCATTAAGTTAATAAGGAAACAAGACACAACTAGTGAAATCAAAAAAGTAAACAAACCGAAAGCATGCAAAGGTTAGTGCTGTCAAAAATGTGCCACCGGTAGTAGTGATACCAAATCTCAGTTAAAATAGTGAAAAAACAAAAGAAATCTTAAAAGAAAAAATGAATCCAGCTGAACTAGCATTTGAGATTTGTGGTGTAAAAAAAAATATAAGATACTTTTTAGTTTTCTTTTTCTCCTCTTCTTCCAACATGGCTGCCAATTTTATTTTTTTTTTCAATCATGAAAGGTTTCCACTGCTGAGGTGCCAGTAATCGGTGCTGACAAATCTATCGTGACGCTCCCCCGCGGTATGTCCTTTAGAAGGCCTACCCCTTTCTGGTAATAGACATCCAGCACCGCAATCTTCGTGGCTGGTCTCGCGTATATTCCTGTTGCTGTCTTCACTAGAACGCTTCTCACTTGACCATCAAACCCATGTTTTGTCGCCATAATTCTACCCTTTGGCCAGCAGTTTCTTGGGTTATCTGGATCGACTATGTAAACGATGCCTACTTCGAGAGGTTTTATATCCTCAAACCATTTACAGCCCCTTGTTATGACGGGTAGATATTCTTTTATCCATCGCTTCCAAAATGCGTTAGCAATTTCTTGAGATGTTTGCCAGTTCCTTCTTAATATTATGCCTTCAACAATAGGTTCGGCGAGTGGTTTTGGTTTTTTTCCTTGAGTTACCCAGAAGGAAATGGTTCGGGGTTAAGGCTTCCTCTTCCGCATGGTCAATGGATAGGTACGTTAGAGGCTATCAGTTCCTTATAGCGAGTATGCATGAATCCGTGAATAACGAATGGGCCAACTCGAGATGGATGTCTCTAGTACTAAGACATGTTAATAAAACCCCATATCTTTTCTCAATGCTCTGCGCAAGGATACGCAGAATGGCCTAAAATAGTCTACACCGATATAAAACAATGGTCGGTAAAATCAAGCAACGTGAGGTTGAGGTAGGGGTCCAATTAAAGGTGGTGATGGTCGAGCTTGCCGATTTAAGCACGTTTGACAACTTCTTACTTGGTTCACAATGGTCCTAAGTCTTGGCACCCAAAACCTCTGTCGCATTTCATTGAAAACGGTTTCGTGATTAGCGTGGTGGTACCTGAAGTGATAGTCAAGAACAATTAACTTAGTTATATGCTGACCTCCGGGCAATATGATGGGATCCTCCCTGTTTTCGAGGGTAACTCTTCCCCCAAGTCGAATTATAGTCCAGTCAAACGTCTATTTTAGCATAGAGCTAAAAATTTGCAGAGACGTTAAATACATCAAAATAAATGAAATGTCAAAAATCCCCTTCGATCCTACTTCTGCAAAAAAATTTATTCATGGTCAAAAGTACATAATTACGGTTTTTTTCATTTTTCTCGAAAACGGTAAGTTTTATCGTGAAAATAGGTTAAACAAAAGTTGTAGATCATACAATTCTCTACCAAAATGATCCAGTCACTTCTCCTACGACTCATCATTCGTGAGATATCGCGGTTTTAATCATTAGAAAATTCATATTTTACATAATATGCACACATTTCCTCACCACCTATGAGGTAATGCACTTGGCGCATTTTTTTTAACGTGGTTTCCCCAGTAGGTATACTCCACGATCTATTGTAATAAAGAAAGTTTGATCAGATCGTATCCTATTGATTGAAAGAATGGTAATATTGCTAATGATCAAAGTGGAATGGGTTGTTTTCTTCTGAATGTTATTATATTAGATAATTGTCTAATTCTACTTCGACAATTATTTCTTCGTCTTCATTTTCATTTTCTTTCAGAATTTCTGTTCGCTGTTCTAAGAAAAGGGATGCATCAATTGTCTCTTCATTAATATCATAAATATTTTCATCTGTTGTATTTGTTTCAATATTGGAGCAAGTCTGACCCTGACTCGGCGGGGGATAATCATCATTATCAATCACTACAGATTGAATATCCTCTCGAATAATTGCTGCGGCAGCTTTCAGTATTCTGAACCGTTCTTCGTTTGTATTTTGTTTTTTTATTTTCATACCAAGCTTTATTAATAATATCGTACTGATTATCAATAAAACAGATAATTGTTAAACTCCCTTTTTTCTCAGTTATAATAATTTTATCACCATACTTTAACTTTAATCTTCTTTTAATTGTTTTATTATCTATAGTTGGATTTTTGCCAATGTCTTTTAATTCTTGCAATGAAATTTGACAATCATCATTATTTTCAATGTATTGAAATATTTCCTCCATCGCCAAGTTCACTGAATCATCTTCGGGACGACCGACTTTATATCCCGTAATAGGCCTCAGAAAGATATTATAACAATTATTGTGGTACTTAGCTTCAGCAGCAACTAAGTCAAATTCATACTCAATGCGGGCAATAACAGCTTTTGCTACGTCATCAGAACGAGTCCGAGCTACCTTTAAAATGGAATCTTTAAATTCAAGGGTAGATACATTATATATTTTACGACGAACATTCTGCGCTTTCTTCTTTTCAGCTTCTTCATTTGCTTCATCGCCACAAAATAAACAATATCTTTTAAAGTTGAAATCTGGCTCACTTACTCGTGCTCTAGTATGAGGTGGACTTATCGTGGATGTACTACCTTGTTCTGTCTCGCGCTGTCTTTTAGCTGCAACAATACTACTCTTTCGAGTGTACATTTTACGACACTGCACGTGGACTGTCACAGATTGCTTGTCTTTCAAGTATTCAAAAAAACTTATCATTCCTTTCAACACTCGCATCAATCAAAGTCTTCATTCCACGATCAACAACAACAGCTTCACTTTCTTTCAAAGGTTTATCACAGTTGAAACAAACTTCTGACATTTTGTTAAAATTATTTAACAGCACAAATTAAAATTGAAAATATTACCAATAAGCACGTCTACTCACTGCAAAGGAATTTTCAAAACTAACAGTATATGCTAAGTTATTTCGTTTACTTCCTTCAAAAATAGGCAGGTATGCGACCCTCCACACTCGAACAATGACGTAGCTAGCAGATGTTACTCAAGGTTACCGACGAAGGGAATTAAGGACTGACAGTATAGTCTTTTATTTTAAAATACTCATTCAATTTATACAAGTTTTATTGTGTAAGTAACACAAACCAATAGTTTCTTATTTTCATTTATATTGACGTGTACAGGCTGCGTTTTAGTGCATATTATGTAAGATATGAATTTTCTAATCATTAAAACCGCGTATCTCACGAATGATGAGTCGTAAGAGAAAAAGTGACTGGATCATTTTCGTAGAGAATTGTATGATCTACAACTTTTGTTTAACCTATTTTCACGATAAAACTTACCGTTTTCGAGAAAAATGAAAAAAACCTTAATTATGTACTTTTGACCTTGAATAAAATTTTTTGCAAAAGTAGGATCGAAGGGGATTTTTGACATTTCATTTATATTGATGTACTTAACGTCTCTGCAAATTTTCAGCTCTATGCGAATTTTGGCTAAGTTATGACTTATTTTTGTCTATTTTGACTGGACTACTCGTATTAAGCCATCAGCGTCCAAATAAGGTGAAAGCCTGAATATTGAACTTGATTTCTTAATTTCTATTTCTGCAAGCCTAATTTCTTCTTGAGTCGGTGCAGCCGGCTTAACATTATTTCCTCTAGCCAAATTTCTCCAGAAATATGCGAGATGAACCATCACTGCTGTTAACCGCAAAACTCTTTTCCACATGGAAAAACGTTCCGCAGCTATAAATATGTGAGTTTTCCTTGAAATTCCATTTACACTGTAATGGGAAATATAATTAGCTCGTAGTTCCTCTTCCGTTGATGCATGCTGATCTTGTTTTTCCCGTGGTCAGTTCGAGCTCCAGAAAGGGCGGTCCGTTAAGCCACCGACTCTTGTTGGAGAAGTCCAGAGTCTTTTGCCATTTTGTCGCCTCGTCTGCGACGTTTTCCGCGGAAGGTATCCATCGCAAATCTGAAACGTCGGTCAACTCTAGAATTTCGCTAATGCGGAAGCGACAAACTGTCGAAAACGACGATGGTCAGATCGCAACCAGGACAATACGGTAAGTGAGTCTGACCAAAACGTTTGCCTTTTAACTTGTATCGAGTGTGTGGCAATTACATTTTTTGCTTATCGAGCCCCAAGGACTGCAATCGCGGAACGGACATCGTCTTTTAGGGTGCGACTTTCGTCTTGCAGCCTACCAACACACAGTCAACATACTTTCTGTCCGAGCATCTGAAATCAGCCACCGCCGCGTTTCCCTCTTCACTCGCATCAACAAATATATGCAGCTCCATGTCAGGAAATTCTGGAAACTCAGCTACCTCGGGGAGGAGTCGAACCCAAATCAACCATTTCGCATACTGCTCTTCGCATGCAAACAAAGTGATTGTGAGACGCCTTTCAAATTTAGATCGGCTATCAGATCTTCGTCGATCAGCGTAACCGACGACCCCCCATCGAAGAAAGCGAACGTTGACATTTGTATGCTGTTACCATATAGGATGACCGGAAGAACTCGAAACAGAATTGGATCTTGATTTTGGCAATGTGTGTTACAGTTCATACGTCTCGACGTGGTAGTCTTTACGGAGACTATCTCTTTATGAAAACTTGGGTGGTGCATGAAGCGGCAAGTGCTTGTAGAATGTGCTTGAAGACATCTTTTACATAGTTGATGAGTTCTGAGCATTCTCCATTTCTCAGCTCTAGGTATGTCACGGAACGTAATGCATTTATCCACCGATGAACAATTATTTTGGCATACTACGCAGTCCACTGCGTCGATTTCAGGCATCTCTGCGTGTGTATTTACTGTTGGTTGACGTACTAGGGATTATAATATTGTTGGCACCCTGCGCTAGTTGAAACAGCCAATCACTGTTTCTAAGGTCAAGTTTTCTAAATTATAAGATGGCAGCGTGAGTTTATGTATGCCCCAAAATGGTCCTAAAAGACCAGGAAGCTTAGCGACTAGTTCTTGCTCAAGCTCCGCATTGTTCACGTGGCTGAGCAGACTAAATGCCTTTATGGTGGCACAGATGTTCTGTACTTCAATGGCGAAGTCGAGTATAGTTTCTGGTCTTTTCCTTGGGAGCTGCCATTTCTCTTATTTCTACTAACAAGGTGTCTACAATCAATTCTGGCCTTCGAAATTTCATGCGCAATGTTGATAAGAATTGAGGAACGCAGGAAGCATGTAGTAATAAGTGTTTTACAGCCTTTCTGGCTGGGCCATCCAGTGCTTGCCGAAGGCGAATCAGATTTTCCCAGTCGGAAAATCCGCAAAGATTCGTTGCTTGCTCGTAGGTTGCAATGAATAGGGGCTATTCTACAGGCTTGCCGACGAATTTTGGCAACCACTTTGATAAGCTGTTTCGTGCTGCCAGCAGCTCACGTGTAATTTGAAATATACCACTTTGATTATTGTTAGACTTAGAAGCAGTGCTGTCTCCACGATTAACAGAAGCTACTCCTGCAGGAACTGTCGACGGAAACCATCCTGGTTCATTCTGGTTGAAATTTTTTGATCACATTTTATTTCCAGCGAATGAAGTGTTCGTAAGATTTGTTGCAGTAATGCGTCTTGGAGTTGTGGGCGGCTGTTATTATTTGGATCTGGATTTGCCTCCTCTGGCTGTGAAGTTGCTATTGCAGCAGTCGTACTTTCTGGAGCGGGTGCATTCTTGCCTATGCCATCCCTTGCACATGACTCTCTAAGCCAAGTCTCCACTTGGGCATTGCTCTCACAAACGCTATACTAAATACTAAACTTCAATCTTCTTCTTCTTCTTCTTCTTCTTGAAGATGGAGCAGCACTTCTCTCAGCTTACGTAAAAGATCTTCCCTTTGCTGAACTATTAGTTATTTCTGTTTTAGGGGTAGTTCTTCTTCTCGAATAGGTTGCATTTCTTTATGCAATCGGCGAACGCTACTTGATGTTGCTTTAAAGCTCCTCGAATGAGATGACTTGGTGGTTTTACGTGCTTGATCAGCCGGTGATGTTGAAAACCTATTATTATCCGACGCACACGCAGGGTTCTCATTAAGGGCTACTGATTGGTCACCTACAGTCTGTTTGATAACATCGTACACGACAAAATTAAAGAACTTATAATAATAAAAAAAAATCAATTGTACTGGTTTATTTTGTTTATTTACTTGAATGCTTTTCAATTAATATGTTGTCCACTCTCCTCCATTATCAATAATTGCTTGGAGTCTTCGAGGCATGTTTTCTACTAATCTAATAGCATAATCTTGAGACAAAGATCTCCATAAAACTCGTATTTTTCGTGATAATTGTTTGACCGTCGAGATCTTCTTTCCTTGGATCTTTAGCTTCATGAATGCCCAAACATTTTCAATGGGATTTGCATCCGGCGACTGTGATGGCCAATCTAAAACATCGACGTCATTTTCTTGATTCCACGCACTGCACAAACGACTGCGATGTTTCGGGTTATTATCTTCTTGCAGTAACCAATTCTCATTCCTTCTTTGAACCACCTTTTGGCAGATGGTAATAAAGCCTTCTTATAAATTTTGATCATGTTGGGTGCGTTTAAGTTATTTGTAAACATGAACAAATTGCCAAATCCTTGTTTTGCGAAACGTCCCCAAACGTGCACCTTTGCCGGGTGTTTGACGGTCCGCTGGATAAATTTATTGGATTGTGTACACCAGGAATGAGTGATAGGAGACCATGCCCAAAAGGAAGCTTTATCTGAAAAAATAACGTTGTTCCGATCTCTGTCCAAATTCTCCTTGGCCCAACTGAGTCGTTTTTCAACGTGTTTTTTGTTTTTTGACAGTAGTGGTTTCTTTATTGTGCTTCGAAATTTTACATTATTGACTAGTAAACGTCTTCGTATCGTATCACAACACACATTTAGACCCCTTTTACGTAAAATCCCTTGTCCTCCACGTAACGATAGAAGAGGATTTTTTTCAAACACACGTAGAATCATTCTGTCCTGCTTTTTTGTTGTTTTTGGCGCAGACCCATGATCCGGCAAATCATCCACATTTTTTACTAGGGAATAACGGTGCACCCACTTGCTAACAAATGCTTTTGACTTTTTCATGTATTTAGCAGCTGCTCCGTATGACATTTTCGGTCTTTTAGGATGCGTGCACAAGAATACTGCTTCATATCGTGACGCAAACGCGACACTCATTTTAAAATACTTCCGTCTCTGACAAAAATTGAGTACTCTTTAAATTTGTTATTCAAAGCATCTTAGCAGAAGTATTTTTTTATCTGCTAATGCAAATGCCACTTCCAAACCGGTTTTCATAAACGAGTTTTGCCGTATACGATCTTATCAAACGGACTGTACCTTGGAGGGAGAACATGATGACGAGTTCTGGACGCTTATTTCACTAGGTGCTGAACACTCATGATTGGCCTCCTCGAGAGACTTGCGGGGATCCATTGATAACTCCCCGAATGAGGTGGAATTTCCTGCTGACTTTGCACCAGTACGCTGACTAGAAGCGCTGAGCATGCACCGCCAGCTGCGATAGGCCACGGTTGATTCAACTGCAATGCATAGAAAGTGGTACCAGCCATCGCAACATATCTTCCTTGTTGCAGGCAAGGAAATTATAGCTCTTTTTCTTTGAGCCGGAGACGGTGGGCTTAGAATTCTTCGGCGGTATCTTACCAGAATTTTTAAATGTATAAAAAAAAAATACAAGACACTTTTCAATTTTTATATTTTCATTAAAAATGTTAAGAATGAATGACTATTCTTCACGACCTTGTTCCAATTTTCTTTTTCTCCTCTTCTTCCAACATGGCTGCCAATTTTCTTTTTTTTCAATCATGGCAGCTTTCCACTGCCGAGATGTCAGTTATCCGTGCTGCCAAATCTATCGTGACAAGTGGAATGTCCAAAAGGAGCATTCATATGATATACAAATGAAGAATCGACAAAAAAGTCGTACACGTGGTACACTACAAAGTTAGTGTACCATCTTTACTCGTATATGACCCAAAAATAATTGCTATTTGAATTAAAATAATTGCTATATGAGTGGATAAAAAATAGCAAAAGGTTGCTATTATAAAAAAAACAGAATAAATTAAATGATGACCTTAAACATATCAAGTTTTATAATACCTATAGAGGTGCAAATATGTACAACGCTGTTGTTCAAGTAGGTAATAAATTATTTAAAGATATTTTAGAAGCGAAAAGACCCTGCTTGAATATTGGTTGAAATAAGTGCATGGTGTATGATAAGATTAATGTTAGAAGAAGTGTTGGGTATTGAATCATATGGAGAAAGAATGTACAAACAAAACAAGTTTTCCCAAATTCGGCGATGAGCACAAATTGGAGGAATGTACAAACGAGCAAAAAACAGTGTGTCAATTATATGTTATTAATTAAAAAAACGAAATATAGATAGCCATCCGTGTCATGATGCTAGCGACAAGGGCTGACAAGAAACTTTAGGGAATTAACAAATTGTATCTATGAACACAAATTTGATATGCTTGTGTTGACTGAAACACATGTTGGTACTAAAATAGACAATAAAGAAATAAGTGTCGACCAGCTGCCTAGAGAAATTTCTCTTCCCAAAATAAAGATCCAATTTAAACACGATTTGATTTTATTTCCTGTTAAGCAAAAACTGTATAAAAATATATAAAAAGAAAAATTATTCTTACATTGGTCAGAAACCCTGAAATTCTTGCAGCTGTCAACTTGTTAGCGCGGCAACGAACAAAATGTGCAAAGCCAAATTCAATAAGAAAATTGACATTTCGAAATTCGTGCTTCACTAACAACGTTACCAGCTCAAAACAAAACAAAAGTTCAAATTAATTTATATTTTAAAATTTCGAAATCAAATGGGTTTATTCGCTCGACGACACTCCGGGGCCCGTCTGACACTCTAAGTGGAAGACTCCAGATCAATAACAGCGAGCCTACCAAAGGCCCTTTTTACCATCAAAACATTGTTAGCCAAACGGACATCCGCAGTTTTTACAATACCATCTGGGCCTGGGTAAACGCGTGTAACTCTGCCAAGCTTCCACGCCGAACGACCTTCAGATGGCTCTACCAAAAGAACAATGCTTCTGACCTCCACTGGCTTTGTATCTTTATACCATTTCGAACGTCGTGTTATCTCCGGAAGGTATTCAGTATACCAGCGTCTTGAAAATTCTATCATAAGGTGTTGCGCACGCCGACTGTACAGTCTACTCTACTGGTCACGAGCGGAGAACAGTTCAGGCGCTGTGACATCTCGTTCAGCATCGCCAAAGAGAATCGAATTCGGAGTGAGTGGCTTGGATCCTCTGGGTATACGGGAATATGAGTCAACGGACGCCTGTTTATCTGCCCTTGCGCCTCGACTAACGCATTCAGAAGAACGTCCTCCCGCGGTGTAACACCCCTTAGAATGAAATCTAGGCTGACCTTGATGGGCTTGATCAGCCGTTCCCATGCTCCTCCCATCCAAGGGGAATACGCTGGAATAAAACGCCAAAGAATTCCCTCGTATTTGAACAGCGCGAAAGGTCAAACAGGTAAGGTAGGTAAAGGTATTTGATGCACATCGGCCCGAAGCAATCGATTCAACATGGGTAAATGGCCTCAAGTCGAAAGCCAACCGCCCTTCAGGAAGCTGGCCCATAAGTGGCATGACTGGATTAGCCTTAAGTCGTCTACACATGAAACATCTTGCTTTGACCCATGCTACAGCACCACGGATGCTAATAATCCAAGCTTTCTCCCTGATATCCGATACCGTTGTAGCTGTTTCAGCGTGCAGATTGGCTTCGTGGTGATGTTTCACGAGAAGGTCAACTAACGGATGGGTTTTAGGTAGAATCGCTGGGTTGCGTGCTGCGTACGATAGATTTGCTTTCTGTGCTCTCGAGGTTAAGCACCCTCCTCATCTAAAAATGGCGATAAACTTAACAAGTGACTCGTAGGTTTCAAACATCTCTGCGCCTGTAAACTAGCGATCTCAGCATGAAAGGCATCTTGTTGGATTTTTCTAAACATCCAGTTCTCAGCTTGCACAATCTCAGATGGTGTTGCGAATGCTTCTTTCTCAGTTGCATTTCCCTTTAAAATGTTCTTAAAGCGAAGTATTAGTGCCAGCACTCTTACCGCAGAGAACCATCTTGATCGGAACCTTGGTCTCAACTCATCAAAGACCTCATAGGAAATCTTATGCACATTTACCGAGAAAGTGGGATTTAAATCAACTTGGTTTACCTGGTGAACAGCTTTTCCCGGCGGTATAGGCCAACTAGCTCTGGACTGTCTTAAGAAATCAGGTCCCACAAACCATCTCTGACTCTCAAAACAATACGATGACTCACTCCATCGAGTCCCATCATCAGCTACGTTTTCCGATGATCCAACAAACCACCATTGATTTGGATCAGTAGTTTCCAAAATCTCACCAACTCGCTACAAAGGATGGAAACTTGAACGTAGAGGAACCAATCCACGATAGCACCGTCTTTGAATCGGAGAGAAAAAATTCGCTCCGCAGGTCGCATGGTGTGTGATTTCATTACCGTGTCCGCCACTCGCACTCCTAGCATAGCCGCTTGCAACTCTAATCGAGGCACGGACAATTTCTTTACTGGAGCCACCTTGGCCTTAGCCATAGCAATCGCTATCTCCACTTTTCCATCTTGCTCAAAACGCCAATAAGACACGGCAGCAAAAGCCTTCTCTGACGCGTCGACAAAGGTGATCAAGCTTATCCGAGAACATTCGGGTGTCCAAGATACATACGCTCGGGGAATCCTTATCTTTTCTACTTCTCTTAAATACATTAAAAAGTCCAGCCACTGACATCTCAATGGGCCCGATATCGGCTCGTCCCAATCATAGCCCTCTCTCCAAATCTCCTGCAAGATAACTCTACCGCGAATGATGAAACAGGAAATAAGGCCAAGTAGATCAAACACTCTCATAATGGTCCTAAGAATTTCTCTCTTAGAAATAACCGCTTCGGGCACCGACGTCTTCTTGAAGTATTCGTCACTCGATAGCTTATAGAGCAAATGGTCCGAAGAAGAATGCCAAAACATTCCCAAAATCTTGGTGATATAGCCCTCGGACTCATTTGGATCGATGCAGACCAGGCCTGACTTGATGTTGGCTTCGGGCATCTGCTCCAAGAAATGTCGACTATTCGACTGAAAATCCACCAGGTCGAAATTCATCGTTTTGCATATTCGAATAGCATCTCGACTCACTCTCACAGCCTCTTCCACTCTATTGTGGCTATTGAAATAGTCGTCTACGTACGTTCGGTTGACCAAGCCATCGACTGCTTCTGGACACTCTTCTCGGAATTTACCAGCATGATGGTTCTTAACGAACTGCGCAGAGGTGGGGGAGCAACGAGGACCAAACATCATGATCTCCATGATGTAGACCGAAGGCTTTCGAGATGTATCACCATCTCTCCAGAGAATTCGCTGACACTGTTGATCTGTCTCGCTGATCCCTATGCGCTCAAACATTTCTCTTACATCCGCATTCACAGCAACTCGCCGTTCTCGGAACTTAAACAAACCGGCGTGAAGTGGAACAAGATTATCTGGCCCCTTTAACAAATGCGAATTCAAGGAGACTCCATCAACTCTCGCAGCAACATCTGCAACATCTCTGGGTTTTGGAGGGTTCTTATTCCTGTTTAGCACGATAAACGTTGGCGCGTACCAAACTCTGGCCCATTTTCGATTCAACTCGTCATCAGATGCGATCCTAGCATAACCCTTGGCCACCAATGTGCGCATATGTTGGTTTTTTCATTCTAGCAACTCGGGATTTCTTGATAACGACCTCTCCAAACTAACAAGTCGTCTTTCTGCCATGGGGTAACTGTCTGGAAGTTGAACCTAATCTGAGTCCCACAGTAAACCGATTTCGTAGTGATCATCAACTTGACGCAGAGTCCGCTCCATCAATTCTAAAGCACGAACATCTGCCTGGCACACGAAATTTTCTCTGGGAGCTCGCACTCCAAACTCATCCGTGGTGAAATGTCGTTTTACAAGCTCGTGAAGTTCTACATCCTGCTTGATGCTGTCGTGGAAAACTATTTGCGAGGACCTTCTTGGTGGATTAACACATGATACGTTAGACACACATCCTGACCTTCCAAAAACAGTCCAACCTAGCACTGTCTTGAGGGCATGTGGCTCTTCATCTTTCCCAGATCGATTGCTTGGTCTAAGCCCAACAAAATCTTTGGCTTTGCATTACGGAGATCGGGTAACGGTAAGTTATTTAGATGTGGATACATCGTCTTCAATACTGTTGCGTTGATATCTTGAGATGGTAGTTCCAAGCCCTTCACAGGATATATCTCCTTCAGCATATGTCGCTTTCGTTTGTTCACGGCTGAAACACATAAATTGGTGCGCACCGAGTTCTCAACCCTCGAAACTCCCTTCGTCCACTGGAGTGTTAGTTGCTCTGGATCTCCTGTCAGCTCAAGCTCATCGAAAATCTCCGTCTCAAGCATCGTAATCGAGGAACCGTCATCCAAGAAGGCGTAAGTGTCCACAAACTTATCGTTATTCCCATATAAGCCGATTGGAACTACCTTAAACAGAACTGGTTACTTAGCTCTAACATGCGACGACTGAAACTGCGGTTGTGGAACGTACGGACGAGCAGCTGAACTTAAAGTTTGTTTGGGAACTGATGGATGAAGTAAAGGGTGATGACGTTTCGAACAACCTCCAACACCGCATGTCTTCTCCTGCGAGCATCTTCTCCATTAATGAGGTGCCGGGTATAGGCATCGAAAGCAAATGGTCCTGTCTTTGGCATAGGCGAATCTTTGCTCCGTAGTCAAACTCTTAAACTCACTGCAATCGCTTAACTTATGAGAATCTCCGCACCTTATACAACAGCCACTTGAAAAAGATGGTTGATGTGTCAGCACTCTTCGAGAGGACCCTGGAACGGCGGCAATCCTCTCACAGACCGAAGATTTCGATGGTTTAGACATCTCTGGTGGCATTTCCAACAACTTGTCAGTGAGAAAGATTGCGAAATCCCCCAAGTTTACAAAGGATTTCGTGGATTTACGCTTCTGCCAATCGTGGTACAAACCTGGTGACAACTTGCTTGCAAGATCCGTCAATACATAGCTGTTGTCGAGCTCCTTCTCCAAATCCATTGAATTAATATCGGCAACAAATCCGTTCAATGTCACAGCCCACTGATGAAGTTTAACGTCGCTACCTGAAACCAGCGCAGGCAGCTTGAGCAGATCTGATGTGAGACTATGCACTAAAATATCGGGCCTACCATAGATTGCTCGCAAAGAATCCATAATTCCATTTGCATCTGTCGAGTATCTCGGACGATCGCCTACGAAGTTACAAGCTTCACCCTTTAGTGCCTTCCTAAGACGAGCAGCATTCTTCTTACCATTATACCTCCCCTCTGCTGTGGTTGATTTAAATACAACTTCGAAATATGGCCACTCTCGCTTGTCGTGTCTAGAGAATGACGGCAGCTCCTGTACCTGGTTACGATTTAGTATCGTCAATAAGCTTGCCATGTCGGGTTGGTTACACAAATCGTATTGGAAACTTTGCCTGTTTTCATGCTTAGCTGGCAGGGGTGTTGAAGACGTAGCATGATGAGAACTTGCCAACAATTGACGGTGTGTGCGGTCAATTTGGCGAATCGCTTCGAGCCTAGCACTGGGAGAATCCTTTGCGTCTGCATACTCAGCCTGATCTGTAACTTTCTGCACCAGAACTGAAGATGCTGCTGCCAACTGTAATTTCAGCTTATCCATCTCAACTCTTAGAGAGGCGATTTTGTTGTCCCTCTTTTCCACAACCGATTGAGCCACCTTTGCCGCCTCGATAAGAACATCCACAGACGCCAATGCGTCGGCGTCGCTGTCTTTGGCGGTTGCCAGATGTCGCCCTTCGACTTCCTTGATTTGATCCCCTTGACCAACACGTTTGCACTCTTTCGAGCTACAAAACCAAGGAATAGCAGTGTCAAACAAGGAAGGATTGAAATCAACACATGCATAGTGCCACCACCGTCTGCATGAATCACATGAAACCATATCTTCGTCATCGGAGAGACTGCAGCTCGGCAGAGCACAGTTATGTTCGGTGTCTACCGAAATTTTCCTTCACAAATGTAGCAAGAACACAGACACCTCTCAATGGGAACAAAACGGCAATCAATGAAATAAAATGATGTCGACCCGCTGCTTAGAGAAAAATAAAGATCCAATTTAAACACGATTTTATTTTATTTCCTGTTAAGCAAAAACTGTATAAAAATATATAAAAAGAAAAATTATTCTTATATTGGTCAGAAACCCTGAAATTCTTGCAGCTGTCAACTTGTTAGCGAGGCAACGAACAAAATGTGCAAAGCCAAATTCAATAAGAAAATTGACATTTCGAAATTCGTGCTTCACTAACAACGTTACCAGCTCAAAACAAAACAAAAGTTCAAATTAATTTATATTTTAAAATTTCGAAATCAAATGGGTTTATTCGCTCGATGACAATAAGTGTTGACAATTATCCTACAATTTGTAATAGAATCATTTCGTGTTTACTAGCGCCCTCTGTTGTTTTCTCGCAATAGTTAAATATACATAAATCGAATTTGGCATGACTGTATTACAATTATGAAAGAAACGGAAAGGAGGCGTCATTTTCCGGAAGGAGGCAATCGCTTTCTTTGTTTTGACGTGTATGAGAGTAGACCTCGAGGGAGAAATAAAAGTAAAGGTCGATCTACACAACGTTAACTAAAAGAATTTAGTAATTTTTGCCCCGGTATTTTAACACAGGTGTGTGTTTGACATGGTCGTGATGCCGCTGGAATTCAATTGCTTGCCAACGCGAAGGTTATGCAACTTCAGCCACTATACGACGTATTGATCGTATTAAGCAAAAATTCAATAAAGGGGTCGGAGGAAGAGGAATCTGCAGATGAGGAAGCACCCGTTGTTGTAATGCCCGCTGTTACCGATGTAATTGGCAAACCCGCCACTGCTGATGCTGCTGGAGCACCCACCGATGTAGTGAAACCAATAGGTCCTGATGTAGTTGCTACCAAAGCAACCGCTGTCGCCGAAATAATCGATTCTGCTGTATTGAACAGATCACCTCCTATGTCTGCTGTAGAAGCCCCCGCTGCCAACTTACGAAAACCTGCTGCTGCTGATTCCGACGAAGATGATTGTAACGCCGGTGTTCGCCGATTGCAACAACAGTTGAGCCTGCTGCAAATGCGCCGCAATATGGTGGTATTGCAACAAGGGATCTGAACAATGAAGGGGTTCGATCGGGAAACTCGACGGGTAAACTTTGAGGACCTGGACGCCGCTGTGCCTAAATTTAGTGGAGATGACCACTATGGTGTTACCAAATGGTTCACACAGTTCGATGACTATGATCTCATGTGCAACTACACGAACAAAGATAAGTGTTTGGGTGTTCGTCGTTGTTTGGAAGGGCGGTTAAGAGGTACGTGCTCAACTTGGGATTGGTTGACAATGACAACATGAAATCTCATCTTACAAACATGCTCAACAGAACAATAACACGGCAAGAGGTATACGGACAACTGAGTCATGTCTGAGCTATGTGGTGCCCATGCAGTCCATCGCCTCAAAGGCCGACATAGAGGCGCAGGAATTGGTCGGCATCATCATAGACGGCATCCTGGATGATAGCAATAAGATCACATTTCTGTATGGAGCCAGTTCGGTAGATTAGCTTATTCGTCGCATGGATCGGTATGAGCAGCGTCACTCCAAAGTACACACCACCAAGCCCACCACCGTTACAAATAAACCGAGGACTTTCACTTCCATGGTTGGCACAGAAGAGATTAGGTGCCTTAACTGTTCACAATATGGACACTATCAAAGCGCTTGCCCAAAACCAATGCGGCCACCGGGTTCTTGTCTTATTTGTCATCAAATGGGGCATTTCCACCAGGATTGCGCAAAATTAAACAAGGGAGGTCATGCAGGAGATGGGGATGCTGAGTTACATTAAAGGTAAGGGTGGCATTTTTAGATTGTAGTCAAATCAGATGCACTGATTTTATAAGCATTTTGTCTCTCATTGATTCCGGTAGCCCAATTTGTATAATTCAGCGCTCAAAAGTCCCAGCGGTTATTAAATTGCCAGATGTCTTAAGCGAAGAACACAATGTGAATCTGCATCTGCGTCTGCTGCCGCTGTCATCGATTTTGAAGCGACTCATGCGGTTCAAGCAAACACAATACGATTGATTGTGAAACATCCAGCATCGAAAGGGGATATCAATGGGGCATGTTGATGCATTGAGCGGATGCTTCCCAAAGGTGAGCAATAGCGATAGCATTGTTGATTATGCTCAGATGGCAGACAAACGTCAACAACTATGATGACGACGATGATTTAGACTTCTGAATCCAGGCGACACAGAGTCGTGATGAAAGAATAGTAGAGTTGCGGGATAAATGGGAAAAGTATACCGTGAATGGATTTGAGTAACATGACAGTTTGGTCTTCAAAAAAGGTTGCGGCAATTTACTCATACGTGTTCCGAGTGAATGATAGATAATGTAATTCGAATGGTTCACGGAAAGGTGGGTCATTTGTGTATCGATAAGTGTTACCACAAAATCCGAAAAAACTATTGGTTCGCAAACATGAAGCATAAACTTGAAACTATCCAGGACAACTTGAATTGAACGTTCCGACAGGGAATTTCTAGTTCATTGAAAAAGAGGGTCGTCGATCCCAAAAGCACGCATTTTCGACAATGGAGCCTGATGCCAAACTTTGTCAAATGCCTTAGAAATATCAAGTGCAACTATCTTGCTTTCGCCAGATTGATGTAAACTTTGATTCCACTTTTCGGTGAGACATGCCATCAAATCACCAGTGGACTTGTTGCTTCGAAAACCGTAGGTACTGCCGGTCATGAAGAAGTTTTCGTGTTTCGAGGTATTTCATGACCTGACGATTTATCAGCGTTTCCATGACCTTGGAGAGAAGGGACGTAAGTGCAATGGGTCTGTGAGAGGAGAAAAAAGAAGATTCGCCTTTTTTAGGGACGGGTTGGACAAATGCTGTTTTCCATTTGCTCGGATAGAGTCCTAAAGAGTAGGATTGATGGAAAAGCTAACGCAGTGGTTTTGCCAGCGTTAAAGAACACATCTTGGACCATCATACCATCTGGACCAGCAGATTTGTGAGCGTTAAGATCTTTAAGTACTCTTGTTACTACACGAGAACTACGTTACTACGTTTGGGACATTGTAGTTTTTTTTCCTCAGTTTTTGGTCGTATATAAATTTCACACGGTTAAGAAAGGCGTTGCAGTCATTCCTGGCTCGTTTGAATTTTTCCGGTTTTCCTCTGTGGGGTTGGTCTTAAAGGACCGAAAAAACATTTCTCTCAACCTGGCAGCATCTTTCCAGCTCGAGTTGTACCACGCCTTTTCTTTGGTCTGATGCTCTTTATCCGGTGAGGGATAAAGGATCTCATTCGAAAGAGAATAGTGTCTGTGATCATATCAGCAGCAGCATCCCGTCGTTATCGAGGAAACATAACGACCAGTCAATGTATGAGAATTTAGCTGATATGACACAATGTCCGACGAGCCTAGAGGTGAGAGCACATCAACGGTGTATTTATCGGGGTGAGAGGTTAAAAACAAGTCCAGGGTGTTGGCAGTATGACTATCAAATGGTCAAGCAGAGCGCGAAAATCGTGTAATGAGAGCAATGCTAAGCAAACTATCTGACCCCTTACGACATGCAGTTTGGTCGTTTATGTTATCGAAGGTCGAATATGGTATTAACAACACTATTCACAGTATTACAAAAAAACGCCTAGTCAGCAATTGTTTGGCGTTAACTAACGTGGTAGTGTTTTTGACGAATTGACAGAGCATTTAAAACAAAAGTTTTGTATTGGCGCAGAGCGCGATCTGAATAGCGTTAAGTATAGGCATAGACAATCACAAGAGTATAATTTGCAATATTTCCTGAAGCATGGTCAACTGGTAAAGACGTACTCTTTTGGGGATTTTGTTGTTGTAAGACATGTTGACACAGTAATCGGGACAAATAAAAAGTTTATACAAAAATACCGCGGTCCGTGTGTGATATATAAGATTTTTCCAAACGACCGTTATGTGATAAGAGACGTTATGAATTGTCAGTTGAGTCAACATAGAAAACATTGATGAAGTAAAAGACATTTTGGTTAATGATTTGGGTTGCCGTCGTGTAGAAGCAAAGTTGGTGCCAAAAGACCTCAATTTCATGCAAAAAAGAGACGGTGTTGACGTCACAAGAGAGATGATTTGCGAGGCTGAACCCGATCCCACATTCATCAAAAGGATCATTACTGGAGACGAGACGTGGGTTTATGAGCACGACACGCAATCCAGACATCAGGCAGGTGAATGGCGTTCACTAAATGAGCCGAGACCAAAAAAAACACGTCGTTTACATTAAAAAAAGAAGGCAATGCTCACGGTTTTCATAAATTACAACGGTGTAGTGCATCATGAATTTTTGCCAGAAGGCTAGTAAACAAAGAGTATTGCGTGAAGCAATTCGCCGAAAGAGACCAGAATTGTGGGCAGAAAACTGCTGGATTTTGCACCACGATAACACATCGTCGCACAGTGCCATCATTATTCGTAATTTTTTGACAAAAAATGCAAGAAATACCATCCAACAGCCACCGAATTCACCTGATTTGGCTCCCTGTGACTTTTTTCTTTTCAATCGAGTTAAAAAACCACTACGAGAGGAAGTTATGGAAAATCGCAAGAAGCACTGATGGGCGTACCGAAAACCGAATATAAAAAATGTTTCGAGGATTGGATCAAGCGCTGGCATTAGGGTGTTACAGTGGATGGGAATTACTCTGAAGGGGACAATATAGATTTAGATGAATAAACACGTATTTTTAGTTTTCTGAATAAATGAATATTGTGGTATATATGTGAATAAATCAAGGATCCAGTGTTGCATAGTCTTAGGACCATACCAACTCTTCACGTTGGAGAGTTCAGTATTTCCCCAGTTTCAAACCAGAAGTTACGAGAAAGAACTAGAACCCGACAAATGTGGTATAAATACAGGATGAGAAACTGCGGACGATAAGTTGATTTTTGGTAAGCGATGGAAAAGGAACTTAGTCTTACTAAGTGAAAGATAAGAGATTTGAATTGTGAAATAGAAGTGAAATTGTTTGTGAATTAATTGAAAGTTGTATTTAAATAATAATAGAGTGTTTTTAGAAACAGAATAACGTTTTATCATTTCGAACCCTAGCCGAAATATTACATTGGGATAAGACTTATTCTGAGTGCTGTGAAAAAAAAAAATAAATAAAAAAATGCCACGTACATTGCTGGAGCTAAGTATACCCCAGCTGAAAATTGAGCTAGAGAAGCGGAATCTCTCCGCAGCTGGGGGGAAAAGTGATTTGATTCTTCGGCTACAAGAAGCGATCGAAAAAAATGGAAAAGATCCGAAATCCATTTTGTTCGACGTAGAAGAAGAACAAGTGAGCACAGGAGTTGACATGGCCGTTATGATGGAATTACTCCTTGGATTGAATTCTAAGTTAGAAGAACAGAAGAATTCTTTAGACGAGCAAAGGAGAAGTATGGATTCTTAGTTTGAAGAACAGAAGAATTTATTAGACGAGCAAAGGAGAAGTATGGATTCTAAGTTTGAAGAACAGAAGAATTCTCTAGAAGAACAGCAGAATTCTCTAGAAGAACAGAAGAATTCT
Source organism: Volucella inflata (assembly GCA_928272305.1). NCBI lineage: Eukaryota > Metazoa > Arthropoda > Insecta > Diptera > Syrphidae > Volucella > Volucella inflata. The sequence goes on along the minus strand of OV743716.1, from coordinate 104,787,102 downwards.
CTAGAAAAACAGAAGAATTAAATTATTTCCGCACAAAAAGACACTGTCGAAGAGTTCAAGAATTCTCTAGAAGCGAAATTCGAAATAATCGATCAAAAATTAAATATGCACGAGGCACAATTCGAGAAGGTTGAACACAATATCGAGAATCTTGCGAAAGAACTAGAGAGAGTGAAGAAACAGAAGGCCCGAGAAATTTCTACAGACTGCCCTAGAGGGAAAGAGATGCAACCGCCTGTGTTTGATGGCCAAACATCGTGGCCAATATATAGAAGACCATTTGAAGCAGCTACCATGACCAACAACTGGGACAACAGAGAAAAGTCGATTGCGCTCACGCTGGCACTGAGAGGTACAGCTGCGGAATTGCTGCAAACCATCTCAGAAGATAAACAATTCAACTACGACGCTTTGGTTAAAGCCATAGAAATGCGCTTCGGAGATGACCATATGCAGCAAGTATACAGAGTCCAATGCGCAGCAGAGTCCAGAAGAGGGGAGAAACACTTCAGCAGTTGCAGGCCGATATCAAACGGTTGGCGCCTTCTATCTTATCCTAATGCCGGAGAAGACCTTATCAACGAAATGGCTGTAGAGGCGTTTACCCAAGCGATTGAAGATAGGCAGTTGCAAATGGCTGTAAGAATGGCTTTAAAATGAACCCTTCCTAAGGCCCTAGCATTTGCCCTGACGATGAAAGCTGCCGACCAAGCATCTCAAGGAATCCACCGCGTGAGAGAAGTGACAGCCGTGGAATGCTCCTGCCAACGAGCAGACGTCGTAGAGCGGAACAGTGTGCGTGGAGGACAAGTGCGTTGTTGGAACTGCAACAAAATAGGACATCTGCAGAATGAGTGCAGGTCTCCACGTAAAAAATACAGTTGTCCACAATGCGCTGCTAGGAGGCGTAACGAAGAGGCATCTGGCAGGAACGACATCTATCCTGCAAGCAGCGCAACGTCAAGTCAACAGGCGGGAAACGTGTAAGAACCAACTTCGAGGGGCAGAAGTTGGTTTCTGGAGTTGACGCCCCCAGGATCAAAATCCAAGTCTCCCAAACAAAACGAAGTAACAAGAGTCTTACAGTGGAAGCCCACATTGGCCAGAATAAATGCGTGGCCACCATTGACACTGGTGCCACCGCTTCCATTATAAGAAGGGATATCGCCCATGATTCATGGCTGCACAATACCAGTAGCTTCTTCTTGAAAACAGCAACAGGAGCGACAGCAAAGGTGTATGGAGAGGTTGTTCTTACGATCAGTCCGGCAGGACTAACATTCATCCACGTATTCCTAGTGGCCGATATATGCGGCGAGTGCATCATTGGAGTTGACTTTATGAAGGCGCATAATGTAGTGCTCGACATCGGAACTCAAGTACTTAAGTACAGGAACGTCGAGATTCCAATGGTGTACGGGAATGAGAATGCCGCATGCCTTAGGACAGTAGTCAACAAGGACTAGATCTTACCACCTTCCGCAGAGACACTAATTTGGGCATAGCTGGAAGGTGATCTTGGGAGCCATCGATTCTATTTGATTGAGCCGGACTCTAAAAATCATTATCAGAATTACGTCGTGGGAAAGATGCTCGTTGAGCCGAAAGGCAAAATGGTCCCAGTAAGAATCTTGAATGTGGGAAATAAGAGCATCAAACTAAAGCAAGGACAATCGATCGGAGCGTGAGTACCGATAACTGCTGTCACCAAGTTGTCGAAGGAGAATGCTGCTATATCTTTGCCATCAAGTAGCACAGCTGAGTTGAAAAGAACTATACTCCGGCAAACCGAGCTGAACCAGGAGCAACGAGCGATGGCAGAGGAACTAATCAACGAATTTGCAGACGTATTTGCCTCGCAGGATGGCGAATATGGCAGCACACATTTGGTACAACACCGAATAGACACTGGAGATACAAGACCCATACGTCAACCTCCTAGGCGTTTACCATTAGCTAAGCAGACGGAGGTTGCAGAAATGGTTTCGACTATGGAAAATCAAGGGTTGATTGAAGGCTCTAAGAGTCCGTGGGCATCACCCGTTGTACTGGTCAAGAAGAAAGACGGCACCAATAGATTCTGCGTGGATTATCGCCAGCTAAATAATGTCACCAAGAAGGATAGTTACCCCTTGCCAAGGATTGACGACACACTGGACACACTGTCAGGAGCGCAATGGTTCTCCACACTTGATTTGAAATTCGCAGTAATGCCATTCGGATTGTGCAATGCTCCGGCAACCTTTGAGCGTGTAATGGAACGCGTTTTGCTGGGACTAACATGGAAAACCTGTTTGGTCTACCTGGACGATGTCATCGTGGTCGGCAAAACTTTTCAAGAACATCGAGATAACTTAAAGGAAGTGTTCCAAAGACTACGAAGTGCACAGCTAAAGCTAAACCCGAAGAAGTGTCATCTCTTTAGGCCAGATGTCAAATACTTGGGACACATCATCTCATCCGAAGGGGTAAGGACAGACCCAGAAAAGATCGAAGCGGTGAAAAATTGGCCAGTCCCAAGAGACAAACACCAACTGAGAAGCTTTCTGGGACTCGCTACGTACTACAGGCGGTTTGTGAAGGATTTTGCTGGGATCGCAAAGGGAAAACAATTCAAATGGTCAATTGAATGCCAAAGAAGCTTCAAAACTCTCAAACAACAACTATGTGAGGCCCCTGTACTAGTGTACCCTACTCCAGGAAAAACATTTATTGTGGATGCAGATGCCAGTAACGTCGGAATTGGAGCTGTCCTTGCGCAGATCCATGACGGGCAAGAGAAAGTTGTTTCCTACTTTAGTAAGGTGCTCTCTAAGCCGGAAAGGAACTACTGTGTTACCAGGCGGGAACTTCTTGCTTTGGTCTTGGCAACAAAGCATTTCCATAAGTACCTGTACGGACGAAAATTCATTCTTCGCACAGACCATGCATCTCTGAAGTGGTTGCTGCAATTTAAAAATCCTGAAGGACAAGTCGCAAGGTGGATTGAACGACTCCAGATGTATGACTACGAGATATAGCATCGAAAGGAAAGCCTTCACTCTAATGCGGATGCTCTGTCCCGGCGACCTTGCAAATCTGATTGCAAACATTGCGCACGACAAGAAGAAAAAGATGCGGTATCCACTCAACGGCTAAGAGCTGAGCCCACTGACGGTTGGAATGAAAGTCAAATGCGAAACGCCCAAAAAGAGGATCCGGATATCGAGCCAATACTCGCCTGGAAAGAACACAAAGAAAAACCAGATTGGCAGGTATCCAATAAAAGTCCCGAAATAAAGGCATAATGGGCACAGTGGGACCCGCTTCATGTTCAAGATAGTGTTTTGAGGTGAAGGTGGGAAAGTTCGGATGGAGAGACGTATCACTCAAATTACAGCAAGACTGAGAAGGACCATATAAAGTCGTAAAACGCATCAACGATGTTGTCTATCACATTCAACGAGGAAGAGGCAAGATGAAAGTGGTTCATGTGGATCGAAAACATCATTATATTGGGCAGAATGTCGAAGAGTTTGTTCGGGACGAACAAGTTTAAGAGGGGGATATTGTGGTATATATGTGATTAAATCAAGGAGCCAGTGTTGCATAGTTTTAGGATCATACAAACTCTCCACGTTGGAGAGTTCAGTATTTCCCCAGTTTCAAACCAGAAGTTACGAGAAAGAACTAGAACCCGACAAATGTGGTATAAATACAGGATGAGAAACTGCGGACAGTTGGAGTGACCGTAGTTGATAGTGCCTTTTTAACCGGATTTTCCGCAGATCTTCTTTGAACGTGGCAATACCAACTTATTCTATTCGCCTCAAGCTGTTCGGTTACCGAATTCTTTATATGTAGACTTCCTCTTATACGCGTAGATCTAATGCAATCGCGTTTAGTGACTCCACTAGACATCCTTAACATTTTCATTTCCGCTGCCGTCATTTTGTTTTTAAACGCTTCGTACATTGTCCAGCACTGTGAACCGTATATAAGAGCTGGTCTTACAACCGTGGTGTAGACTTTCCCCTTTAATTTAAGTGGAAATTTTCGGTCGCAAAAGATTCCCGAATTTTCCCGCCATTTCATCCATCCCACACGCACTCTGTGGTTTACGTCGTCGTTACATTTCGCTTCCATGTTAACGATTGATCCTAAGTACTTAAAGATAGTGCTTTTCGGAAGAACTATCCCGTCTAACATTATATCCGGAACAGGTCGCAACGGATGCGCAAATGGGCACGTCAAATGCTCCGTCTTTGAACAACTTATTTTAAACCCGTTTCTCTCTAGCGCATTTCTCCATGAATCTAAGGCGTTCTGTAAATCTTCGACGTTATCGCTAAGTATTACTGCGTCGTCAGCGAAGAGAATTGGCGTTACATTTGCTTCGCGCATGCAGTCTTTTAAAAGATAGTCGAATACTACGTTAAAGAGGAAAGGGCTAAGTACGCTTCCTTGATGCACTCCGACATTAACTGGAAATTCTCTCGTTAGTCCAGCAGAGCTTTTAACCGCAGTTTTCACGTTTCCGTACATGTCTTGTAATATTCTAACATACGTTTCCGGTACGTTTTGAGACCTCAGCGCGGCCCATATGAGATCCCTAGGCACTCGATCGAATGCTTTCTCGAGGTCGATAAATACCATGTGTAAATCCTTAGACGAATCTCGGTGCTTTTCCATTATTATTCGTAGGCTGTGGATAGCGTCCACCGTCGATCTTCCTTCAACAAATCCACACTGGCTTTAATCGAGCTTTATTATTTGCCGAAGACGTTCGTTTAAGACTCTTTCGACGATTTTCATTGTGTGTGACATAGCTTGATTGAATGGTAGTTGTTGCATTCTCGAGTGTCGCCTTTTCCTTTGTATAATGGAACCAAGAAGCTACTTCTCCATTGATTCGGCATAGGTTGTCCACATTTTAATTTATTTAAAAGTTTCGATAGCCAAACGCTGCCGATCCCCTACATCTTCGACCAAAACTCTGATGGAATGCTGTCTGGTCCCACCGCTTTCCTCGGCTTCATTTTTCCAATTGCTATACTTATTTCTTCGATTGAAAAGTCCGAAACTTCCTCCTCGAATAGACCAGCTGTCGGCACGGTATCATGTGGAAACTGTTTGTTAAGCAACTCCTTGCAGTATTCAAGCCACCGGTCACAAATTTCCTTTTCATTTGTTAGTAAACGACCGTCTGCGTTTTTGATGTATTTCGGCGAGGTTATTTCCATTGAATTTTTTCTCCTCTGTGCAGCGAGCTTAAAAATATTTGGCATTTTAGTACTGTATGACGTTTGAACTTCTTGGATAGCTTGTCTTCTATCCGCCGATAGTGAGGATATTTGTTCCAACTCCTGGTACAGGTTTTCCGCTTCTGCCGCTCGAGTTCGAGCCAGGACTTTCTTTGCGATCTTTTTAAGACGCTCGTCTTCAAGAGCCAGTCGAGCTTTTTCGATATCGTCGCTCCGATCGCATTTTGTCCACGCTTGGAATGCACTCTTCTTGTCGGCCACAGCTCGTTTGGTTTTGTCATTCCACCACCATGTTTCTTTGCCGCAATGCCCTAGCTATGACATTAAAATTGTCCTCGGTGATTTTAATGCAAAGGTAGGAAGAGAGGGTAGGAGCCAACATCGACTCGGACCATTACCTTGTTGTAGCCAAGGTACGGTGCGGATATCCCAAACTACGCCAAGACAAACTAATGCTGTGAGAAAATTCGACGTCAGACGGCTACAATCGCAAGAGATCGCCAAGTCCTTTTCCGATGGAGTGTCTCTTAATCTCTTAAGAGGTCCAATGCCGCCAGCATCAAGCATCGAAGACCATTGGAAACACTGCCAAAACGCCATCAGAGATGCCGTTTCTAATGTGCTGGGTTTCACTCGTCCACCACAACGACACCCCTGGTTCGATGATGAATGCGGGCAAGCACATGCAGCTAAGCAAGATGCATATAACGCGGCACTGCTTAGAAAGACCAGAGCTGCTCATGAGCTCTATGAGCGGAAGAGGAGAGACGAGCACCGGCTTTTCAGGAGGAAGAAGAAAGAGCATGAGAAGCGCGCGATCGAGGAAATTGAGAGATGCTACTCCAGGAATGAGGTTCGGAAGTTTTACCAAAAGGTAAAAATAACATGCCGCGGAAACAAACCCCGAACCGAAGCCTGTGGAGATGAACAAGGGAACATCGTAGTAGAATCGCAGTCGATGCTGAGGATTTGGAAAGATCATTTCTGCAGACTGTATAACGGCGATGACGGACCAAGTACCGCTGTCAGGCAGAATCAACTTTTCAACCTGGACGATGATGACCAACAATTCCGTCCACCCGACCTGGATGAAGTGAAGATAGCCATATCAAAGCTTAAGTCCAACAAAGCTGCTGGAGCGGATGGCCTGACTGCCGAGCTCTTCAAAGCGGCAGGCAATGACTTGGTAAGGAGCATACACCAACTCATCTGTAAAATATGGTCGGACGAAAGTATGCCCGATGAATGGGACCTCAGCATTGTTTGTCCAATTCTCAAGAAAGGAGACCCTCTGAACTGCGCCAACTACAGAGGCATCAGTCTCCTTAACATCGCATATCCGCCGTATTGTGTGAACGCCTGAAGCCGTTAGTAAACAACCTGATAAGTCCATATCAGTGTGGCTTCAGGCCAGGAAAGTCCACCATCGACCAGATATTCACACTACGGCAGATCTTGGAGAAGACCCATGAGCTTCAGATCGATACCCACCACCTATTCATCGATTTTAAGGCCGCGTATGACAGCATCTATAGAGACGAGCTATATAGAGCATTGTCTAGTTTTGGCATCCCTGCCAAACTCGTCCGTCTGTGCAGGATGACGATGGAGAATGCACGCTGCTCCATCAAGGTCGGTAATGATCTCACCGAGACCTTTGATGTCCAGAAAGGATTTAGACAAGGCGATGCGCTGTCATGCGATTTTTTAAACATCGTACTTGAAAGAATAGTGCAAAACTCACGAGCAAACACAAGAGGCACTATCTTTCAAAAGTGCGTCCAACTACTCGCATACGCCGACGATATTGACATAATCGGGAGAAAGCAGCGTGATGTCAGTGGCACTTTCGGGAGTATTGAGACGGAAGCGGCGAAAATGGGTTTAGCGGTCAATGAGGGCAAGACCAAGTATATGCTGTCAAGCAAAAAGGACAACCAACACCGACGTCTCGCACAGAATGTCACCCTCGACAGATATAACTTTGAGGTAGTTAAGGACTTTGTCTACCTAGGCTCCGCTATAAATACAGACAACGACACCAGCGCTGAGATCAAGCGAAGAATAACTCTTGCCAACCGCTGTTTCTTTGGGTTATGAAGGCAATTCAGTAGCAAAGCCCTCTCTCGGACAACAAAAGTCACCCTTTATAAGACTTTAATAATTCCGGTCCTGCTCTATGGCGCAGAGGCATCAAAAATTGATGAGGGTGTCCTTGGTTGCTTCGAGAGAAAAATTCTTCGGGCGATCTTCGGTTCCGTCTGCATTGACGGTGAGTGGAGGAGGAGATACAACGACGAACTGTATGGACTGTACAGCGACATGGACCTAGCCAGAAGAGTGCAGATCCAAAGACTGAGATGGCTGGGTCATGTAGAGCGCATGGACACCAATGCTCTGGTCCGAAAAGTCTTCGAATCCGCCCCCGAGGGACAGCGCAGTTGAGAAAGGCCAAGACTCAGGTGGTGCACGCAACTGGAAGAGGATCTCAGCCAACTTAGCGTGCAAAACTGGAGGCAGCTAGCCAGGGATCGAGCTGGCTGGAGAAGCTTGTTGACTGAGGCCCAGGTCCACCCCGGACTGTAGCGCCACCTAAAGTAAAGTAAGGTATGTTGTTTCCATGTTAAGAGCGAGCTTGGTTTTTCATAATGAGAGAATTTTTCGTTAAAAACTGATTCTAATTGTTTGTGCACTATTTTTTTCCAAAATTTGTTCGTACAGGGGCAGAGAATTTACTGCCCTATAATCTTCAAAATTTTTAAGATTTTTTCACATGTGTAAGGGTGTAATTTGGGATACTTTCCAAGTATATATTTCTCCTATCTCTCTCTTTTAAAGAGGCCTTTAATAGAAAAGGTGTTGAGTAAAATTCTTTGGCGTAAAATAATTAAAATCAGTCTTCCACGAAATTCTAAGTAAGCTACTTACATTATAGTTCTATTTCTGTAAACTTAAAAACGTGGTCCTTACGTATAACTCTGTTACAAAATGGGACAAACGAAATCGAGCTATTAATACATTTAACACTTTCTAAAAAAGGTTTATTAAACTTTTCCGCCACTGTTGCGATATCCTTTTAAGTAACATTATTAAAACAAATATTTACTATTGCTTCTTTTTGTTCATTCAGAACAGGAGTCTTTATTACTTTCCACAAAGATTTTTGGTCACCAGCGTTATAAATTTGTTGCTGTATGTATTCGCTTCTTGCCTTAGGCCCTTATTGCGGTTGTCGATCGTCGATCAAGTCGATTCTCGATCGTCGATTCGACTGATTTCATGTTTGGTATTGTGTAACTCAATCGACAAAGGATTCTATTATTGTGAATAAAAACCATAAAAGTGACTATTGTGAATACAATTTGTTTTGACAGTTGTTTGCTTATTTATTCATTGCCGCAATATTTTTCAAAAAAAACTTAATAAAATGAGCTCCATCGAATTGTTTAAGTTATTCAGATGATTTTTTTAAAATGGCCAGATAAAAATAAAGGCTTAAGAGATGCCTCAAACCCTTTAGAACTGGAGAAAAGGGTGTAAGTATTTCGTTCGAAAAATCACATACACACATAATTTACGTCAATTTACTTATCTTCTGCTGTTTCGTAAGATATTTCCGTTTGTCTAAATAAAAACTAAGCAGAAGTCAATTGCAACAGTTCTTTTCCAAATACGTCAGCCGTTCTGTCTACGTTTTTTACATTTGCACCACAGTTGATTTTACTTATTGCCAAGAGTCTACTAAAGAATTCTTTTTTATATCGTAACGTTGGTATCTTTATCGTTATGTTAATAACATTTTTATTCATTATTATTACAGGGTTCGGCTTTCATACATAAATTGTTTGTTACAATATCTATATATAAATACGTGCTGCCTATTTTTGTCGTACACTTTTACACCGTTCTACTGAACCAAATGGCATGATACTTACACCATTGGAAAGGTAATTTCGCGTAGATGTGCACAATGTTTTTTTTTTGCCAAACGGTCTTACCAAACCTTGGTAAAACATGTAAGAGATTAGGTTATTTTGCATATATCTATAGATATAAATGGTGTAAAATCAGGAATCCAGTGTTGCATAACCTTAGGATCATACATCATTAATAAAATCTCTCTCTCTCTGGTGAGTTCATTTATTACCCCAGTTTCAAACCAGAAGATGCGAGAAAGAAATAGAACCCTACAAATGTGGTATAAATACAGGATGAGAAACAGTGTGAGTTAGATTGATTTTTGGAAAGCGACAGAAAAGGAGCTTAAAGGGCTGAACAGAATGTTAATCTGAAGCTTGAATCTGTATCTGATATCGAACTTTCAAAAGTTCAATACGTGTATAATCTGTATCTCGAAGTTGAATAACACCCACCTTCGAGATTCAAGCTTCTGATTCACATTCTGTTCAGTCCTTAAGTCTTAATAGTGATCGATAAGAGATTTGAATTGTGAGATAGTAAAATCGGTTGTGAATTACTTGGAAATTACTTTAAATAATAGTAAATTAAGTGTTTTGAAATAGAATAACGTTTTATCATTTCAAACCCTAGCCGAAATAATACAATATTTACAATTTTATGTAGCTTAAGCTGGACATACACGAAGAATATGTTCGTGCGATTTGTTCGTTGACATTTGGCCACACATGACGAACCGATTTGCGGAACATCACTTTTGCTGTAACTTTCAACAAGAAAATATGGAGAACGCACACGCGGATTATGCAATTGCATTATTAACAATGTATATATACAAAAAGCGAAAGCAAGAAAGCGAGAGGGGATGAAAGAGTGGCTGTATGGTAGAAACGATCGCACTCATCCTAAATTGTTGAGAAAAATAGAAATGTCTGCACCAGAAGGTTTTTAAAAATTTCTTAGTATGGATTCAGAAACTTATATTGAGTTTCTGAGTTTGTTCGGTCCAGTTATTGGAAAACAAAACACAGGAATGCGAGAAGCAATTACAGCAAATGAGAGACTGTCAGCAACTTTAATATTCCTTGCAACTGGACAAAGTTTCGAGGAACTAAAGTTTTAATATTTCTAAGAATTTCGATAAATTCCAAAAGAAACGTTTTTCTAAAACTTGCTAATTTTTATCTTCCGCTGATGGTCACGCAACAAAAATTATTTAAAAAAGAAAATGTTTTCGAATAACGCCCCAAACGGTTCGTCAAAAGCACCACAAACGTCGAACAAGACCATGATCACGAACTGATCGCCCGAACATGTTCGTCGTGTATGGCCAGCTTTACTGAGAAAAAAAAAAACATTTTCAAGTCTGCTTGCCTTTGAAAATCAATAGTAAAGAAAAGGAAAGATGCTAAGGATAAGAGTATAGTCGAATCGTTTTTGTGCATGTGGTTCTACATTAGGAATTTGTTTGATTGCTTTGACTTATGAAATGCATTGTTTTGTTTTTTTATGTAAGTTTGTGACTGGGAAAGTCACTACTACGATTGCAAAAGAGTTTCCCTACCCTAAGTGGGATAGAGACTAAACAACATGAAAAAAGAGAAACATAGTGACGAGTGACGACACTTTTGTTGTGTACATGACATGGTTGCTTTTGTGAATCGTCGAATTTCTGCGACGGGAGAGCCTAGTAAAATCAAAATTATTGCTTTTAGTTAGAACTTTTAGTCCAGTTACATTATTTATAAGAATGTGTATATTTAAATAAGCAAACTTTAGAGATGTTTGTTGATAGAATACGTTATTTCTTTCAGTTTCAATTTTCTTTAGGAAAACTTTACATAGTCTATCTCTAACAAATACTAAATTAAAAATGAGACAATAAGTATACAAATAAAAACTCTCGAGTAGACGTGTTTCTCCGCCGCTCCATTCATATTCGATAATTACCCTAATTTCTAGTGCCAGTGATAGTACAACTTATCATTAAACCAATATACTCTTATATATTAATTCGGTTTTAATTATTTTACTGTGTTTAATTCATTATCAATCATAATAACCTTCCATAAAATGCTTCGTTCGCCAAAAAATCGCCAGTGCAAAGTGCTCTCTCCTACGGTTCCTTCCTCCGGTATCGCACAAGAAAAGCAAAACAGCAATGAGTAACTACCTGCCTCTCTGTCATTAGCCCCTGCCTCTCATCAGTCTCTCCCTCAACCCCTGACTATTCCAACTAACGACAGTAGGTTAACAAAGTGAGCCTATTGTCTCTTTGATTTCCGCAAAACTCGCTGAGTCTGAACAGAAGATTCTCAACAAAATTGAATTGGAAGTGCAATCAATGAAAACTAGTATTGCTGAAATTGACATTAGAGTGTCACAAGTCGAATCAAGTTCCTCCGTCACTGAACCCTTCGTAACGAAATCATCGATCTCAAACAAACCATCGAAATACAGGAGAATCCAACCATGGAAAGCGAAAATCTTCCATCACTTTTCAGTAAACTTTGCCAAACTCTTAATGTGAACACCCCAGCACTTCGGAACATCTATCGCATACGTCCACGGCTAAACAACCCAATGCAAGCACCTGCCATCATGCTAAAATTTAACTCTGCATATGATAAAAATCTAATTTTGAAGTCAACAACATCCAAATGTAAACAAAGTGCGGCCCCGCTCTGCCTTCGTGATATCGGTATACCGTCAGACTCTCGCATATACGTGCATGAATCATAAGGTTCTTCGGCATGCACTTCGCAAAACTTGTGTTGTCAAAAGCTAAGATGAACTCTGTCATGTTATCAATGGAAGCGAAATAGAAAGCTCTGAAACTTGATCTACAGGATACAGTAGCGGCCATTATTTTCCTTAACATTTACTTTTTTATTTAATTTTTTTAATTACATATACTTTGCAATTACCTTTATAACATTTAAATTTTGTTTTGTATTCTTATTTAACTTATTATTTATTTAATTCTTTACTACGCTATAAAAATATATATAAATAATCATGTTTCCCAATTTCCCTAATCACAGTAATATTTCAGTTGGCTGGGACAGGGGCCATTCAGAATCAAGTGATGGTGTTTTACATACTTTGTTAGATGTTTTCTCCAAACAAAAACAAGGCCTTCAGCTTTGCCACATAAATGCACAAAGCCTACGACCTAAGATGGATGAATGACGGTATCTCTTTGTTGGTTCTGAGATTGACATAATTTGTGTGTCTGAAACGTGGTTCCTTTCTGACCTTATTGGTGATGAAGTTGTCCAGATAAATAATAATCTATTTCAGATGGAATCATATGACATTTTTGGTTCTGACAGAGTTCGGCGGAGGTGGAGTTGCAATCTATGTTCGTAAGGGTATCCTTAGAAATATAAAAATTGTATGTAAATCCCTGGGTGCGTGTCCTATGGACTACCTGTTCATAGAACTCAATTCTTATTGGTGTGGTCTACAGATCTAATAAAAATATTGATTTGTGCCAGCTTACATCGCTACTCGGAGACATCTCACTGACCGCCTCTAATTTTATCTTGTGCGGTGACTTAAACAATGACCTCCTTACAGAGTCTGACCTATTAAATGATCTGGGATCACTAAACTTGTTTCCCGTGAACTCAGTTACTCCAACCCATTCTGGTGCTACATCTAGCACCCTACTGGATGTTATATTCGTTAGTGATCTCAATAAGGCGCTTTTCTACGACCAGTTGTCAGCTCCTGGTTTTTCTAAACACGATCTCCTTTACTTAATGTTCGATCTCAATTTCAGTATATCATCTAACCCGATACAGTTCAGGGACTTTAACAGCATTGGCTTCGCTGTGCTGGAAAGAGACATGCGTGTTATTAACTGGGAACAAATTTATTACATGTCGTCACCTAATCTACAAGTCGAGTTCTTGCAGTCGAAATTGGTTGAACTACTATTTGAGATCCACGTACCCATACGAACGAAAACTTTTAAGCCTAACCACAACTCCTGGCTGATTTCAGATATTCGAAACCTAATGCAAAAACGCGATAAAGCTTATATCAAATGGAAGCGTTTCAGAGTGGAAGAGTTTCATAGGACTTATCGCTCACTTCGTAATATAGTTGTTTGTAAAATACGGGCGGCCAAAATTCAATTTTACTCAAAACAGTTGAATCCTTCGTCAGGCGGTAAACAGTTATGGAAGAATCTCAAGGAGATAGGGGTGGGAAAACAAAGCAGCAGACAACTAACTAACCCCGATGGAAATGAGCTAAATAGGAATTTCGTAGCCCAACCCTCTAGTGATGGTTCCCTCGCCCCAAACTTTAACTCTACTACACACTTTCTATCTCCTTCAAACGAATCTTTCGCCTTTTCTCGTATCCTACAGGTTGACGTAGTTGAGAGCTTGCTTTCAATTAAATCCAACGCGGTTGGAGTGGACATGGTCCATCCCAAGTTCCTCAAAATCATCTTCCCCGTACTCTTGCCTCACATTACCAATATCTTCAATCAAATCCTCACAACAAGCGTTTTTCCTTCAGACTGGAAGTTGCCGGGGATATAACCAGTGCCGAATAATTCCTCGTGTACGGAATTTCGCCTTATTGCTATACTTTCTTTTCTCTCAAAAGTTTTTGAGAGAAACATGCAAAAGCAAATAAATAGGTTTCTCCACCAACACAATCTTCTAACTTCTAAGCAGTCTGGTTTTCGCCTTAAGCATAGTTGCTCGACGGCTCTGCTTGGAGTTGTCGATGACATGAGGCAAAAGCATGATATAGGTCATTTCTCCTTCCTGATACTTCTCAATTTCTCCAAGGCATTCGATACTGTTAATCACGCCATTCTGTGCGATAAGTTATCCAGGATGTACAACTTTTCCAATTCCGCAATCCGTCTAATATCCTCCTACTTAGATGATCGTCAACAAGCGGTTTTTACTGAGAATTCCTTGTCGGATTTTCTTCCTAATCCGTGTATCTCAGGGATCTATTATAGGCCCTCTTTTATTTTCTTTATATGTTAATGAATTACCATTCATTTCTCGTACTGCCCAGTCGAAATGTACGCCGATAACACTCAATTGCACCTTAGCTGTTCTCCTGAATCTGCAGGCCAATGCATCAATCTCATAAACCCCGATCTGGATAAAATTTTCAAGTGGGCGAGTCAGAATCTACTTCTTATTAATCCAAAGAAATCTAAATGTATTGTTATATCTAGAAAGCCCGTAAATACATCCCTGCTTCCTCCGATCTCTATTAACAACGGTCCTATTAAATACGTTGACACTGCCAAAAACCTTGGTATGATTTTTAACTCAACTCTAACCTGGCATGATCACATAAAAAGTTGCGTTTCCAAAACACATGGGGTCCTCCGCTCCCTGTGGGCTTTACAACATCTCACACCTATGGCAACCCGATCTCTGTTAGTCAAGACCCTCATTTCACCAATTCTTACTTACGGATGTGAAGTCTACGGAAAATGTGATGAAGTTAGTAGAAGTAAGCTTAATGTCGCATATAATAATGCTGCTCGCTACATTTTTAGCCGCTGTCGCTAAGACCATATTCCTCACTTCTCCAAACGTATCAATGGTTCCGCTCCATCACGATGTTGCATAACATCATACACACACGTCAACCTCAAAACCTTTTTAATCGAATTACGTTTTGTACATCTAATAGGACTAGGCAAATACTAATACCGCGCTTTTATCATCTTACCTCTGAACGCCAATTCTTTGTCGACACCACTCGGTTCTGGAATGCCCTCCCACGCAACATCATTGAAATGAAAAATAAGATACGATTTAAAAATCAATTAAAAATTCATCTATCTACCTTGAATTAAATATTGAATTACTCTAAAAATGACACATTGTATAGTATATGAAACCGTCTATTAATATTAAAATTAGCTTTCTCAGTAGTTTTTATTAGCTTATCACGATTTTTGTAAAAGATATTATATCTTAATGTGTAAGCTCTCTAACTTATTGAAATAAATGAATAAATGAAAATAATAATTTCGAGATGTTTAGACAAGTTTCTAATGAAAAATAAATAATTTATCCATGTTTTTTTAATAAATAACTAAATTTAAAAATGTTGCTTTTTATTTTATCATTTCTATTATAAATTGATATAATTCTAATAGTTTAAATATGTTGTAACCCTTATAGAAATTATCAAACTCCTATATTATTTTTATTTTTCTGTATAAGTACTTCTTTTCAAAAAATCATATTTCCTAAAGAAGTGAAAATAACAAAATGGCACTAAGTGCACATGATTAACGAGGGTCTAGACTATATACTATATACCGAAAATATCAGATTTTTATTTTTTCCTCCACATGCATTTTTTGAGAGTCAAAGCAGAGCATTTTCCAAATAATCAATTTTTAATAATTTTTTTTCGTAAAACATATCATTCTAGGACAATGATAGTTTTATTGGCATCAGCAGGGTGTATACTTTATTTCTAAATAAAACAATCCTTAATGTGCAACTGGATAGATACAGAGGCCAGTTGAAAATTGTAAAAATGTGTAAATTTCAGATGATCACCTTTGTTTCTTAATAATTCCAGTTCAGTTTTTTTTATATTATGAAATGAATATACACTGCCCTATCAAACAAAGCATATATCATTTCAATACCTATTCTAAGCAAGCTAGAGCTTATTATAGACAAGTATGAAATTGACCCAATTTTTGGCTTCGGATGGGTTCTGACCAGAAATATGCAATAAAAAAAATAAATTGAGTTGGTTAAGGATTTCTGGCACAACAAAGATTATCCTCGCTTTTTATTAGTGAAATTAAAAATCATACTGCAAACCCAATTTATTGGTTTCATTTGGAATGACTCCTTTTCATCCTCTTTTCGTCCGTCCATCGCATCGTACCGACGGGTACCTGAGTGGCAACACTAGGGTTTGTATTAATTCACCAAAGTATAAATAATTTATAATGTTCAAACAATAATAATAATAATATTCAATGCCCTAACGTTAAATCTCAAAGAGGAGGCAAGCATTCATATTTTCAAGAAACCTTAAGCTGCACTCATAAAATCATATATAAGCTAGATTGTAATTTTTATCAGAATTGCTGTTGTAAATGTGTAAAGAATTTTATACTAGATTGTAAACTGCAATAGTTACATTTTTTACTAATAAATAAATCAATTACCTGAATTGGAAAAAAAAGCAGCGTTTTGAAGTAAATCCAATTTTCTCATTCCTGGGTCACCTACAATCAACACGCTAAGTTTACCTCCACCTTCTAATTGTGTACCAGATCCACCTAAGAGTGATAATAAAAGTGCAAATTTTATGTTGTCAAGGCCAAACGTTTCTGGTGCCAACGATCGCATAAGCAATTGGATGCAGTTTGGTTCTTTAGCTATTTTTTTAACAATTCTTAAGTCCTCATGTTTCATGGTATTCCGGTTTATTGTATCTCCGATCTTTTGAATAGTTATAGCCTGTATAAACGCGTTTCTTAAATGCCCTTTCAAAAATTCCTTATCGTTGGTTTCACTTAATGATCTTGCTCTAAGAACACCTATTACCGTAATATTACTTCCAACACATACTCCATCCACTAATTCTTGCTTCAATTCAATATCTATTCGGTGTGATGTGTAAATATAATCTTCCGAGTCGGTTATATGCTCGTATAGCTCTATCATTTGAATACAATCAATTTGTGTGTATGGAGAAGAACATAAAATATTAAAATTCCTTGAATTACATTGAATGCGACATCTTAAAGGTTTAGTAATATGGCTTGTTTGCAAGATAACTTGTTTACACCCACACTTCTTGCATTGGTAAGTTATGCCTGTGCACTTCGTTTCTACCTCTGTTACGCTAGTAACACGACCCTGAACCACACACAATTTATTATAATTATTTTGAGAAATTTCAGATATTTTGTTAACAGAAAACTTCTTTAACGGCCTAGCAAATATTTTTTTTATATTTTTAAAATGCTTCGAATCATATTGATCGTGTCTTAAATACTTTTTACTGCAAGCTGTAGCAAATTGTGCTATCACACTATGCATTGCCAGACCTAAGCATGTCAACACCAATGTAGGGTTTTCGTGCAGCTCTCGAATAATTTCGGGCCATGAAGATATAAACTCAGTATCGTTTGTGAGAAATTCTTCACAAACATAAAACCAATGTTGTTTATAAATTTGATGTAAATCGTAAAAATTAGTATTCTTAACATGATTTTTGAAAGCCTTAATTTGTACTACCAAATGTTTGAATGTTTCTTTATAAGTCTAGTGTTGGCAAGTACAATGCCCAACCTGGGAATTCAGTTGGATTATCTATATGGAAACCTTGCAGATTTTTTCTCACAAATTTGATTGCTACAGGTTTTGCTCTTTGGTTAATATGGTCGCCACCATATGTTGTTTTAATAGTTTGCGGTAAAGATATTATGTTCTCTACAGTTTTTTTCTTTTTTAATTTGAAGAATTTTACTTTCTTATTTCTAATTATCCTACTCATAATGAAATAATAGTACATAATATTCAACTCATAATAAAACGGTTGTATATAATATTCACGCACTTAACAATGGAAAGAAAATTATAAGAATATCTTAGTTATAAGAGTGGACAATTTTTTGATATAAGAATAAATTTATATCAATTAACGAAACTACGAACAAAAAATAAATTAATGAAATCCCAGAGAGATTTTAAAAGTCAAACTCAATAACCGTCCGTGCTAACTTAATAGTTCTGTTCGCATCATAAATGTACTTCTATGTTTTGCATAAATTTGTAAAAGTTTTTTACTTTGCTTTACCAAATACAATGAATAGAAAATTTATTAAAAAAAAAAACAAAAATAAAAATAAGGCAAAAGAAATTAATATGTTTTCCAAATACCTCCAAGAATCTATTTAGATGAATAAAAAAAAGATGAAACCTCTACTAAAAGCAGGAGATTTTCTGGGTTTGCAAATCTTGAAGAAGATTTCATCAAAAACTAGTTCTGCATAGTCCGGTATTACACGGTGACTTTTGAGTCACCACTCAAGCAAGTGCAAAAGAGAAGGAAGATGAGATGGAAAATCACCAATCTTGTGAGTCGGAGGGCAAACTTTCAATGGATCTTTTTGAATTTTCTTCTCTCGTTTTTCGTTATTTATCTATATCACTTTATTTCTATTCGTTTCATGAAGGGTGGTTCGCAAAAAAATGGAAGAAATTTTCTGGTCAAAGGAATCAGGGAAAAATTCCAAACTTGTTAAGAGAGCGAATAGCTTGTGTTTAAAACGAAAGAAGAAATAAAAGAGAGCTGCCAAAAAGAGTCGTCTACTCAAAAGTCACCGTGTATAGGACGCGCCTCGCAGAATAGAAAATTAAAAGAGAACTGTCAAAAATATCCATGACTCAAAAGTCACCGTGTAATATCGGACTATGCAGAACCAGTTTTTGATGAAATCTTCTCAAAATCTACTCCAAATATGAGTTTGTTGAAGTAGACCTTTTCAAACTTTCAGAGTGTCAGCGAAGCAGCTGACAGAGTAGTTTTTAAGATAAACCGGCAGAACACAGTCACGAATAAGATTTTCAAAACCTATCATTGGACAAAACTTTATAAACAATGTGCGGCCCCTTAAATTTGGACTTAAGCTTCTCGGAACCTGGTGTGGTGCCAACGATTCTTATGACTACATAATCTCCTATTTCGTAGGTCTGCGCTGCATTGTTGCGGCTCTCGAAGTATCTGCTATTGCGCTCTTGTACCTTCCGTATTGCTTCTGAAGCCTCTTCTCGTGGCTTACATAAATTTCTGTCTGAACAATTCAATTCCTTCTCTTCTAGGAGATCCGAATGGATCTGTAAACCGTGTTGTTTAATCCATATTCAATTTGGGACAACGTTCGAACCCAGTCTGAATCCTTCAACGGCTCGGACAGCTTACCAAACATGGCGATAAGGACTCGGTTAACTCCGTCAACCTGGCCGTTAACTTGTGGAGAATGCACGGCTACCTTCACATGTGCTATATTTCGATCCTGCTATAGTATTCAAAGAATTCAGTGAGGGCCGCACATACTTCTTTGGCGCTCGTTGACACTGCTGGGTACAACTTTACAAACTTCGTGAACCCGTCTACGACCAGCAGAATTTGCTCGCGTTTGGACCGTGTGGCTGGGAGAGGACCAAGGTGGTCAAGATGGATCAAATGAAATAACATTGGCTCTTTTGTACTAGCGACAAGTACATAATGCACCGGATACAATTTTTTGTAAATCTTTCAACCTTTTTGTGAATGTGCGGAAACGAATAGCGCATGCGAATTTCTTCAGTACATTTAGTGATACCCAGATGTCCAATCTTTTCGTGGATAATTCGTTTGAGATTATTTTCCATGTCTTTTGGGACATAAAAGCGTAACTCAACTCTACCGTCTTGCAGAGTATATGGTGTACACTCCGCTGAGCCTAGTCTTTGCCTTTATGCTGAAATAATTGCATCCCGGTTTTGTGCGGCCCTAAGTTGGATATCAATATCCTCTGAGTTCGCAACTGACACTACCATGCATTTAAAGTCTTAGCGTTACTTACATCGGCTACACTTGAGACCGAAGCAGAGGTGTCGCAGTTTAGCGCCGCGCTAAGCTGATAGCCGGGGTTTTAAGAACCGACCGTTTGCATTTGAGTGATTTAAGAGTTAGACGTGTTCTATTTACAGTTTTAAATTAAGTCAAGTTTATGCAGTTTGTTTACCGAATTTAACTATCAGTTGCTCTGCAACATATATGGAATTAATTTTCTTCGGAAATCCATAAAGAATTGTGTTTCTGAATATAAAAAACAACAATATTAAAGAAGATTTTGTTTTCAAATTCTATTCGTATGGACAGAGACCATAAGCGAGTTTCACTCATATGTAATAGTGGTGGTAATGAGAAGGTTTAGTGAGTAAAGTTTGCAAAAGCGAAACTTACGGGAGTCAATATACGTTAACTTGTTAAAAATGAGTGATTGTACACAATGCAATAAAGTTATTGGCAGACATAAAAGGGGCAAAAGAGACAGAAGATGAGATAAAAAATCACCAACCTTGTGAGTCGTCGGGCAAAATTTCAATGACTCTTTTAAAGTTTTCTTCTCTCCTTGTTCGTTATTTTTCTAAATTGCTTTAGTTCTTCATAAAGGGTGGTTTGTAAAATTTTTTTTGAGAGAGCGAATCGTTTGTGCTTAATGCGAAAGAAGAAATAAAAGAGAGTTGTCAAAAAGAGTCGTGTACTCAAAAGTCAAGGTGTAATAGCACGCGCCTCACAGAATAGAAAATTAAAAGAGAACTGCCAAAACGAGTCATGACTCAAAAGTCACCGTGTAATACCGGACTAAACATGAAGCTGAAATAAAGCAAGTTATGAATGGCATTAAGTTAATAAGGAAACAAGACACAACTAGTGAAATCAAAAAAGTAAACAAACCGAAAGCATGCAAAGGTTAGTGCTGTCAAAAATGTGCCACCGGTAGTAGTGATACCAAATTTCAGTTAAAATAGTGAAAAATCAAAAGAAATCTAAAAGAAAAAATGAATCCAGCTGAACTAGCATTTGAGATTTGTGGTGTAAAAAAAAATATAAGATACTTTTTAGTTTTCTTTTTCTCCTCTTCTTCCAACATGGCTGCCAATTTTATTTTTATTTTCAATCATGAAAGGTTTCCACTGCTGAGGTGCCAGTAATCGGTGCTGACAAATCTATCGTGACGCTCCCCCGCGGTATGTCCTTTAGAAGGCCTACCCCTTTCTGGTAATAGACATCCAGCACTGCAATCTTCGTGGCTGGTCTCGCGTATATTCCTGTTGCTGTCTTCACTAGAACGCTTCTCACTTGACCATCAAACCCATGTTTTGTCGCCATAATTCTACCCTTTGGCCAGCAGTTTCTTGGTTTATCTGGATCGACTATGTAAACGATGCCTACTTCGAGAGGTTTTATATCCTCAAACCATTTACAGCCCCTTGTTATGACGGGTAGATATTCTTTTATCCATCGCTTCCAAAATGCGTTAGCAATTTCTTGAGATGTTTGCCAGTTCCTTCTTAATATTATGCCTTCAACAATAGGTTCGGCGAGTGGTTTTGGTTTTTTTCCTTGAGTTACCCAGAAGGAAATGGTTCGGGGTTAAGGCTTCCTCTTCCGCATGGTCAATGGATAGGTACGTTAGAGGCCTAGAGTTCACAACCATTTCAATTTCCAATAGGGCCGCTCGCAGAAGTTCTTCTGTTGGATTACGAGACGGGAGCACGCTGTGGAGTACCTCCTCGACCGATCGGACCAATCGTTCCCAAACTCCTCCCATATGGGGGGACGCAGGTGGTATAAACTGCATTGAAGAGCTCGTAAATACTCTTATCATCTCGTTCTTATCCATCCTTGTGAATGCTTCCTCAAGCCCCAGTTCAGCCCCTTTAAAATTTGTCCCATTATCGCTCCATAACTCAATCGGTGAACCACATCTAGCTATCAGTTCCTTATAGCGAGTATGCATGAATCCGTGAATAACGAATGGGCCAACTCGAGATGGATGTCTCTAGTACTAAGACATGTTAATAAAACCCCATATCTTTTCTCAATGCTCTGCGCAAGGATACGCAGAATGGCCTAAAATAGTCTACACCGATATAAAACAATGGTCGGTAAAATCAAGCAACGTGAGGTTGAGGTAGGGGTCCAATTAAAGGTGGTGATGGTCGAGCTTGCCGATTTAAGCACGTTTGACAACTTCTTACTTGGTTCACAATGGTCCTAAGTCTTGGCACCCAAAACCTCTGTCGCATTTCATTGAAAACGGTTTCGTGATTAGCGTGGTGGTACCTGAAGTGATAGTCAAGAACAATTAACTTAGTTATATGCTGACCTCCGGGCAATATGATGGGATCCTCCCTGTTTTCGAGGGTAACTCTTCCCCCAAGTCGAATTATAGTCCAGTCAAACGTCTATTTTAGCATAGAGCTAAAAATTTGCAGAGACGTTAAATACATCAAAATAAATGAAATGTCAAAAATCCCCTTCGATCCTACTTCTGCAAAAAAATTTATTCATGGTCAAAAGTACATAATTACGGTTTTTTTCATTTTTCTCGAAAACGGTAAGTTTTATCGTGAAAATAGGTTAAACAAAAGTTGTAGATCATACAATTCTCTACCAAAATGATCCAGTCACTTCTCCTACGACTCATCATTCGTGAGATATCGCGGTTTTAATCATTAGAAAATTCATATTTTACATAATATGCACACATTTCCTCACCACCTATGAGGTAATGCACTTGGCGCATTTTTTTTAACGTGGTTTCCCCAGTAGGTATACTCCACGATCTATTGTAATAAAGAAAGTTTGATCAGATCGTATCCTATTGATTGAAAGAATGGTAATATTGCTAATGATCAAAGTGGAATGGGTTGTTTTCTTCTGAATGTTATTATATTAGATAATTGTCTAATTCTACTTCGACAATTATTTCTTCGTCTTCATTTTCATTTTCTTGCAGAATTTCTGTTCGCTGTTCTAAGAAAAGGGATGCATCAATTGTCTCTTCATTAATATCATAAATATTTTCATCTGTTGTATTTGTTTCAATATTGGAGCAAGTCTGACCCTGACTCGGCGGGGGATAATCATCAGTTATAATAATTTTATCACCATACTTTAACCTTAATCTTCTTTTAATTGTTTTATTATCTATAGTTGGATTTTTGCCAATGTCTTTTAATTCTTGCAATGAAATTTGACAATCATCATTATTTTCAATGTATTGAAATATTTCCTCCATCGCCAAGTTCACTGAATCATCTTCGGGACGACCGACTTTATATCCCGTAATAGGCCTCAGAAAAATATTATAACAATTATTGTGGTACTTAGCTTCAGCAGCAACTAAGTCAAATTCATACTCAATGCGGGCAATAACAGCTTTTGCTACGTCATCAGAACGAGTCCGAGCTACCTTTAAAATGGAATCTTTAAATTCAAGGGTAGATACATTATATATTTTACGACGAACATTCTGCGCTTTCTTCTTTTCAGCTTCTTCATTTGCTTCATCGCCACAAAATAAACAATATCTTTTAAAGTTGAAATCTGGCTCACTTACTCGTGCTCTAGTATGAGGTGGACTTATCGTGGATGTACTACCTTGTTCTGTCTCGCGCTGTCTTTTAGCTGCAACAATACTACTCTTTCGAGTGTACATTTTACGACACTGCACGTGGACTGTCACAGATTGCTTGTCTTTCAAGTATTCAAAAAAACTTATCATTCCTTTCCACACTCGCATCAATCAAAGTCTTCATTCCACGATCAACAACAACAGCTTCACTTTCTTTCAAAGGTTTATCACAGATGAAACAAACTTCTGACATTTTGTTAAAATTATTTAACAGCACAAATTAAAATTGAAAATATTACCAATAAGCACGTCTACTCACTGCAAAGGAATTTTCAAAACTAACAGTCGAACAATGACGTAGCTAGCAGATGTTACTCAAGGTTACCGACGAAGGGAATTAAGGACTGACAGTATAGTCTTTTATTTTAAAATACTCATTCAATTTATACAAGTTTTATTGTGTAAGTAACACAAACCAATAGTTTCTTATTTTCATTTATATTGACGTGTACAGGCTGCGTTTTAGTGCATATTATGTAAGATATGAATTTTCTAATCATTAAAACCGCGATATCTCACGAATGATGAGTCGTAAGAGAAAAAGTGACTGGATCATTTTCGTAGAGAATTGTATGATCTACAACTTTTGTTCAACCTATTTTCACGATAAAACTTACCGTTTTCGAGAAAAATGAAAAAACCTTAATTATGTACTTTTGACCTTGAATAAAATTTTTTTGCAAAAGTAGGATCGAAGGGGATTTTTGACATCTCATTTATATTGATATATTTAACGTCTCTGCAAATTTTCAGCTCTATGCGAATTTTGGCTAAGTTATGACTTATTTTTGTCTATTTTGACTGGACTACTCGTATTAAGCCATCAGCGTCCAAATAAGGTGAAAGCCTGAATATTGAACTTGATTTCTTAATTTCTATTTCTGCAAGCCTAATTTCTTCTTGAGTCGGTGCAGCCGGCTTAACATTATTTCCTCTAGCCAAATTTCTCCAGAAATATGCGAGATGAACCATCACTGCTGTTAACCGCAAAACTCTTTTCCACATGGAAAAACGTTCCGCAGCTATAAATATGTGAGTTTTCCTTGAAATTCCATTTACACTGTAATGGGAAATATAATTAGCTCGTAGTTCCTCTTCCGTTGATGCATGCTGATCTTGTTTTTCCCGTGGTCAGTTCGAGCTCCAGAAAGGGCGGTCCGTTAAGCCACCGACTCTTGTTGGAGAAGTCCAGAGTCTTTTGCCATTTTGTCGCCTCGTCTGCGACGTTTTCCGCGGAAGGTATCCATCGCAAATCTGAAACGTCGGTCAACTCTAGAATTTCGCTAATGCGGAAGCGACAAACTGTCGAAAACGACGATGGTCAGATCGCAACCAGGACAATACGGTAAGTGAGTCTGACCAAAACGTTTGCCTTTTAACTTGTATCGAGTGTGTGGCAATTACATTTTTTGCTTATCGAGCCCCAAGGACTGCAATCGCGGAACGGACATCGTCTTTTAGGGTGCGACTTTCGTCTTGCAGCCTACCAACACACAGTCAACATACTTTCTGTCCGAGCATCTGAAATCAGCCACCGCCGCGTTTCCCTCTTCACTCGCATCAACAAATATATGCAGCTCCATGTCAGGAAATTCTGGAAACTCAGCTACCTCGGGGAGGAGTCGAACCCAAATCAACCATTTCGCATACTGCTCTTCGCATGCAAACAAAGTTATTGTGAGACGCCTTTCAAATTTAGATCGGCTATCAGATCTTCGTCGATCAGCGTAACCGACGACCCCCCATCGAAGAAAGCGAACGTTGACATTTGTATGCTGTTACCATATAGGATGACCGGAAGAACTCGAAACAGAATTGGATCTTGATTTTGGCAATGTGTGTTACAGTTCATACGTCTCGACGTGGTAGTGTTTACGGAGACTATCTCTTTATGAAAACTTGGGTGGTGCATGAAGCGGCAAGTGCTTGTAGAATGTGCTTGAAGACATCTTTTACATAGTTGATGAGTTCTGAGCATTCTCCATTTCTCAGCTCTAGGTATGTCACGGAACGTAATGCATTTATCCACCGATGAACAATTATTTTGGCATACTCGCAGTCCACTGCGTCGATTTCAGGCATCTCTGCGTGTGTATTTACTGTTGGTTGACGTACTAGGGATTATAATATTGTTGGCACCCTGCGCTAGTTGAAACAGCCAATCACTGTTTCTAAGGTCAAGTTTTCTAAATTATAAGATGGCAGCGTGAGTTTATGTATGCCCCAAAATGGTCCTAAAAGACCAGGAAGCTAAGCGACTAGTTCTTGCTCAAGCTCCGCATTGTTCACGTGGCTGAGCAGACTAAATGCCTTTATGGTGGCACAGATGTTCTGTACTTCAATGGCGAAGTCGAGTATAGTTTCTGGTCTTTTCCTTGGGAGCTGCCATTTCTCTTATTTCTACTAACAAGGTGTCTACAATCAATTCTGGCCTTCGAAATTTCATGCGCAATGTTGATAAGAATTGAGGAACGCAGGAAGCATGTAGTAATAAGTGTTTTACAGCCTTTCTGGCTGGGCCATCCAGTGCTTGCCGAAGGCGAATCAGATTTTCCCAGTCGGAAAATCCGCAAAGATTCGTTGCTTGCTCGTAGGTTGCAATGAATAGGGGCTATTCTACAGGCTTGCCGACGAATTTTGGCAACCACTTTGATAAGCTGTTTCGTGCTGCCAGCAGCTCACGTGTAATTTGAAATATACCACTTTGATTATTGTTAGACATAGAAGCAGTGCTGTCTCCACGATTAACAGAAGCTACTCCTGCAGGAACTGTCGACGGAAACCATCCTGGTTCATTCTGGTTGAAATTTTTTGATCACATTTTATTTCCAGCGAATGAAGTGTTCGTAAGATTTGTTGCAGTAATGCGTCTTGGAGTTGTGGGCGGCTGTTATTATTTGGATCTGGATTTGCCTCCTCTGGCTGTGAAGTTGCTATTGCAGCAGTCGTACTTTCTGGAGCGGGTGCATTCTTGCCTATGCCATCCCTTGCACATGACTCTCTAAGCCAAGTCTCCACTTGGGCATTGCTCTCACAAACGCTATACTAAATACTAAACTTCAATCTTCTTCTTCTTCTTCTTGAAGATGGAGCAGCACTTCTCTCAGCTTACGTAAAAGATCTTCCCTTTGCTGAACTATTAGTTATTTCTGTTTTAGGGGTAGTTCTTCTTCTCGAATAGGTTGCATTTCTTTATGCAATCGGCGAAAGCTACTTGATGTTGCTTTAAAGCTCCTCGAATGAGATGACTTGGTGGTTTTACGTGCTTGATCAGCCGGTGATGTTGAAAACCTATTATTATCCGACGCACACGCAGGGTTCTCATTAAGGGCTACTGATTGGTCACCTACAGTCTGTTTGATAACATCGTACACGACAAAATTAAAGAACTTATAATAATAAAAAAAAATCAATTGTACTGGTTTATTTTGTTTATTTACTTGAATGCTTTTCAATTAATATGTTGTCCACTCTCCTCCATTATCAATAATTGCTTGGAGTCTTCGAGGCATGTTTTCTACTAATCTAATAGCATAATCTTGAGACAAAGATCTCCATAAAACTCGTATTTATCGTGATAATTGTTTGACCGTCGAGATCTTCTTTTCTTGGATCTTTAGCTTCATGAATGCCCAAACATTTTCAATGGGATTTGCATCCGGCGACTGTGATGGCCAATCTAAAACATCGAGGTCATTTTCTTGATTCCACGCACTGCACAAACGACTGCGATGTTTCGGGTTATTATCTTCTTGCAGTAACCAATTCTCATTCCTTCTTTGAACCACCTTTTGGCAGATGGTATTAAAGCCTTCTTATAAATTTTGATCATGTTGGGTGCGTTTAAGTTATTTGTAAACATGAACAAATTGCCAAATCCTTGTTTTGCGAAACGTCCCCAAACGTGCACCTTTGCCGGGTGTTTGACGGTCCGCTGGATAAATTTATTGGATTGTGTACACCAGGAATGAGTGATAGGAGACCATGCCCAAAAGGAAGCTTTATCTGAAAAAATAACGTTGTTCCGATCTCTGTCCAAATTCTCCTTGGCCCAACTGAGTCGTTTTTCAACGTGTTTTTTGTTTTTTGACAGTAGTGGTTTCTTTATTGTGCTTCGAAATTTTACATTATTGACTAGTAAACGTCTTCGTATCGTATCACAACACACATTTAGACCCCTTTTACGTAAAATCCCTTGTCCTCCACGTAACGATAGAAGAGGATTTTTTTCAAACACACGTAGAATCATTCTGTCCTGCTTTTTTGTTGTTTTTGGCGCAGACCCATGATCCGGCAAATCATCCACATTTTTTACTAGGGAATAACGGTGCACCCACTTGCTAACAAATGCTTTTGACTTTTTCATGTATTTAGCAGCTGCTCCGTATGACATTTTCGGTCTTTTAGGATGCGTGCACAAGAATACTGCTTCATATCGTGACGCAAACGCGACACTCATTTTAAAATACTTCCGTCTCTGACAAAAATTGAGTACTCTTTAAATTTTTCTATTCAAAGCATCTTAGCAGAAGTATTTTTTTATCTGCTAATGCAAATGCCACTTCCAAACCGGTTTTCATAAACGAGTTTTGCCGTATACGATCTTATCAAACGGACTGTACCTTGGAGGGAGAACATGATGACGAGTTCTGGACGCTTATTTCACTAGGTGCTGAACACTCATGATTGGCCTCCTCGAGAGACTTGCGGGGATCCATTGATAACTCCCCGAATGAGGTGGAATTTCCTGCTGACTTTGCACCAGTACGCTGACTAGAAGCGCTGAGCATGCACCGCCAGCTGCGATAGGCCACGGTTGATTCAACTGCAATGCATAGAAAGTGGTACCAGCCATCGCAACATATCTTCCTTGTTGCAGGCAAGGAAATTATAGCTCTTTTTCTTTGAGCCGGAGACGGTGGGCTTAGAATTCTTCGGCGGTATCTTACCAGAATTTTTAAATGTATAAAAAAATTTTTTTTTCAATTTTTATATTTTCATTAAAAATGTTAAGAATGAATGACTATTCTTCACGACCTTGTTCCAATTTTCTTTTTCTCCTCTTCTTCCAACATGGCTGCCAATTTTCTTTTTTTTCAATCATGGCAGCTTTCCACTGCCGAGATGTCAGTTATCCGTGCTGCCAAATCTATCGTGACAAGTGGAATGTCCAAAAGGAGCATTCATATGATATACAAATGAAGAATCGACAAAAAAGTCGTACACGTGGTACACTACAAAGTTAGTGTACCATCTTTACTCGTATATGACCCAAAAATAATTGCTATTTGAATTGAAATAATTGCTATATGAGTGGATAAAAAATAGCAAAAGGTTGCTATTATAAAAAAAACAGAATAAATTAAATGATGACCTTAAACATATCAAGTTTTATAATACCTATAGAGGTGCAAATATGTACAACGCTGTTGTTCAAGTAGGTAATAAATTATTTAAAGATATTTTAGAAGCGAAAAGACCCTGCTTGAATATTGGTTGAAATAAGTGCATGGTGTATGATAAGATTAATGTTAGAAGAAGTGTTGGGTATTGAATCATATGGAGAAAGAATGTACAAACAAAACAAGTTTTCCCAAATTCGGCGATGAGCACAAATTGGAGGAATGTACAAACGAGCAAAAAACAGTGTGTCAATTATATGTTATTAATTAAAAAAACGAAATATAGATAGCCATCCGTGTCATGATGCTAGCGACAAGGGCTGACAAGAAACTTTAGGGAATTAACAAATTGTATCTATGAACACAAATTTGATATGCTTGTGTTGACTGAAACACATGTTGGTACTAAAATAGACAATAAAGAAATAAGTGTCGACCAGCTGCCTAGAGAAATTTCTCTTCCCAAAATAAAGATCCAATTTAAACACGATTTGATTTTATTTCCTGTTAAGCAAAAACTGTATAAAAATATATAAAAAGAAAAATTATTCTTACATTGGTCAGAAACCCTGAAATTCTTTAAGATAATTGACATTTCGAAATTCGTGCTTCACTTACAACGTTACCAGCTCAAAACAAAACAAAAGTTCAAATTAATTTATATTTTAAAATTTCGAAATCAAATGGGTTTATTCGCTCGACGACACTCCGGGGCCCGTGTGAAACTCTAAGTGGAAGACTCCAGATCAATAACAGCGAGCCTACCAAAGGCCCTTTTTACCATCAAAACATTGTTAGCCAAACGGACATCCGCAGTTTTTACAATACCATCCGGGCCTGGGTAAACGCGTGTAACTCTGCCACGCTTCCACGCCGAACGACCTTCAGATGGCTCTACCAAAAGAACAATGCTTCTGACCTCCACTGGCTTTGTATCTTTATACCATTTCGAACGTCGTGTTATCTCCGGAAGGTATTCAGTATACCAGCGTCTTGAAAATTCTATCATAAGGTGTTGCGCACGCCGACTGTACAGTCTACTCTACTGGTCACGAGCGGAGAACAGTTCAGGCGCTGTGACATCTCGTTCAGCATCGCCAAAGAGAATCGAATTCGGAGTGAGTGGCTTGGATCCTCTGGGTATACGGGAATATGAGTCAGCGGACGCCTGTTTATCTGCCCTTGCGCCTCGACTAACGCATTCAGAAGAACGTCCTCCCGCGGTGTAACACCTCTTAGAATGAAATCTAGGCTGACCTTGATGGGCTTGATCAGCCGTTCCCATGCTCCTCCCATCCAAGGGGAATACGCTGGAATAAAACGCCAAAGAATTCTCTCGTATTTGAACAGCGCGAAAGGTCAAACAGGTAAATATCATCCCATAACGTTTAGCAGAGCCTCTTCCGTATTTGATGCACATCGGCCCGAAGCAATCGATTCAACATGGGTAAATGGCCTCAAGTCGAAAGCCAACCGCCCTTCAGGAAGCTGGCCCATAAGTGGCATGACTGGATTAGCCTTAAGTCGTCTACACATGAAACATCTTGCTTTGACCCATGCTACAGCACCACGGATGCTAATAATCCAAGCTTTCTCCCTGATATCCGATACCGTTGTAGCGTTGTTTCAGCGTGCAGATTGGCTTCGTGGTGATGTTTCACGAGAAGGTCAACTGACGGATGGGTTTTAGGTAGAATCGCTGGGTTGCGTGCTGCGTACGATAGATTTGCTTTCTGTGCTCTCGAGGTTAAGCACCCTCCTCATCTAAAAATGGCGATAAACTTAACAAGTGACTCGTAGGTTTCAAACATCTCTGCGCCTGTAAACTAGCGATCTCAGCATGAAAGGCATCTTGTTGGATTTTTCTAAACATTCAGTTCTCAGCTTGCACAATCTCAGATGGTGTTGCGAATGCTTCTTTCTCAGTTGCATTTCCCTTTAAAATGTTCTTAAAGCGAAGTATTAGTGCCAGCACTCTTACCGCAGAGAAC
This sequence comes from Volucella inflata, assembly GCA_928272305.1. Taxonomy (NCBI): domain Eukaryota; kingdom Metazoa; phylum Arthropoda; class Insecta; order Diptera; family Syrphidae; genus Volucella; species Volucella inflata. The sequence continues at coordinate 104,756,318 of OV743716.1, read as the reverse complement.
CATCTTGATCGGAACCTTGGTCTCAACTCATCAAAGACCTCATAGGAAATCTTATGCACATTTACCGAGAAAGTGGGATTTAAATCAACTTGGTTTACCTGGTGAACAGCTTTTCCCGGCGGTATAGGCCAACTAGCTCTGGACTGTCTTAAGAAATCAGGTCCCACAAACCATCTCTGACTCTCAAAACAATACGATGACTCACTCCATCGAGTCCCATCATCAGCTACGTTTTCCGATGATCCAACAAACCACCATTGATTTGGATCAGTAGTTTCCAAAATCTCACCAACTCGCTACAAAGGATGGAAACTTGAACGTAGAGGAACCAATCCACGATAGCACCGTCTTTGAATCGGAGAGAAAAAATTCGCTCCGCAGGTCGCATGGTGTGTGATTTCATTACCGTGTCCGCCACTCGCACTCCTAGCATAGCCGCTTGCAACTCTAATCGAGGCACGGACAATTTCTTTACTGGAGCCACCTTGGCCTTAGCCATAGCAATCGCTATCTCCACTTTTCCATCTTGCTCAAAACGCCAATAAGACACGGCAGCAAAAGCCTTCTCTGACGCGTCGACAAAGGTGATCAAGCTTATCCGAGAACATTCGGGTGTCCAAGATACATACGCTCGGGGAATCCTTATCTTTTCTACTTCTCTTAAATACATTAAAAAGTCCAGCCACTGACATCTCAATGGGCCCGATATCGGCTCGTCCCAATCATAGCCCTCTCTCCAAATCTCCTGCAAGATAACTCTACCGCGAATGATGAAACAGGAAATAAGGCCAAGTAGATCAAACACTCTCATAATGGTCCTAAGAATTTCTCTCTTAGAAATAACCGCTTCGGGCACCGACGTCTTCTTGAAGTATTCGTCACTCGATAGCTTATAGAGCAAATGGTCCGAAGAAGAATGCCAAAACATTCCCAAAATCTTGGTGATATAGCCCTCGGACTCATTTGGATCGATGCAGACCAGGCCTGACTTGATGTTGGCTTCGGGCATCTGCTCCAAGAAATGTCGACTATTCGACTGAAAATCCACCAGGTCGAAATTCATCGTTTTGCATATTCGAATAGCATCTCGACTCACTCTCACAGCCTCTTCCACTCTATTGTGGCTATTGAAATAGTCGTCTACGTACGTTCGGTTGACCAAGCCATCGACTGCTTCTGGACACTCTTCTCGGAATTTACCAGCATGATGGTTCTTAACGAACTGCGCAGAGGTGGGGGAGCAACGAGGACCAAACATCATGATCTCCATGATGTAGACCGAAGGCTTTCGAGATGTATCACCATCTCTCCAGAGAATTCGCTGACACTGTTGATCTGTCTCGCTGATCCCTATGCGCTCAAACATTTCTCTTACATCCGCATTCACAGCAACTCGCCGTTCTCGGAACTTAAACAAACCGGCGTGAAGTGGAACAAGATTATCTGGCCCCTTTAACAAATGCGAATTCAAGGAGACTCCATCAACTCTCGCAGCAACATCTGCAACATCTCTGGGTTTTGGAGGGTTCTTATTCCTGTTTAGCACGATAAACGTTGGCGCGTACCAAACTCTGGCCCATTTTCGATTCAACTCGTCATCAGATGCGATCCTAGCATAACCCTTGGCCACCAATGTGCGCATATGTTGGTTTTTTCATTCTAGCAACTCGGGATTTCTTGATAACGACCTCTCCAAACTAACAAGTCGTCTTTCTGCCATGGGGTAACTGTCTGGAAGTTGAACCTAATCTGAGTCCCACAGTAAACCGATTTCGTAGTGATCATCAACTTGACGCAGAGTCCGCTCCATCAATTCTAAAGCACGAACATCTGCCTGGCACACGAAATTTTCTCTGGGAGCTCGCACTCCAAACTCATCCGTGGTGAAATGTCGTTTTACAAGCTCGTGAAGTTCTACATCCTGCTTGATGCTGTCGTGGAAAACTATTTGCGAGGACCTTCTTGGTGGATTAACACATGATACGTTAGACACACATCCTGACCTTCCAAAAACAGTCCAACCTAGCACTGTCTTGAGGGCATGTGGCTCTTCATCTTTCCCAGATCGATTGCTTGGTCTAAGCCCAACAAAATCTTTGGCTTTGCATTACGGAGATCGGGTAACGGTAAGTTATTTAGATGTGGATACATCGTCTTCAATACTGTTGCGTTGATATCTTGAGATGGTAGTTCCAAGCCCTTCACAGGATATATCTCCTTCAGCATATGTCGCTTTCGTTTGTTCACGGCTGAAACACATAAATTGGTGCGCACCGAGTTCTCAACCCTCGAAACTCCCTTCGTCCACTGGAGTGTTAGTTGCTCTGGATCTCCTGTCAGCTCAAGCTCATCGAAAATCTCCGTCTCAAGCATCGTAATCGAGGAACCGTCATCCAAGAAGGCGTAAGTGTCCACAAACTTATCGTTATTCCCATATAAGCCGATTGGAACTACCTTAAACAGAACTGGTTACTTAGCTCTAACATGCGACGACTGAAACTGCGGTTGTGGAACGTACGGACGAGCAGCTGAACTTAAAGTTTGTTTGGGAACTGATGGATGAAGTAAAGGGTGATGACGTTTCGAACAACCTCCAACACCGCATGTCTTCTCCTGCGAGCATCTTCTCCATTAATGAGGTGCCGGGTATAGGCATCGAAAGCAAATGGTCCTGTCTTTGGCATAGGCGAATCTTTGCTCCGTAGTCAAACTCTTAAACTCACTGCAATCGCTTAACTTATGAGAATCTCCGCACCTTATACAACAGCCACTTGAACAAGATGGTTGATGTGTCAGCACTCTTCGAGAGGACCCTGGAACGGCGGCAATCCTCTCACAGACCGAAGATTTCGATGGTTTAGACATCTCTGGTGGCATTTCCAACAACTTGTCAGTGAGAAAGATTGCGAAATCCCCCAAGTTTACAAAGGATTTCGTGGATTTACGCTTCTGCCAATCGTGGTACAAACCTGGTGACAACTTGCTTGCAAGATCCGTCAATACATAGCTGTTGTCGAGCTCCTTCTCCAAATCCATTGAATTAATATCGGCAACAAATCCGTTCAATGTCACAGCCCACTGATGAAGTTTAACGTCGCTACCTGAAACCAGCGCAGGCAGCTTGAGCAGATCTGATGTGAGACTATGCACTAAAATATCGGGCCTACCATAGATTGCTCGCAAAGAATCCATAATTCCATTTGCATCTGTCGAGTATCTCGGACGATCGCCTACGAAGTTACAAGCTTCACCCTTTAGTGCCTTCCTAAGACGAGCAGCATTCTTCTTACCATTATACCTCCCCTCTGCTGTGGTTGATTTAAATACAACTTCGAAATATGGCCACTCTCGCTTGTCGTGTCTAGAGAATGACGGCAGCTCCTGTACCTGGTTACGATTTAGTATCGTCAATAAGCTTGCCATGTCGGGTTGGTTACACAAATCGTATTGGAAACTTTGCCTGTTTTCATGCTTAGCTGGCAGGGGTGTTGAAGACGTAGCATGATGAGAACTTGCCAACAATTGACGGTGTGTGCGGTCAATTTGGCGAATCGCTTCGAGCCTAGCACTGGGAGAATCCTTTGCGTCTGCATACTCAGCCTGATCTGTAACTTTCTGCACCAGAACTGAAGATGCTGCTGCCAACTGTAATTTCAGCTTATCCATCTCAACTCTTAGAGAGGCGATTTTGTTGTCCCTCTTTTCCACAACCGATTGAGCCACCTTTGCCGCCTCGATAAGAACATCCACAGAAGCCAATGCGTCGGCGTCGCTGTCTTTGGCGGTTGCCAGATGTCGCCCCTCGACTTCCTTGATTTGATCCCCTTGACCAACACGTTTGCACTCTTTCGAGCTACAAAACCAAGGAATAGCAGTGTCAAACAAGGAAGGATTGAAATCAACACATGCATAGTGCCACCACCGTCTGCATGAATCACATGAAACCATATCTTCGTCATCGGAGAGACTGCAGCTCGGCAGAGCACAGTTATGTTCGGTGTCTACCGAAATTTTCCTTCCCAAATGTAGCAAGAACACAGACACCTCTCAATGGGAACAAAACGGCAATCAATGAAATAAAATGATGTCGACCCGCTGCTTAGAGAAAAATAAAGATCCAATTTAAACACGATTTTATTTTATTTCCTGTTAAGCAAAAACTGTATAAAAATATATAAAAAGAAAAATTATTCTTATATTGGTCAGAAACCCTGAAATTCTTGCAGCTGTCAACTTGTTAGCGAGGCAACGAACAAAATGTGCAAAGCCAAATTCAATAAGAAAATTGACATTTCGAAATTCGTGCTTCACTTACAACGTTACCAGCTCAAAACAAAACAGAGGTTAAAATTCATTTATATTTTAAAATTTCGAAATCAAATGGGTTTATTCGCTCGATGACAATAAGTGTTGACAATTATCCTACAATTTGTAATAGAATCATTTCGTGTTTACTAGCGCCCTCTGTTGTTTTCTCGCAATAGTTAAATATACATAAATCGAATTTGGCATGACTGTATTACAATTATGAAAGAAACGGAAAGGAGGCGTCATTTTCCGGAAGGAGGCAATCGCTTTCTTTGTTTTGACGTGTATGAGAGTAGACCTCGAGGGAGAAATAAAAGTAAAGGTCGATCTACACAACGTTAACTAAAAGAATTTAGTAATTTTTGCCCCGGTATTTTAACACAGGTGTGGGCGTGTCCATAATTATAGTTTTAAAAAATAATTAATAATAAGCGTTTGACATGGTCGTGATGCCGCTGGAATTCAATTGCTTGCCAACGCGAAGGTTATGCAACTTCAGCCACTATACGACGTATTGATCGTATTAAGCAAAAATTCAATAAAGGGGTCGGAGGAAGAGGAATCTGCAGATGAGGAAGCACCCGTTGTTGTAATGCCCGCTGTTACCGAAGTAATTGGTAAACCCGCCGCTGCTGATGCTGCTGGAGCACCCACCGATGTAGTGAAACCAATAGGTCCTGATGTAGTTGCTACCAAAGCAACCGCTGTCGCCGAAATAATCGATTCTGCTGTATTGAACAGATCACCTCCTATGTCTGCTGTAGAAGCCCCCGCTGCCAACTTACGAAAACCTGCTGCTGCTGATTCCGACGAAGATGATTGTAACGCCGGTGTTCGCCGATTGCAACAACAGTTGAGCCTGCTGCAAATGCGCCGCAATATGGTGGTATTGCAACAAGGGATCTGAACAATGAAGGGGTTCGATCGGGAAACTCGACGGGTAAACTTTGAGGACCTGGACGCCGCTGTGCCTAAATTTAGTGGAGATGACCACTATGGTGTTACCAAATGGTTCACACAGTTCGATGACTATGATCTCATGTGCAACTACACGAACAAAGATAAGTGTTTGGGTGTTCGTCGTTGTTTGGAAGGGCGGTTAAGAGGTACGTGCTCAACTTGGGATTGGTTGACAATGACAACATGAAATCTCATCTTACAAACATGCTCAACAGAACAATAACACGGCAAGAGGTATACGGACAACTGAGTCATGTCTGAGCTATGTGGTGCCCATGCAGTCCATCGCCTCAAAGGCCGACATAGAGGCGCAGGAATTGGTCGGCATCATCATAGACGGCATCCTGGATGATAGCAATAAGATCACATTTCTGTATGGAGCCAGTTCGGTAGATTAGCTTATTCGTCGCATGGATCGGTATGAGCAGCGTCACTCCAAAGTACACACCACCAAGCCCACCACCGTTACAAATAAACCGAGGACTTTCACTTCCATGGTTGGCACAGAAGAGATTAGGTGCCTTAACTGTTCACAATATGGACACTATCAAAGCGCTTGCCCAAAACCAATGCGGCCACCGGGTTCTTGTCTTATTTGTCATCAAATGGGGCATTTCCACCAGGATTGCGCAAAATTAAACAAGGGAGGTCATGCAGGAGATGGGGATGCTGAGTTACATTAAAGGTAAGGGTGGCATTTTTAGATTGTAGTCAAATCAGATGCACTGATTTTATAAGCATTTTGTCTCTCATTGATTCCGGTAGCCCAATTTGTATAATTCAGCGCTCAAAAGTCCCAGCGGTTATTAAATTGCCAGATGTCTTAAGCGAAGAACACAATGTGAATCTGCATCTGCGTCTGCTGCCGCTGTCATCGATTTTGAAGCGACTCATGCGGTTCAAGCAAACACAATACGATTGATTGTGAAACATCCAGCATCGAAAGGGGATATCAATGGGGCATGTTGATGCATTGAGCGGATGCTTCCCAAAGGTGAGCAATAGCGATAGCATTGTTGATTATGCTCAGATGGCAGACAAACGTCAACAACTATGATGACGACGATGATTTAGACTTCTGAATCCAGGCGACACAGAGTCGTGATGAAAGAATAGTAGAGTTGCGGGATAAATGGGAAAAGTATACCGTGAATGGATTTGAGTAACATGACAGTTTGGTCTTCAAAAAAGGTTGCGGCAATTTACTCATACGTGTTCCGAGTGAATGATAGATAATGTAATTCGAATGGTTCACGGAAAGGTGGGTCATTTGTGTATCGATAAGTGTTACCACAAAATCCGAAAAAACTATTGGTTCGCAAACATGAAGCATAAACTTGAAACTATCCAGGACAACTTGAATTGAACGTTCCGACAGGGAATTTCTAGTTCATTGAAAAAGAGGGTCGTCGATCCCAAAAGCACGCATTTTCGACAATGGAGCCTGATGCCAAACTTTGTCAAATGCCTTAGAAATATCAAGTGCAACTATCTTGCTTTCGCCAGATTGATGTAAACTTTGATTCCACTTTTCGGTGAGACATGCCATCAAATCACCAGTGGACTTGTTGCTTCGAAAACCGTAGGTACTGCCGGTCATGAAGAAGTTTTCGTGTTTCGAGGTATTTCATGACCTGACGATTTATCAGCGTTTCCATGACCTTGGAGAGAAGGGACGTAAGTGCAATGGGTCTGTGAGAGGAGAAAAAAGAAGATTCGCCTTTTTTAGGGACGGGTTGGACAAATGCTGTTTTCCATTTGCTCGGATAGAGTCCTAAAGAGTAGGATTGATGGAAAAGCTAACGCAGTGGTTTTGCCAGCGTTAAAGAACACATCTTGGACCATCATACCATCTGGACCAGCAGATTTGTGAGCGTTAAGATCTTTAAGTACTCTTGTTACTACACGAGAACTACGTTACTACGTTTGGGACATTGTAGTTTTTTTTCCTCAGTTTTTGGTCGTATATAAATTTCACACGGTTAAGAAAGGCGTTGCAGTCATTCCTGGCTCGTTTGAATTTTTCCGGTTTTCCTCTGTGGGGTTGGTCTTAAAGGACCGAAAAAACATTTCTCTCAACCTGGCAGCATCTTTCCAGCTCGAGTTGTACCACGCCTTTTCTTTGGTCTGATGCTCTTTATCCGGTGAGGGATAAAGGATCTCATTCGAAAGAGAATAGTGTCTGTGATCATATCAGCAGCAGCATCCCGTCGTTATCGAGGAAACATAACGACCAGTCAATGTATGAGAATTTAGCTGATATGACACAATGTCCGACGAGCCTAGAGGTGAGAGCACATCAACGGTGTATTTATCGGGGTGAGAGGTTAAAAACAAGTCCAGGGTGTTGGCAGTATGACTATCAAATGGTCAAGCAGAGCGCGAAAATCGTGTAATGAGAGCAATGCTAAGCAAACTATCTGACCCCTTACGACATGCAGTTTGGTCGTTTATGTTATCGAAGGTCGAATATGGTATTAACAACACTATTCACAGTATTACAAAAAAACGCCTAGTCAGCAATTGTTTGGCGTTAACTAACGTGGTAGTGTTTTTGACGAATTGACAGAGCATTTAAAACAAAAGTTTTGTATTGGCGCAGAGCGCGATCTGAATAGCGTTAAGTATAGGCATAGACAATCACAAGAGTATAATTTGCAATATTTCCTGAAGCATGGTCAACTGGTAAAGACGTACTCTTTTGGGGATTTTGTTGTTGTAAGACATGTTGACACAGTAATCGGGACAAATAAAAAGTTTATACAAAAATACCGCGGTCCGTGTGTGATATATAAGATTTTTCCAAACGACCGTTATGTGATAAGAGACGTTATGAATTGTCAGTTGAGTCAACATAGAAAACATTGATGAAGTAAAAGACATTTTGGTTAATGATTTGGGTTGCCGTCGTGTAGAAGCAAAGTTGGTGCCAAAAGACCTCAATTTCATGCAAAAAAGAGACGGTGTTGACGTCACAAGAGAGATGATTTGCGAGGCTGAACCCGATCCCACATTCATCAAAAGGATCATTACTGGAGACGAGACGTGGGTTTATGAGCACGACACGCAATCCAGACATCAGGCAGGTGAATGGCGTTCACTAAATGAGCCGAGACCAAAAAAAACACGTCGTTTACATTAAAAAAAGAAGGCAATGCTCACGGTTTTCATAAATTACAACGGTGTAGTGCATCATGAATTTTTGCCAGAAGGCTAGTAAACAAAGAGTATTATTTGGGCGTTGTGAGACGTTTGCGTGAAGCAATTCGCCGAAAGAGACCAGAATTGTGGGCAGAAAACTGCTGGATTTTGCACCACGATAACACATCGTCGCACAGTGCCATCATTATTCGTAATTTTTTGACAAAAAATGCAAGAAATACCATCCAACAGCCACCGAATTCACCTGATTTGGCTCCCTGTGACTTTTTTCTTTTCAATCGAGTTAAAAAACCACTACGAGAGGAAGTTATGGAAAATCGCAAGAAGCACTGATGGGCGTACCGAAAACCGAATATAAAAAATGTTTCGAGGATTGGATCAAGCGCTGGCATTAGGGTGTTACAGTGGATGGGAATTACTCTGAAGGGGACAATATAGATTTAGATGAATAAACACGTATTTTTAGTTTTCTGAATAAATGAATATTGTGGTATATATGTGAATAAATCAAGGATCCAGTGTTGCATAGTCTTAGGACCATACCAACTCTTCACGTTGGAGAGTTCAGTATTTCCCCAGTTTCAAACCAGAAGTTACGAGAAAGAACTAGAACCCGACAAATGTGGTATAAATACAGGATGAGAAACTGCGGACGATAAGTTGATTTTTGGTAAGCGATGGAAAAGGAACTTAGTCTTACTAAGTGAAAGATAAGAGATTTGAATTGTGAAATAGAAGTGAAATTGTTTGTGAATTAATTGAAAGTTGTATTTAAATAATAATAAATAGAGTGTTTTTAGAAACAGAATAACGTTTTATCATTTCGAACCCTAGCCGAAATATTACATTGGGATAAGACTTATTCTGAGTGCTGTGAAAAAAAAAAAATAAATAAAAAAATGCCACGTACATTGCTGGAGCTAAGTATACCCCAGCTGAAAATTGAGCTAGAGAAGCGGAATCTCTCCGCAGCTGGGGGGAAAAGTGATTTGATTCTTCGGCTACAAGAAGCGATCGAAAAAGATGGAAAAGATCCGAAATCCATTTTGTTCGACGTAGAAGAAGAACAAGTGAGCACAGGAGTTGACATGGCCGTTATGATGGAATTACTCCTTGGATTGAATTCTAAGTTAGAAGAACAGAAGAATTCTTTAGACGAGCAAAGGAGAAGTATGGATTCTTAGTTTGAAGAACAGAAGAATTTATTAGACGAGCAAAGGAGAAGTATGGATTCTAAGTTTGAAGAACAGAAGAATTCTCTAGAAGAACAGCAGAATTCTCTAGAAGAACAGAAGAATTCTCTAGAAAAACAGAAGAATTAAATTATTTCCGCACAAAAAGACACTGTCGAAGAGTTCAAGAATTCTCTAGAAGCGAAATTCGAAATAATCGATCAAAAATTAAATATGCACGAGGCACAATTCGAGAAGGTTGAACACAATATCGAGAATCTTGCGAAAGAACTAGAGAGAGTGAAGAAACAGAAGGCCCGAGAAATTTCTACAGACTGCCCTAGAGGGAAAGAGATGCAACCGCCTGTGTTTGATGGCCAAACATCGTGGCCAATATATAGAAGACCATTTGAAGCAGCTACCATGACCAACAACTGGGACAACAGAGAAAAGTCGATTGCGCTCACGCTGGCACTGAGAGGTACAGCTGCGGAATTGCTGCAAACCATCTCAGAAGATAAACAATTCAACTACGACGCTTTGGTTAAAGCCATAGAAATGCGCTTCGGAGATGACCATATGCAGCAAGTATACAGAGTCCAACTGCGCAGCAGAGTCCAGAAGAGGGGAGAAACACTTCAGCAGTTGCAGGCCGATATCAAACGGTTGGCGCCTTCTATCTTATCCTAATGCCGGAGAAGACCTTATCAACGAAATGGCTGTAGAGGCGTTTACCCAAGCGATTGAAGATAGGCAGTTGCAAATGGCTGTAAGAATGGCTGGAAAACGTACCTTTCCTGAGGCCCCAGCATTTGCCCTGACGATGAAAGCTGCCGACCAAGCATCTCAAGGAATCCACCGCGTGAGAGAAGTGACAGCCGTGGAATGCTCCTGCCAACGAGCAGACGTCGTAGAGCGGAACAGTGTGCGTGGAGGACAAGTGCGTTGTTGGAACTGCAACAAAATAGGACATCTGCAGAATGAGTGCAGGTCTCCACGTAAAAAATACAGTTGTCCACAATGCGCTGCTAGGAGGCGTAACGAAGAGGCATCTGGCAGGAACGACATCTATCCTGCAAGCAGCGCAACGTCAAGTCAACAGGCGGGAAACGTGTAAGAACCAACTTCGAGGGGCAGAAGTTGGTTTCTGGAGTTGACGCCCCCAGGATCAAAATCCAAGTCTCCCAAACAAAACGAAGTAACAAGAGTCTTACAGTGGAAGCCCACATTGGCCAGAATAAATGCGTGGCCACCATTGACACTGGTGCCACCGCTGCCATTATAAGAAGGGATATCGCCCATGATTCATGGCTGCACAATACCAGTAGCTTCTTCTTGAAAACAGCAACAGGAGCGACAGCAAAGGTGTATGGAGAGGTTGTTCTTACGATCAGTCCGGCAGGACTAACATTCATCCACGTATTCCTAGTGGCCGATATATGCGGCGAGTGCATCATTGGAGTTGACTTTATGAAGGCGCATAATGTAGTGCTCGACATCGGAACTCAAGTACTTAAGTACAGGAACGTCGAGATTCCAATGGTGTACGGGAATGAGAATGCCGCATGCCTTAGGACAGTAGTCAACAAGGACTAGATCTTACCACCTTCCGCAGAGACACTAATTTGGGCATAGCTGGAAGGTGATCTTGGGAGCCATCGATTCTATTTGATTGAGCCGGACTCTAAAAATCATTATCAGAATTACGTCGTGGGAAAGATGCTCGTTGAGCCGAAAGGCAAAATGGTCCCAGTAAGAATCTTGAATGTGGGAAATAAGAGCATCAAACTAAAGCAAGGACAATCGATCGGAGCGTGAGTACCGATAACTGCTGTCACCAAGTTGTCGAAGGAGAATGCTGCTATATCTTTGCCATCAAGTAGCACAGCTGAGTTGAAAAGAACTATACTCCGGCAAACCGAGCTGAACCAGGAGCAACGAGCGATGGCAGAGGAACTAATCAACGAATTTGCAGACGTATTTGCCTCGCAGGATGGCGAATATGGCAGCACACATTTGGTACAACACCGAATAGACACTGGAGATACAAGACCCATACGTCAACCTCCTAGGCGTTTACCATTAGCTAAGCAGACGGAGGTTGCAGAAATGGTTTCGACTATGGAAAATCAAGGGTTGATTGAAGGCTCTAAGAGTCCGTGGGCATCACCCGTTGTACTGGTCAAGAAGAAAGACGGCACCAATAGATTCTGCGTGGATTATCGGCAGCTAAATAATGTCACCAAGAAGGATAGTTACCCCTTGCCAAGGATTGACGACACACTGGACACACTGTCAGGAGCGCAATGGTTCTCCACACTTGATTTGAAATTTGCAGTAATGCCATTCGGATTGTGCAATGCTCCGGCAACCTTTGAGCGTCTAATGGAACGCGTTTTGCTTGGACTAACATGGAAAACCTGTTTGGTCTACCTGGACGATGTCATCGTGGTCGGCAAAACTTTTCAAGAACATCGAGATAACTTAAAGGAAGTGTTCCAAAGACTACGAAGTGCACAGCTAAAGCTAAACCCGAAGAAGTGTCATCTCTTTAGGCCAGATGTCAAATACTTGGGACACATCATCTCATCCGAAAGGGTAAGGACAGACCCAGAAAAGATCGAAGCGGTGAAAAATTGGCCAGTCCCAAGAGACAAACACCAACTGAGAAGCTTTCTGGGACTCGCTACGTACTACAGGCGGTTTGTGAAGGATTTTGCTGGGATCGCAAAGGGAAATCAATTCAAATGGTCAATTGAATGCGAAAGAAGCTTCAAAACTCTCAAACAACAACTATGTGAGGCCCCTGTACTAGTGTACCCTACTCCAGGAAAAACATTTATTGTGGATGCAGATGCCAGTAACGTCGGAATTGGAGCTGTCCTTGCGCAGATCCATGACGGGCAAGAGAAAGTTGTTTCCTACTTTAGTTAGGTGCTCTCTAAGCCGGAAAGGAACTACTGTGTTACCAGGCGGGAACTTCTTGCTTTGGTCTTGGCAACAAAGCATTTCCATAAGTACCTGTACGGACGAAAATTCATTCTTCGCACAGACCATGCATCTCTGAAGTGGTTGCTGCAATTTAAAAATCCTGAAGGACAAGTCGCAAGGTGGATTGAACGACTCCAGATGTATGACTACGAGATATAGCATCGAAAGGAAAGCCTTCACTCTAATGCGGATGCTCTGTCCCGGCGACCTTGCAAATCTGATTGCAAACATTGCGCACGACAAGAAGAAAAAGATGCGGTATCCACTCAACGGCTAAGAGCTGAGCCCACTGACGGTTGGAATGAAAGTCAAATGCGAAACGCCCAAAAAGAGGATCCGGATATCGAGCCAATACTCGCCTGGAAAGAACACGAAGAAAAACCAGATTGGCAGGTATCCAATAAAAGTCCCGAAATAAAGGCATAATGGGCACAGTGGGACCCGCTTCATGTTCAAGATAGTGTTTTGAGGTGAAGGTGGGAAAGTTCGGATGGAAAGACGTATCACTCAAATTACAGCAAGACTGAGAAGGACCATATAAAGTCGTAAAACGCATCAACGACGTTGTCTATCGCATTCAACGAGGAAGAGGCAAGATGAAAGTGGTTCATATGGATCGAAAACATCGTTATATTGGGCAGAATGTCGAAGAGTTTGTTCGGGACGAACAAGTTTAAGAGGGGGATATTGTGGTATATATGTGATTAAATCAAGGAGCCAGTGTTGCATAGTTTTAGGATCATACAAACTCTCCACGTTGGAGAGTTCAGTATTTCCCCAGTTTCAAACCAGAAGTTACGAGAAAGAACTAGAACCCGACAAATGTGGTATAAATACAGGATGAGAAACTGCGGACAGTTGGAGTGACCGTAGTTGATAGTGCCTTTTTAATCGGATTTTCCGCAGATCTTCTTTGAACGTGGCAATACCAACTTATTCTATTCGCCTCAAGCTGTTCGGTTACCGAATTCTTTATATGTAGACTTCCTCTTATACGCGTAGATCTAATGCAATCGCGTTTAGTGACTCCACTAGACATCCTTAACATTTTCATTTCCGCTGCCGTCATTTTGTTCTTAAACGCTTCGTACATTGTCCAGCACTGTGAACCGTATATAAGAGCTGGTCTAACAACCGTGGTGTAGAGTTTCTCCTTTAATTTAAGTGGAAATTTTCGGTCGCAAAAGATTCCCGAATTTTCCCGCCATTTCATCCATCCCACACGCACTCTGTGGTTTACGTCGTCGTCACATTTCGCTTCCATGTTAACGATTGATCCTAAGTACTTAAAGATAGTGCTTTTCGGAAGAACTATCCCGTCTAACATTATATCCGGAACAGGTCGCAACGGATGCGCAAATGGGCACGTCAAATGCTCCGTCTTTGAACAACTTATTTTAAACCCGTTTCTCTCTAGCGCATTTCTCCATGAATCTAAGGCGTTCTGTAAATCTTCGACGTTATCGCTAAGTATTACTGCGTCGTCAGCGAAGAGAATTGGCGTTACATTTGCTTCGCGCATGCAGTCTTTTAAAAGATAGTCGAATACTACGTTAAAGAGGAAAGGGCTAAGTACGCTTCCTTGATGCACTCCGACATTAACTGGAAATTCTCTCGTTAGTCCAGCAGAGCTTTTAACCGCAGTTTTCACGTTTCCGTACATGTCTTGTAATATTCTAACATACGTTTCCGGTACGTTTTGAGACCTCAGCGCGGCCCATATGAGATCCCTAGGCACTCGATCGAATGCTTTCTCGAGGTCGATAAATACCATGTGTAAATCCTTAGACGAATCTCGGTGCTTTTCCATTATTATTCGTAGGCTGTGGATAGCGTCCACCGTCGATCTTCCTTCAACAAATCCACACTGGCTTTAATCGAGCTTTATTATTTGCCGAAGACGTTCGTTTAAGACTCTTTCGACGATTTTCATTGTGTGTGACATAGCTTGATTGAATGGTAGTTGTTGCATTCTCGAGTGTCGCCTTTTCCTTTGTATAATGGAACCAAGAAGCTACTTCTCCATTGATTCGGCATAGGTTGTCCACATTTTAATTTATTTAAAAGTTTCGATAGCCAAACGCTGCCGATCCCCTCCATCTTCGACCAAAACTCTGATGGAATGCTGTCTGGTCCCACCGCTTTCCTCGGCTTCATTTTTCCAATTGCTATACTTATTTCTTCGATTGAAAAGTCCGAAACTTCCTCCTCGAATAGACCAGCTGTCGGCACGGTATCACGTGGAAACTGTTTGTTAAGCAACTCCTTGCAGTATTCAAGCCACCGGTCACAAATTTCCTTTTCATTTGTTAGTAAACGACCGTCTGCGTTTTTGATGTATTTCGGCGAGGTTATTTCCATTGAATTTTTTCTCCTCTGTGCAGCGAGCTTAAAAATATTTGGCATTTTAGTACTGTACGACGTTTGAACTTCTTGGATAGCTTGTCTTCTATCCGCCGATCGTGAGGATATTTGTTCCAACTCCTGGTACAGGTTTTCCGCTTCTGCCGCTCGAGTTCGAGCCAGGACTTTCTTTGCGATCTTTTTAAGACGCTCGTCTTCAAGAGCCAGTCGAGCTTTTTCGATATCGTCGCTCCGATCGCATTTTGTCCACGCTTGGAATGCACTCTTCTTGTCGGCCACAGCTCGTTTGGTTTCGTCATTCCACCACCATGTTTCTTTGCCGACGTGATGGTATTTCGATATAGTCCCCAGATGGGATTTTGCGAGTGTTATGCATTCCTCGTGCATGCTGTTCCACATTTCTTGCTGGCTAAGTGAGTCTGCTATACCATTTATATTTTGAAGTACTTCTTTAGCCAGTGCGATAAATCTTGCGCTTCGTTCCTTCGATAGATTATACCACCGGATTTTTGGCTTTCCAAACGATGCCCGTGTTTTCGGTGGTTCCGCTGTGAAAAATTCTGTAATGAGCAGACGGTGTTGGCTTACTAGCGATCCTCCAAGTATTACTTTACAGTCCTTAACACGGTTTCTAATCGATATTTTACAGAGGTGATAATCTACTTGCGTTTCGTGGCCTCCGCTGCTATAGGTGATAAGATGTCGTTGATGTTTAATAAACATTGTATTTAAGACGGTTAAGCCGTAAGCCCTACACGCTACAAGGATGTCTTCGCCAGCTGAAACTGCGGACGATAAGTTGATTTTTGCAAAGCGATGGAAAAGGACCTAAATCGTACTAAGTGAAAGATAAGAGATTTGAATTGTGAAATAGAAGTGAAATTGTTTGTGAATTAATTGAAAGTTGTATTTAAATAATAATAAATAGAGTGTTTTTATAAACAGAATAACGTTTTATCATTTCGATAGATTTGCATGAAAAAAATTTGGAAACGGTAGTACAACTTGAAAAATACCATACGTCGATGAAAACAACATACTTTTGGAAGAGCAATCGGGATTAAGGCGAAAACACCCGTGTGAGTCCGCCCTTAACTTCGTTATTACAGACTGGAAAGAAAAATTACATGCAAATAGAAACTAGCGGCTGTTTCCTTGATCTCAAGAGAAATGGTAAACAGGAAGATACTATTAACAAAGTTATATAGGTACGGAGTAAGAGGAGTTGAATATTAATGGCAGTGCAGGGAAATAGGGACGTTTGTCTCTCATTCGCACTCTTTTGTTTTCCGTAAGGTGCTATTCCAACAAAATCTTTTAGAGGGTTTCCGTAGTAAGCATTTCAAATTAGCAAAAATCTGAGAGAATAGTATGTAGGGTTACCGTCCTTTTTTTAGATTGGAATTTTCATTTATTACATAATTTTTATAAATAAAACAAATTTAACTTTTTCCGCACTACCAAGAGGTAAGATAAAAGGCGAGTTTTTGAAGGGTATCCCCAGTAGGAAAATTATATAAAAACACTTAACTTCACACTAATATCACAATCCAAATTTGGAAAAATACACGTAACTTCAAAAAACTGACCATGCGCTACTAAAACCTACGCAAATAAACTTTTTCCTGAAATAAAACAGCATACAATTTTGTATAACGTATTTTCCATACATTAAAAGGAATGCAAAGGATCAAAAATCTCCACGATAACACTCATCTTAAAAAGCTTTTTTCAAAGCTCCAAAACTAAAAGCTCCTTAACAGAAACTCAAGGAAAAGAGTTACCAAACGGACACTGGTGACTCTGAATGCACATCAATTTAATAGGGGTTGAATAGCAGCAGCCCCAGGCCACAGGCTATCAGTGCCCACTAGAGTTGTGCTAAACCGTTCCTTTGCCGGAACGAACATGGAACGGTTCCTTTCTTGAATGGAACTAGTTCCGGGATCTAGTTCCGCGGAACTGTTTAGTTCCAATGATGTATCAGAATTAAAAGAGATTCATGTCCGCGGATTGAAGTAGTTCGATGGAACGATGCATGTCCACGGAACTACGTAGTTGAAGTTGAACAGATTGAATATTGATTACAAATACATGTGTGCGGAAATATAGAGGCCAATCTACATGTACTCGTATATTCGCTTTGCTGGATTTATGCTATGGCATAAGGAAGCTTATCTTGATATTGATGATTTCTATGTACAATATGAATAAAAAAATAAAGTTTGCGGTATTCGTTTGAAATTTTTTAATTGAAACAATAAAAAAATTAGACAAATGTGTATCTTATATGCATTTTAATCTAAAAAAACAGTTTTGCTCCATTGCATACATAGTAAAAATAAATAAATAAAAGGAATCCATAATATAATAAAAAACAAGGTACGTTGTCTTCACGTAAAGGACAAGAAATTAATTTGTTACGTAACAAACATCAGTATACGAGTATACACACATTATTTTTACCAAATTCATAGAAAAAAAAAAATCACATTTCAAATATAGTATTATAATAATATCACAATGAATGTAAAATATCACACACATTAAAAACAAAATATTACTTCAACTTAAAACAATAAGTTCATTCCATGAAAAGGAAAGTCATATATTGCTGTTTAATAGCAGTTGTGAAACTTTACTGGATGACAACCTATTTCTTCGCTCCGATTTTACAAGTCCCGCTTTGGAGAAAATTCGTTCGCATGGAACTGATGTCACTACCAGATTTAGGCGTTTCATTATGTATTGGAATAGTAATGGATAGACACATCTTCTAGAGTGCCACCTTTCAAGGGGATTCTCGAACCTGTTGAGTATCGGTTCGTTAAGGTACTTCTGTACTTCTATTATTTCAGCTGCGACTGTATTTTCTGGAACCAAACTGGATATTTCTTTATCGAAGTCATCACCAAAAACATGTGCTTTTGTTTTGGACACAGCTAAAAGATGTTACTTGCACGGGTTCGACAGTTTCCAAATGAGAAGCAGAGATTCCAGGCGTATATTTAGGAGGCTGACTGGCAATTTTTTTCTTCAGTACCTCCAACACCGTCTGAAAGTTTGTGACGTCCCGAAACCCTCTGCTTTTGAATCTGGGGTCTAAGATGGTGGATTCTGCGTATAATGAATTTTTTTTAAGGTTGTAAAACCGCCTCTTCAGTTGTTCACTAAGGATTTCCAATAATTTTTGCACCAAACGGGGGGTGGAATGGTCACCAGCAAAATATTGCCCATCAACTTCTGCCAGACTTTGTCCAACTTTTCGTTGAAGAAATTTGCAATAAACGATAACTTTGGACAAGCTTACGTTCTTTTCTGTTGAAATTTCCACAGTGACGTCCAAAAACAGCTTCAAAATGGGAATAACTCTTTCCACAATATCGCACTCTTCGTTACTAAGGGATAGTTAATTCTTTATGATAGCTAGTGTGGCAATGACGGCGTTTTTTAGAGTAAAAATTTTCTCTAGCATATCAAATGTGGAATTCCATCTTGTTGGGACGTCCTGCTTTAATTTCAACATAGGTAGATCCATTTGTTTCTGAATTTCTTTGAACTTGTACAAGGCGGTTGGGCTTCTCTTAAAAAATTCCACAATGGTTTTCACTTTGGAGACAATGCCACTAATCTCGTCTACTCCTGCCTTTACGACTAAGTTCAAAGAATGGACGAAACATCGCCATCGCCCCATTTGTACAGCGGAAACAATGTTCGCAGGATTATCACTCACAATGGCCTCAACTTTATTCTCGATTTTCCACTTCGAAATATGGTCCTTCAAAAAATTTGACAAATTTTCAGCGGTATGGCGTTTGTCGTATTCTATACAGTCCAACAAATTAGAACACAGATTAAAATTGTCAATTTGAATGTAATGGGCTGTAATGGCTACGAAACTTTGATTGTTTATTAGAGTCCATGCATCTGTTGCTAAGCAAATAGCTGGGGCGCTTACAATTTTACTGCGAACATTCTCTTCCAGCTTTAAATAAAGCTGCGGTAATGGCGTTTCCGATAGTGTTTTTCGGGTCGGAATATTGTATGAAGGGCTCAACATCGCTACAAACTTTTTAAATTCAGCCTCCTCCACAAGGTGTAACGGGTGGTATTCTTTCGCAATCATTTTAAGTAATTGCTGGTCTATTTTTGCTTTTTTTTTGTTGGGAAATTGGTCGAATATTGTCCGTATAATTATAGATTTTTGGTTGTATTGTTTCTTGCGGTTTTGTTCTGGTTTCTGTGCAAAATTACCTCCACATTTTGAACTGGGTCTATTTCAATTAAAGTTGGGGTGGGTGTTGTAACCTGTCGTTCTATTGCATTTGTGTTGATTGTTGGGTGCCTTCTTTTAAGATGCCTAGTTAGGTTGCCTAAGCTTCCAGATGTAAATGAAATCATTTGGGAGCAATATTTACATCTGGCTTTTTGTTGCTCCTTTTCTTCAAAATGATGCCACATTACGCTGCTCTTCCTTCGCATTGCCATTTTCAATTGAAACCAAATTCTGTATTCAATACATACAAATCCTATATTAACATACATTCTACACATTTGATAATAAATAATACAAAACAAAACATACCAATGTTTCAAGTAAAACTATATTTATTTTGCGAATATACAGCTGCAGTTTTTAAAAAAAACGTTATCTGCAGTTCAAAACTGAAACGAAAGAACTTTTATGTATAGGTGCATTTGTAGTTACACAGCAGAGACCAGATACGTAATGTCCCATTTTCATTCAAGTTGGATTATTATTCGAATTTAATTTTATTCGTTTGAAATTGCTCGATTGCCCTCTATACTTGCGATGCAAGTGACTTGTGATCTACAACAACCCACGAGTAGGGCTATCCAACTTGGTTAAACTCGTAAACCAGATCGATCCCCTATATTCGTTTCCAAACTGACTCATGAGCTTACAAGCAGGTAGTGATTTGTTCGAATACTCGCAAACAAGCCAACAGTTTATAAGCATTTTTTCAATACTCAGGATCATTTACTACTACAGTTTTATAGTAATCAGGATTTCCCTGCCAACAAAAATACTTCCATGCGTAAACTACATGTACGCATATTCTCGCAAATGAGTTAAATGTTTGCAAACGATCAACTTTTTTTCCGCTCTTTGCAAATCATCATACTCAATTTACTCAAACTCGCTTGTACGAGTACCTATATCCAAACTCGCAAGCATCCATACTCGAAAGCAAAAACTACCCTTAAGTATGCAGTGTCAATCAAAACAAAATAAAGATTTTGCGAAGTGAACTTCTTGTGTGTCAACTATCGGATTATCGGACATGTCGGAACTATCGGACATGTCGGAACTATCGAACATGTTTAGGTGGAATATGCGGAGCGATTGGAACTAGTTCCGACAACGGTCACAGTTCCAGGAACTATGTAGATCCGGAACGACTCAACTCTAGTGCACACTCAGATGTGCATTGAATAAGACGTGTTAGACTTACGTCAGATGTAATTGGAAATTCACTGGCGGGTAAACACTTTTTATAGGGGGGGTTTCTTTCAATATAGATGATGCATGCTACTGATTTTGTAAAAACTTCCCCATAAGACGTGTACTATCAATTTAAGTTGGACAGAGCATAGCTGGACGAAGGCAAGTAGTTAAATTTAACGATGAACTATCTGAACCTATCTATACGGAATTAGGAATACCTCAGGGATCATTCCTGGGTACACTTTTGTTTTTGCTTTGTATTAATGACATATTGACGAAAGTGAACTATGTGATTGTACAATATAAGTAAATTAATTGAAAAAATATGGAATATTAAAATTTATTTAAGCATGCATAAATTTAAGCTAAATGTAGAAAAAACGAAAAAAATGTTGTTACCTGAAAATACTGTGATAAACCAATAAAGTGTGATGCCAAAAAAAAATTCTGTTTTTTCGTGAAATAAGGAAGAAACTATGTATTCTAATGGCAATCAAAATTTAAATTACAATAGTAAGGATGGCAACGATTAGTGTAAAGCCTCGTAGAAGTAGCATCTTCCGACAGGTGCTGGTTCCTTAAATGACGAAGATGAGCCTCTGCAGCCGAACATCTTGCAGCTCTGCTAATAAGTACTATTTCTCGCCTCCATCTGGGAATCTCACTAGAGATTGCAAAGTGAAGGGGGCAAATGGCGAGTTTCCTGCGCCATAAAACAGGATTAGTGTCGGAAAAACAAAACAAGACCTTCTCCGGGCTACTCCGACATATTTGGAGCGGGAGGACCAACGGCAGCGCTCACATCCCGGAACGGGTTACTGGCTTCGGTTTAACCGACCCCTCGTCCTAGGGGCACTCAAAATGGAACTGGTCCTCCAGGTTGGGGGTTGTGCCGCCGGGGTAACTGCCCGGCCATTTAAAAAAAATTAAGTTACGAAGCATCAACAAGCCTCGGATATGGACGGATCTACTGTTGACAACCCACGCAAACGATTTAAGGACAATGAGCTTCGGATATGCACGTGGAATGTTAGATCCCTTAATAGACCACGTTCAGCCGAGCAACTAGCGGAGGCCCTAGACTGCTGTAAAGCAGACATACCGCCATCCAAGAAATGCGATGGGATGGGCCGAGCAAAAAGAAGATGTAAAACTGCAACATCTACTACGGCAATTGCTATCGATGGCAAAAGCAGCGCTTATTTGGATGTGGATTTGTTGTCGGAGGCAGACTAAGACAATAAGTCCTCAGCTTCCGGCATGTGAGCGAGCGCCTCGTAGCAATCCGCATCAAGGCTAAATTCGCCAACATTAGCCTCATATGCGCACATGCCCCCACAGAGGAGGAAGATGACGACACCAAGGATGCCTTCTACGAGCTCCTTAACAAGACCTACGAGCAACGCCATAGCTCTGACACTAAACTTGTCCTCGGTGATTTTAATGCAAAGCTAAGAAGAGAGGGTATCTTTGGTGGAACAATCGGAAAATATAGCCTGCACAACACCACGTCCGATAACGGATTCAGGCTAATCGACTTTGCGGCGGGGAGAAACATTGTCGTGACTAGCACGCGGTTCCCACATCTCGACATACACAAGGGGACTTGGAGAACTCCTGATCAATCAACAGTCAACCAGATTGATCACATGCGATCGACGTAAGACACTCCTCCAGTATTATGAATATCCGTACGTTCCGAGGAGCCAACATCGACTCGGACCATTACCTTGTTGTAGCCAAGGTAAGGCTGCGGATATCCCAAACTACGCCAAGACAAACTAATGCTGTGAGAAAATTCGACGTCAGACGGCTACAATCGCAAGAGATCGCCAAGTCCTTTTCCGATCGAGTGTCTCTTAATCTCTTAAGAGGTCCAATGCCGCCAGCATCAAGCATCGAAGACCATTGGAAACACTGCCAAAACGCCATCAGAGATGCCGTTTCTAATGTGCTGGGTTTCACTCGTCCACCACAACGAAACCCCTGATTCGATGATGAATGCCGGCAAGCACATGCAGCTAAGCAAGATGCATATAACGCGGCACTGCTTAGAAAGACCAGAGCTGCTCATGAGCTCTATGAGCGGCAGAGGAGAGACGAACACCGGCTTCTCAGGAGGAAGAAGAAAGAGCATGAGAAGCGCGCGATCGAGGAAATTGAGAGATGCTACTCCAGAAATGAGGTTCGGAAGTTTTACCAAAAGGTAAAAATAACATGCCGCGGAAACAAACCCCGAGCCGAAGCCTGTAGAGATGAACAAGGGAACATCGTAGTAGAATCGCAGCCAATGCTGAGGATTTGGAAATATCATTTCTGCAGACTGTACAACGGCGATGACGGGCCAAATACCGCTGTCAGGCAGAATCAACCTTTCAGCCTGGATGATGATGACCAACAATTCCATCCACCCGACCTGGATGAATTGAATATAGCCATGTCGAAGCTTAAGTCCAATAAAGCTGCTGAAGCTGCTGGAGCTCTTCAAAGCGGCAGGCGATGACTTGGTAAGGAGCATACACCAACTCATCTGTAAAATATGGTCGGACGAAAGTATGCCAGATGAATGGAATCTCAGCATTGTTTGTCCGATTCTCAAGAAAGGAGACCCTCTGAACTGCGCCAACTACAGAGGCATCAGTCTCCTTAACATCGCATATAAGATCTTATCCACAGTATTGTGTGAACGCCTGAAGCCGTTCGTCAACAACCTGATAGGTCCATATCAGTGTGGCTTCAGGCCAGGAAAGTCCACCATCGACCAGATATTCATACTACGGCAGATCTTGGAGAAGACCCATGAGCTTCAGATCGATACCCACCACCTATTCATCGATTTTAAGGCCGCGTATGACAGCATCTGTAGAGACGAGCTATATAGAGCAATGTCTAGTTTTGGCATCCCTGCCAAACTCGCCCGTCTGTGCAGGATGACGATGGAGAATGCACACTGCTCCATCAAGGTCGGTAAAGATCTCACCGAGACCTTTGATGTCCAGAAAGGATTTAGACAAGGCGATGCGCTGTCATGCGATTTTTTCAACATCGTGCTGGAAAGAATAGTGCAAAACTCACGAGCAAACACAAGAGGCGCTATCTCTCAAAAGTCCGTCCAACTACTCGCATACGCCGACGATATTGACATAATCGGGAGAAAGCAGCGCGATGTCAGTGGCGCTTGCGCGAGTATTGAGACGGAAGCGGCGAAAATGGGTTTAGCGGTCAATGAGGGCAAGACTAAGTATATGCTGTCAAGCAAAAAGGACAACCAACACCGACGTCTCGGACAGAACGTCACCCTCGACAGATATAACTTTGAGGTAGTTAAGGACTTTGTCTACCTAGGCTCCGCTATAAATACAGACAACGACACCAGCGCTGAGATCAAGTGAAGAATAACTCTTGCCAACCGCTGTTTCTTTGGGTTAAGAAGGCAATTGAGTAGCAAAGTCCTCTCTCGGACAACAAAAGTCACCCTTTATAAGACTTTAATAATCCCGGTCCTGCTCTATGGCGCAAAGGCATGGACATTATCAAAAATGGATGAGGATGTTCTTGGTTGCTTCGAGAGAAAAATTCTTCGGGCGATCTTCGGTCCCGTCTGCATTGACGGTGAGTAGAGGAGGAGATACAAGAAGAACTGTATGGGCTGTACAGCGACATGGACCTAGCCAGAAGAGTGAAGATCCAAAGACTATGATGGCTGGGTCATGTAGAGCGCATGGACACCAATGCTCTGGTCCAAAAAGTCTTCGAATGCGCTCTCGAGAGACAGCGCAGTAGAGGAAAGCCAAGACTCAGGTGGCGCACGCAAGTGGAAGAGGACCTGAGCCAACTTAGCATGCAAAACTGGAGGCAGCTAGACAGGGATCGAGCTGGCTGGAGAAGCTTGTTGACTGAGGCCCAGGTCCACCCCGGACTGTAGCGCTACCTAAAGTAAGTAAGTACGTAAGTAAGACTCTACTATGTGTCTTCAAGTATGTTGGAAGGCTTACAACAGCTACAAAACAAGGCAATGCGTTCTATTTTATATAGTAGTAGATATACATCCATACGGCATTCTACTTGTAGTAATGCTAAAATTGTTGAATATAAAACAGAGAATAGTTTTCTGTTCACTTATTTTTATATTTAAAATTAAAAATCATCATGCTACTAAATTATTTAAGTAATAGATTAACAACTAGAACCAGTTTACAACCATATAATTTAAGAAATAGTAATGATTTAAAAGTGCATTTTTTTAGATATTTAAAAACACAAAACATGTTGTATATCAGAGGGATACAATTTTCAATGAACTTCCAAATAATGTAATAACTGAAACAAACATAATTCAATTCAAACGAGCAACATTACTTTTTGTAAAACAAAATTATTAAATTTAAGAATTTTAAAATAAGAAATTAATGTAATGAAGTTGTAAAAATAGCAAACACAGCTGAATAAACTTTATCTATCTATCTACCGTCGACACTAATTTGCTCCTGCTTAAGGCATCAGAGTGAATCATATTCACTCCGCTCCGTCAAATTTCCCATCATCTTGTCGTTGGAGGAGAACCGAACCATAACCGCCGGAACTCGCATTGCAATGCAACTCGGTTTCTGGTGTAGGATTGTAAATCCCCAGTACTGGCGGAGAGGTTAGACTTTCTTTGGGGCTACGGAAGGCATCTTAGCAATCGGAGAGGTAATTAAAAAGGCATCCTTATCTTTCTTCAACATGTCATTCTATTCTATTCTTTGGCACCGAATATCGGGAGATAGCCTGCGCATGAAAGTCGCTAGGCCGAACGCCGTGTGTAAGTCCTAAATATTCTGTATGTCATCCATATAGACCATGATATCATTGCTCTCAACAAACTCTCCTTACACTCTAACAATAAACTTTTGGAATACACTCGGTGCGTCGTTTAAGCCAAATGGCATCTTAAGTAACTTATACTGGCCATTTGGCGTGACAAAAGATGTGAGATGAGTTGAGAAGAGGATCTTCTCTCTGACATAGTTTTGCAAATATTTCTTCCTCATTACAACTACTAGTGTCACCTGGACCGATAATACTACGCCCGCTTTCCGCACAACTGAAAATACCTCGAGAAACAAAACGACCCGCGCTTGATAAGTTAACTTCTTGTTTCCCCTTCGGACGAGTAACTGCCAAATCACCACTTGCTTTAACCTGATCACAAATACATAAGTATAGCTGTTTACTAGATAACTTTTTATTAAAACGATAAATATGTTTAAATTGGTCGTACATGTGCTCTGAAGACATATTTGTTTTTAAGTTCATTTGAAGCTGTATTCCAAAAAGTTGAAGTATGTTGCCAATTAACAATGGCATTGGAGTGAGCTCATCTGAAACGATAACGAGAGAAGTTTGTTTTACAATGACCAACATTGCACCGTTCCGTATATATATAGTGTAACACCCCCAAGTCCCTTGTAACCGGAGTACTTCAACCTTCCCAAAGAGATATCTTCCGGCATAAGCGATACTCGCGCAAAACTAATCGGACTATTGTTGTCTAAAAGAGATTTATCATTATTAAATTTAAGAGCAAAGCTTACCATCTATACTGCACCCAGGCTGCGTACGACGTCTCCAAAGTCTTCACTGGCTGAAGTTCTGCTGTCTTCCCTACTTGTCGAAGTGTCGGCAATTTCGGGCAGTTATTATAAATATGTCCCGGATCTGCACAACGAAAACACGCTCCATTAAGTCTCTTCTCCTTTTGACAGTTAATGGCGATATGTCCATAGGTAGAACAGTTGAAGCAGCGGATGACTTGACTGCCAGTCGATATTGACGATACGTTGTTGTTAGCCAACGTCGTAATTATGGCATTGTGGTTTGATGTTTGGTTTCTGACTCTCCTTTTTTGATATCGGGGTAGCGGGCTTTTAAGGTCCCAGATTGGTTTCGCTGAATAAAATATCGATACGTTAGATAAAGCATTGCCAAGGCCGTCGATAATGAACTCAATCAGATCTGCTTCGTCAACGTCTGCATAACCTGCTATTTCTTACATTGTTAGAACGTAGTGAAGAAGGGATTCTCGACGGGATTTTTGGCCTAAACTCTTACCTGCTTATCGAATTCGTTTAATGAAAGGCATGTAAGCGAGCCCCAGCTGTCAACACGAACTGTTCCAAGTAGGACTTTGGCGGTGGTATGCACTTATCTCTAAACGCAGCAGCTTACTTTCTTCTTCGGCGTCAAGGTTAGAGGTTGGGTGTTCCACGTTTTTTTGCACTCGTTTTCCGGCATTTGCAGAGACCCCGAAAACGGTGGAGTCGAAACTTAAGGCGTTAACTACAATCTCCTCTCTGAGGACAACCACTGAAGTTTCTTCGACATCCGTCGTGTTCTTTTTTCCGGATGTTTGATTGCTTGCAGTCTCGTGAATCTGAAGACCCACTTGTTGCCAAGTTCTCGTTTCTTGCTGGAGCCCCACCCGGCGTCCGACCGCAAAAGTCTGCTGAGGTTTCGTCGACGTTTAAACTGTATTCACCTCACAAGGTTCGACATCTTGGCAACGGAGTGGTGCTGAACACGTCGACGCCGATGGCATGTAAGGCATCCATGAGTTGGATTATGTGCAACTCCACACCTGACGTTTTAACACCGTTCGTTTAACGCAAATAAAAATAACAAGTCTCCCTTATCTTTTTACTTTATTTCTTTTTTATACTATGGCACGTCCGCCTCGATCGGGGATGTTTACAATTGTGTACGTGGCTGCCGCTCCCTGAATTATGGCCGTTCTTCCTTGGCAGGTTGGTTTCCTTCACTCAATGCTAGATAGCGCGCTACTTACACTTTTTATGGAAAACGGACTGAATACAGTCACGAATAAGATTTTCTTTTATATTTATAAAATATTACTACAGTATCCAGAATTTCGTTTTGATCGGGTTACTCTATATTAACTTAGGTTATGCCAATAACCAACCAATTTTTTTATTAAAAAAAAATAATCGCAAAAATCAGAGTGCCAGTAAGCGACTGTCTACCACTGTGCAAATGGCAAACAAAATCTACTCGGTATTTGGCGTGAACGCTTCAATGGGATTTCGTAAACTTTTTATGGAAATCTCGGATTTCATTGCGGTGTGAATGCCGTATTAAGTATGAAGGTAGGTTTAACAGGGTGTGTCATAGGACACATCACTAGGCACCAAAACGGGCCCATCGAGAACCCTGTGGGACTAGTTGAATATAACTTCAATTGCCAAAAACCTAAACAATCTCACTGGTAAAACACCCAATTTCTTTACAAAAGCCAATAAAGTCTTTGAAATCCGTGCCGTGTTTTTTCCATTTCAAAAATTATTTTTCTAACAATTTCCTTCGGCTACGTGATATTGCCTCCCATTCACACAGTATGTGTTTTATGTCCACAACTATATTAAGCTACTAAGACGTGGCCAGGCTCTTAGCGAAACTAGTTTTTGATGAAATTTCCTTAAAAACTACTGGTAATGGTGGGTTTATTGAAGCAGACACGTCTTTTCAAACATTCAGCAATGTAGACATTACTTACAAGCACCCCAATTTTTGCGATCATTTTTTTATGATCAAATTGGATGGTTTAGATGGTTAAAATAGTTGATTAATTTCTTATTTTATAAAAAAAAAATCACAGCTCCGCTCCCGGAATTTCGTTTCGATCGTGCCTTCCTATATTCACTTAGGTTATGCCAAAAACCAAACAATTTTTTTATTATAAAAATAATCACACAAATTGGTTTGCGTATAAACGAATGTCCACCACTTTATAAAGGTACGAAACTTCTGGCGGAATACCCCGTCCCAATAATGCCGGAGTAGAACAGACCACACGGGATGAAAAGGACCTGGATGCTCGCCCAATATCCCAATATCGTGAACTTGGTGAAACACCTGCCAACGTCAAAAAAGGTATGGGATTATCTCGAGACAAGAAAAGTCCTAAGCAAAAGGTGAAGGAATTCAGGAAGTTGCTGAACGTTCGTATGGATAATGTCCATTCAATGATAGAGCATATGAGATGCTTTAAGGTTAGAGTGAATCGGTTGAACGAGCTAAATGCCAAGTTCGATCAATACTTATTAGTCGTTCTTCTCTTGGATTCACTATGGGAGGTCTACAAAGATGTCCAGGCAGCGTTTGATGTCCAAAGCACCTATCCGAAACTAGACACTAGATTTACTCAAGGCTGATAGAAGTAGGCAAGTGAAAACGGGAGACAAACACAGCACTAAAAGTCAAATTTAATAAATATGATCAACATAAATCAGCCAACAAGTTCCAAAATCAGTTTGTCAAACCGAGAGCAAATTATTATTTTCCTTATAATCGCAGGAGATGCGGGAAAAAAGTTCACATGGCTAAAAATTGCAAGTCCACTGAGCGTTCACAGCAAACCAAAGACGAACACGAAACAAACAGTGATTATTGCAGCTTCATCGCAAGAGAATGTGTACATCAATCTTCACAATCGACGAAAAATGCCAAAGACATCAATGCCTGGTATTTGGGTAGCGGTGCCACTTCGCACATGTGCACAAAAAAGAGCAAATTTGCAGATCTGCGACAGTGTCCACTCAAAACTTTCGTGAAACTAGCCGATAATCGACTTGTAAAGATATATGGTATTGGTACGGTAGTGATAAAGCCTTTAATAGAGCGTGAAGTGAAGCCACTCAAACTATATAATACCCTGTACGTTCCAGATTTTAATGAAAACTTATTTCAGTCAGCAAAGCAGAAGATAGCCATTGCAAAATTGTGTTCGAGAACAACCATTCATCGATTTATAATCCGAGTGGAAGTCTGCTGTTGATAGCAAAAAGAGAAAATGGAATATACACCCTACGTGAATGTGACAAAGTACTCCATACTACACATAAAAAGCAACGGATAGAATCACTATCGTTCTGACATATGCGCATGGGACACTTAAACATTTCCGCACTAAAGCTAATGTTATCAAAACGGATGGTTCAAGGGCTACCAGATAAATTCCATGGTGGTTTTGTTGACTGCAGCGCATGCCAAAGGGCTGTACTAAACAGGTAGGTAGGGTATAGGATAGGACAAGTAAGGAAGGTAAAGAGTACAAGAAGGGATTGGAGGATTATAGATGGCGTTGGAGTTCAGAAGAGGACCGGAAACCAGGATGTGGACTTTACTGGAAAAGGAAAGGAAAGGAAAGGATGTCTCCGAGTGAGGAACGTGGCATGCTCGCGAGGCACGGCTATGCTCGCCGGATGGGGCTGGTTCTTGTCCTCACTCTCTGACGGGACCTATTACTACAAAAAAACATATATCATGCCGACTAAACTTTACGAACCATAACCAAACAACATAATAAATCGGACGAAACTTACGATGCTGAGGGGCGCTGTGGTGTTGATCAGCGCTGGCCTTTTCCCTCCCAACTTGGAAATCCGGTGGCCGTTTTTAGGATTTTCCCCTAAGTGCGGGTATTGCTGACCAGCTTACCCCATCTCCAATCGAGTCCTGCTTCCTACGACACCTCCTGAAAATTTCTTAACAAGGCATTTTAGCGCTTTGGGGTATGCTAATAAATATTAATAAAAACAAAATTTACTTTTTTTTATTGCCTATATCTAGGCTCTAATAAACTGTGCAGACTGGCATAAATATACTGTGGTATATTTATGTGATTAAATCAAGGATCCAGTGTTGCATAGTTTTAGGATCATACAAACTCTCCACGTTGGAGAGTTTAGTAATTCCCCAGTTTCAAACCAGAAGTTACGAGAAAGAACTAGAACCCGACAAATGTGGTACAAATACAGGATGAGAAACTGCGGACGATAAGTTGATTTTTGGAAAGCAATGGAAAAGGACCTAAGTGAAAGATAAGAGATTTGAATTGTGAAATAGAAGTGAAATTGTTTGTGAATTACTTGAAAGTTGTATTTAAATAGTAATAAATAGAGTGTTTTTAGAAAAAGAATAACGTTTTATCATTTCGAACCCTAGCCGAAATATTACATTGGTGTCAGAAGTGGGATAAAACTTATTCTGAGTGGTGCGAGAGAAAAAAAAAAAAATAAAATAAATGCCACGTATATTGCTGCAGCTAAGTATACCCCAGCTGAAAATTGAGCTAGAGAAGCGGAATCTCTCCGCAGCTGGGGGGGAAAAGTGATTTGATTCTTCGGCTACAAGAAGCGATCGAAAAAGATGGAAAAGATCCTAAATCCATGTCGTTCGTCGTAGAAGAGGAGCTTGTAAGCACGGGGGTTGACATGTCTGCCATGATGGAATTACTCCTTGGATTGAATTCTAAGTTAGAAGAACAAAGGCGAAGTATGGATTCTAAGTTTGAAGAACAGAAGAATTCTCTAGAAGAACAGAAGAATTCTCTAGAAGAACAGAAAAATTCTCTAGAAGAACAGAAGAATTCTCTAGAAGAACAGAAGAATTCTCTAGAAGAACAGAAGAATTCTCTAGAAGAACAGAAGAATTCTCTAGAAGAACAGAAGAATTCCATTATTTCCGCACAGAAAGACACTGTCGAAGAGTTCAAGAATTCTCTAGAAGCGAAATTCGAAATAATCGATCAAAAATTGAATATGCACGAGGCACAATTCGAGAAGGTTGAACACAATATCGAGAATCTTCCGAAAGAACTAGAGAGAGTAAAGAAACAGAAAGTCCGAGAAATTTCTACAGACAGCCCTAGAAGGAAAGAGATGCAACCAACTGGTTTTGATGGCCAAACGTCGTGGCCAATATATAGAAGACAATTTGAAGCAGCTGCCATGACCAACAATTGGGACGACGGAGAAAAGTCGATTGCGCTCACGCTGGCACTGAGAGGTACAGCTGCGGAATTGCTGCAAACCATCTCAGAAGATAAACAACTCAACTACGACGCTTTGGTTAAAGCCATAGAAATGCGCTTCGGAGATGACCATATGCAGCAAGTATACAGAGTCCAACTGCGCAGCAGAGTCCAGAAGAAGGGCGACACACTTCAGCAGTTGCAGGCCGATATAGAACGGTTGGTGCATTTATCTTATCCTAATGCCGGAGAAGACCTTATCAACGAAATTGCTGTAGAGGCGTTTACCCAAGCGATTGAAGATAGGCAGTTGCAAATGGCTGTAAGAATTGCTGGAAAACGAACCCTTCCTTAGGCCCTAGCATTTGCCTTGACGATGAAAGCTGCCGACCAAGCATCTCAAGGAATCCACCGGGTGAGAGAAGTGACAGCCGTGGAATGCTCATGCCAACGAGCAGACGTCGTGGAGCGGAACTGTTTGCGTGGAGGACAAGTTCGTTGCTGGAACTGCAACAAAATAGGACATCTGCAGCGTCAGTGCTGAGCTCCGCTTAAAGAACGCAGTTGTTCACAATGCGCTGCTGGGAGGCGTAACAAAGAAGCATGTAGCAGGGAAAACATCTATACCGCAAGCAGCGCATCATCAAGTCAACAGGCGGGAATACGTGTAAGGACCAACTTCGAGGGGCAGAAGTCGGTTTCTGGAATCGACGCCTCCAAGACCAAAATCCAAGTCTCCCAAACAAAACGAAGTAACAAGAGTCTTACAGTGGAAGCCCACATTGGCCAGAATAAATGCGTGGCCACCATTGACACTGGTGCCACCGCTGCCATTATAAGAAGGGATATCGCCCATGATTCATGGCTGCACAATACCAGTAGCTTCTTCTTGAAAACAGCAACAGGAGCGACAGCAAAGGTGTATGGAGAGGTTGTTCTTACGATCAGTCCGGCAGGACTAACATTCATCCACGTATTCCTAGTGGCCGATATATGCGGCGAGTGCATCATTGGAGTTGACTTTATGAAGGCGCATAATGTAGTGCTCGACATCGGAACTCCAGTACTTAAGTACAGGAACGTTGAGATTCCGATGGTGTACGGGAATGAGAATGCCGCATGCTTTAGGACAGTAGTCAGCAAGGACGAGATCTTACCACCTTCCGCAGAGACACTTATTTGGGCGAAGCTGGAAGGTGATCTTGGGAGCCATCGATTCTATTTGAATGAGCCGGACTCTAAAAATCATTATCAGAATTACGTCGTAGGAAAGATGTTCGTTGAGCTGAAAGGCAAAATGGTCCCAGTAAGAATCTTGAATGTGGGAAATAAGAGCATCAAACTAAAGCAAGGACAATCGATCGGAGCGTGCGTACCGATGACTGCTGTCACCAAGTTGTCGAAGGAAAATGCTGCTATATCTTTGCCATCAAGAAGCACAGCCGGGTTGAAAAGAACTAAACTCAGGCAAACCGTCATCAACGAATTTGCAGACGTATTTGCCTCGCAGGATGGCGAATATGGCAGCACACATTTGGTACAACACCGAGTAGACACTGGCGATGCAAGACCCATACGTCAACCTCCTAGGCCTTTACCATTAGCTAAGCAGGCGGAGGTTGCAGAAATGGTTTCGACTATGGAAAATCAAGGGTTGATTGAAGGCTCTAAGAGTCCGTGGGCATCACCCGTTGTACTGGTTAAGAAGAAAGACGGCACCAATAGATTCTGCGTGGATTATCGCCAGCTAAATAATGTCACCAAGAAGGATAGTTACCCCTTGCCAAGGATTGACGACATACTGGACACACTGTCAGGAGCGCAATGGTTCTCCACACTTGATCTGAAGAGTGGCTACTGGCAAGTACAGATCCATCCGGAGGACCGTGAGAAGACAGCCTTTACCGCAGGAAACGGGCTTTGGCAATTCACAGTAATGCCATTCGGATTGTGCAATGCACCGGCAACCTTTGAGCGTCTAATGGAAAGCGTTTTGCGGGGACTAACATGGAAAACTTGTTTGGTCTACCTGGACGATGTCTCGTGATCGGCAAAACTTTTCAAGAATATCGAGATAACTTAAAGGAGGTGTTCCAAAGACTACGAAGTGCACAGCTAAAGCTAAACCCGAAGAAGTGTCATCTCTTTAGGCCAGATGTCAAAACTTGGGACACATCATCTCATCCGAAGGGGTAAGGACAGACCCAGAAAAGATCGAAGCGGTGAAAAATTGGCCAGTCCCAAGAGACAAACACCAACTGATAAGCTTTCTGGGACTCGCTACCTGCTACAGGCGGTTTGTGAAGAATTTTGCTGGGATTGCGAAGAGTTTGCATCAACTAACAGAAAAGGGAAAACAATTCAAATGGTCAAGTGAATGCGAAAGAAGCTTCAAAACTCTCAAACAACAACTATGTGAGGCCCCTGTACTAGCGTACCCTACTCCAGGAAAAACATTTATTGTGAATGCAGATGCCAGTAACGTCGGAATTGCAGCTGTCCTCTCGCAGATGCATGACGGGCAAGAGAAAGTTGTTTCCTACTTTAGTAAGGTGCTCTCTAAGCCGGAAAGGAACTTCTGTGTTACCAGGCGGGAACTTTTTGCTTTGGTCTTGGCAACAAAGCATTTCCATAAGTACCTGCACGGACGAAAATTCATTCTTCGCACAGACCATGCATCTCTGAAGTGGTTGCTGCAATTTAAAAATCCTGAAGGACAAGTCGCAAGGTGGATTGAACGACTCCAGATGTACGACTACGAGATACAGCATCGAAAGGGAAGCCTTCACTCTAATGCGGATGCTCTGTCCCGGCGACCTTGCAAATCTGATTGCAAACATTGCGCACGACAAGAAGAAAAAGATGCGGTATCCACTCAACGACTAAGAGCTGAGCCCACTGACAGTTGGAATGAAAGTGAAATGCGAAACGCCCAAAAAGAGGATCCGGATATCGAGCCAACACTCGCCTGGAAAGAACACGAAGAAAAACCAGATTGGCAGGAAATATCCAAAAAAAGTCCAAAACTAAAGGCATACTGGGCACAGTGGGACTCGCTTCATGTTCAAGATGGTGTTTTGAGGCGAAGGTGGGAAAGCTCGGATGGAAAGTCGTTTGTGATGCAGCTCGTAGTGCCAAGGTCGAGAGACAGTAACGTGCTAAAGGAACTGCACGATGGAGTATCCGGAGGCCACTTGGGAGTGAATAAACGTTAGAAAAGGTGCGAGAACGTTGTTATTGGGTTATACGCCAAGGACGATGTAGAAAATTGGTGCAGAAAGTGTGTCACCTGTGCCGCCAGTAAAGGCCCGAGGGTTAAAAATCACGGCAGAATGCAGCAATACAACGTTGGAGCGCCCTTCGAGAGAATCGCAGTTGACATCGCAGGACCGTTTCCTGAAACCGAAAATGGAAATCGCTACATTCTTGTTGTTATGGATTACTTCAGTAAGTGGCCTGAGGCTTCCGCTATCCCTAACCAGGAAGATAAAACCGTGATTGAACAGATCGTTTACAACTGGGTGAGCAGGTTAGGCGTACCGATGCAATTGCACTGGGATCAAGGGCGCAACTTCGAGTCCAAGATTTTCCAAGGGGTGTGCGAGCTACTGGGTATCAAAAAGACGAGCACAACACCGGTCCACCCACAATCGGACGGGATGGTGGAACCCTTCAACAGAACCTCGAATGAACACCTATCAAAGGTCGTTGGCGACAAGCAATGCGATTGGGATAGGCAAATTCCAATGTTTCTATTAGCCTATCGGAGTGCAGTACACAACAGCACAGGTCACACTCCATCGAAAATCCCTTTCGGTCGAACAGTCCGGTTACCTAGTAATTGATGTTTGGATCACCGCCGTCTGAAGAGAACAGACATGAAGACGACTATGTCGCAGACCTCAGACAGATTATTAGGGACATGCACCAAAGAACCAGGGATAGGATCAAGATAGCCAGTGACCGCATGAAAACGAGGTATGATGTCAAGGCGACCACAACGGGATTCCAGGAAGGGGATCTGGTGTGGCTATATAACCCTCATAGACGGAAAGGCGTATCACCCAAATTACAGCAAGACTGGGAAGGACCATATTACGAGTAAGTCGTAAAACGCATCAACGATGTTGTATATCGCATTCAACGAGGAAGAGGCAAGATGAAAGTGGTTCATGTGGATCGAATACATCGCTATATTGGGCAGAATGTCGAAGAGTTTGTTCGGGCCGAACAAGTTTAAGAGGGGGATATTGTGGTATATATGTGATTAAATCAAGGATCCAGTGTTGCATAGTTTTAGGATCATACAAACTCTCCACGTTGGAGAGTTCAGTATTTCCCCAGTTTCAAACCAGAAGTTACGAGAAAGAACTAGAACCCGACAAATGTGGTATAAATACAGGATGAGAAAATGCGGACGATAAGTTGATTTTTGGAAAGCGACGGAAAAGGACCTAAGTCTTACTAAGTGAAAGATAAGAGATTTGAATTGTGAAATAGAAGTGAAATTGTTTGTGAATTAATTGAAAGTTGTATTTAAATAATAATAAATAGAGTGTTTTTAGAAAAAGAATAACGTTTTATCATTTCGAACCCTAGCCGAAATATTACAATACCTGCAAACTTTTTCCTTATTATATTGTTATATCTCGGGTAGGGCTCGTAATTATAAAACGTTATTCTGTTTCAAAACACTCTATTTATTATTATTTAAATAAAACTTTCAATTAATTCACAACTTCTGGTTTGAAACTGGGGTAATAACTGAACTCTCCAACGTGGAGAGTTTGTATGATCCTAAATTATGCAACACTAGATAATTGATTTAATCACATATATACCACAATATCCCCCTCTTAAACTTGTTCGACCCGAACAAACTCTTCGACATTCTGCCCAATATAGCGATGTATTCGATCCACGTGAACCACTTTCATCTTGCCTCTTCCTCGTTGAATGCGATAGAAAACATCGTTAATGCGTTTTACGACTTTATATGGCCCTTCCCAGTCTTGCTGTAATTTGGGTGATACGCTTTTTTCGTCTATGAGGGTTATATAGCCACACTAGATCCCCTTCCTGGAATCCCGTTGTGATCGCCTTGACATCATACCTCGTTTTCATGCGGTCACTGGCTATCTTGATCCTATCCCTGGTTCTTTGGTGCATGTCCCTAATAATCTGTTTGAGGTCTGCGACATAGTCGTCTTCATGTCTGTTCTCTTCAGACGGCGGTGATCCAAACATCAATTCACTAGGTAACCGGACTGTTCGACCGAAAGGGATTTTCGAAGGAGTGTGACCTGAGGTGTTGTGTACTGCACTGCGATAGGCTAATAGAAACATTGGAATTTGCATATCCCAATCGCATTGCTTGTCAGCAACGACGTATGATAGGTGTTCATTCAAGGTTCTGTTGAAGCGTTCCACCATCCCGTCCGATTGTGGGTGGACCGGTGTTGTTCTCGTCTTTTTGATACCCAGTAGCTCGCACTCCCCTTGGAAAATCTTGGACACGAAGTTGCGCCCTTGATCCCAGTGCAATTGCATCGGTACGCCGAACCTGCTCACCCAGTTGTAAACGATCTGTTCAATCACGGTTTTGGCTTCCTGGTTAGGGATAGCGAAAGCCTCAGGCCACTTACTGAAGTAATCCATAACAACAAGAATGTAGCGATTTCCATTTTCGGTTTCAGGAAACGGTCCTGCGATGTCAACTGCGATTCTCTCGAAGGGCGCTCCAACGTTGTATTGCTGCATTCTGCCGTGATTTTTAACCCTCGGGCCTTTACTGGCGGCACATCTGACACACTTTCTGCACCAATTTTCTACATCGTCCTTGGCGTATAACCCAATAAAAACGTTCTCGCACCTTTTCTAACGTTTACTCCATCGTGCAGTTCCTTTAGCACGTCACTGTCTCTCGACCTTGGCACTACGAGCTGCACAACGAACGACTTTCCATCCGAGCTTTCCCACCTTCGCCTCAAAACGCCATCTTGAACATGAAGCGAGTCCCACTGTGCAGTCCCAGTATGCCTTTAGTTCTGGACTTTTATTGGATATTTCCTGCCAATCTGGTTTTTCTTCGTGTTCTTTCCAAGCGAGTATTGGCTCGATATCCGGATCCTCTTTTTCGGCGTCTCGCATTTCACTTTCATTCCAACCGTCAGTGGGCTCAACTCTAAGCCGTTGGGTGGATAACGCATCTTTTTCTTCTCGTCGTGCGCAATGTTTGCAATCAGATTTGCAAGGTCGCCGGGACTGAGTATCTGCATTAGAGTGAAGGATGCCCTTTCGGTGCTGTATGTCGTAGTCGTTACTGAATACTGAGCTAAGGCATGCGGCATTCTCATTCCCGTACACCATCGGGATCTCAACGTTCCTGTACTTAAGTACATGAGTTCCGGTGTCAAGCACTAACAGCAAGAAGAACCTCTCCATACACCTTTGCCGTAGCTCCTGTTGCTGTTTCCAAACAGTTGCTACTGGTATTGTGCAGCCATGAATCAGGAGCGATGTCTCTTCTTATAATGGAGGCAGTGGCACCGATGTCAATGATAGCCATACACTTATTCTGACATATATGGGCTTCCACTGTAAGACTCTTGTTACTTCGTTTTGTTTGGGAGACTTGGGAGTGGGTCTTCACTCGTATTTCCGCCTGTTGGCTTGATAATGCGCTGCTTGCAGTATAGTTGTTTTCCCTCCTAGCAGCGCATTGTCTACAACTGCGTTGTTTGAATGTAGTCCAGCACTGACGCTGCAGATGTCCTATTTTGTTGCAGTTCCAGCAACGGACTTGTCCTGCACGTGCACTGTTTCGCTCCACAATATCTGTTCGTTGGCATGAGCATTCCGAGGCTGTCACCTCTCACGCGGTGGATTCCTTGAGATGCTTGGTCGTCAGCTTTCATCGTCAGGGCAAATGCTTGGGCCTCAGTGAGGGTTCGTTTTCCAGCCATTCTCACAGCCATTTGCAACTGCCTATCTTCAATCGCTTGGGTAAACGCCTCTACAGCCATTTCGTTGATAAGGTCTTCTGCGGCATTAGGATAAGATAAATGCGCCAACCGTTCGATATCGACCTGCAATTGCTGAAGTGTTTCTCTTCTCTTCTGGACTCTGCTGCACAGTTGGACTCTGTATACTTGCTGCATATGGTCATCTCCGAAGCGAATTTCTATGGCTTTAATCAAAGCGTCGTAGTTGAGTTGTTTATCTTCTGAGATGGTTTGCAGTATTTCCGCAGCTGTTCCTCTCAGTGCCTGCGTTAGCGCAATCGACTTTTCTCCGTCGTCCCAGTTGTTGGTCACGGCGCTTCAAATTGCCTTCTATATATTGGCCACGATGTTTGGCCATCAAAAACAGGCGGTTGCATCTCTTTCCTTCTAGGGCAGTCTCTTGAATTTTCTCGGACCTTCTGTATCTTTACTCTCTCTAGTTCTTTCACAAGATTCTCTATATTGTGTTCAACCTTCTCGAATATCCTCGTGCATATTTAATTTTTGACCGATTATTTCGAATTTCGCTTCTAGAGAATTCTTGAACTCTTCGACAGTGTCTTTCTGTGCGAAAATAATGGAATTCTTCTGTTCTTCTAGAGAATTCTTCTGTTCTTCAAACTTAGAATCCATACTTCTCCTTTGCTCGTCTAAAGAATTCTTCTGTTCTTCTAACTTAGAATTCAATATAAGGAGTAATTCCATCATAACGGCCATGTCAACTCGTGTGCTCACTTGTTCTTCTTCTTAATCTTTTACGATCGCTTCTTGTAGCCGAAGAATCAAATCACTTTTCCCTCCAGCTGCGGAGAGATTCCGCTTCTCTAGCTTAATTTTCAGCTGGGGTATACTTAGGCAGTTTTTGTTTTTTTTTTTTGCACAGCACTCAGAATAAGTTTTATCCCACTTCTGACACCAATGTAATATCTCGGGTAGGGTTCGAAATGATAAAACGTTATTCTGTTTCAAAACACTATATTTATTATTATTTAAATACAACTTTCAATTAATTCACAAACAATTTCACTTCTATTTCACAATTCAAATCTCTTATATTTCACTTAGTAAGACTTAGGTCCTTTTCCATCGCTTTCCAAAAATCAACTTATCGTCCGCAGTTCCTCATCCTGTATTTATACCTCATTTGTCGGGTTCTAGTTCTTTCTGGTAACTTCTGGTTTGAAACTGGGGTATTAACTGAACTCTATTACGTGGAGAGTTTGTATGACCCTAAAGTTATGCAACACTGGATAATTGATTTAATCACATATATACCACAATATTTTACTATCCTCGGAACACCAATGAAAAGCATTAAATTAAATTAAAAAGAAACCTGCCTAATAAGAGGTCAAATTAGGAGTACAGCTGTGCAACTTCCGTACAAAAAAAGAAAACAAAAGAATTTGAACACGACGAGGATAATTAAACATGCACAAAAATTACATTATATATATTGTGGTATATATGTGATTAAATCAAGGATCCAGTGTTGCATAGTTTTAGGATCATACAAACTCTCCACTTTGGAGAGTTCAGTTATTTCCCCAGTTTCAAACCAGAAGTTACCAGAAAGAACTAGAACCCGACAAATGTGGTATAAATACAGGATGAGAAACTGCGGACGATAAGTTGATTTTTGGAAAGCGATGGAAAAGCACCTAAGTCGTACTAAGTGAAAGATAAGAGATTTGAATTGTGAAATAGAAGTGAAATTGTTTGTGAATTAATTGAAAGTTGTATTTAAATAGTAATAAATAGTGTGTTTTTAGAAAAAGAATAACGTTTTATCATTTCGAACCCTAGCCGAAATATTACAATATAAATAAAAAAATAAATAAATAAATAGATAAATAACACAAAACAGATCAAGTACTTTTGTACTTATTTAACATTTAAGTACAAGTACTACGTAGTTAGATTTTTTTT
Organism: Volucella inflata; assembly: GCA_928272305.1. Classification (NCBI taxonomy): domain Eukaryota; kingdom Metazoa; phylum Arthropoda; class Insecta; order Diptera; family Syrphidae; genus Volucella; species Volucella inflata. The sequence goes on along the minus strand of OV743716.1, from coordinate 104,716,148 downwards.
TAAATACAAGTACCTTTACTTTGTACTTGTACTCAAAATTTTCAATTACCAGTACAGGTACTTGCACTGGGACTTATAATTCCTTCAGAAGTAATTGAAATATGACCTTAATTACTTTTGCACTTAAAAATGTATTTAAGTACTTTTTTTTTTAATTCCTTTCAAATACTTTCAATTACTTACTTACTTTACTTTAAGTGGCGCTACAGTCCGCGGTGGACCTGGGCCTCAGTCAACAAGCGTCACCAGCCAGCTCGATCCCTGGCTAGCTGCCTCGAGTTTCGCACGCTAAGTTGGCTGAGGTCCACGTCCACTTGCGTGCACCACCTGAGTCTTGGCCTTCCTCTACTGCGGTATCCCTCGGGAGCGAAGTCGAAGACTTTTCAGACTGGAGCATTGGTGTCCATACGCTCTACATGACCCAGCCATCTCAGTCTTTGGATCTTTACTCTTCTGGTTAGGTCGATGTCGATGTACCTTCCATAAGGTTCGTCGTTGTATCTCTTCCTCCACTCACCGTCAATGCAGACGGGACCGAAAATCACTCGAAGAATTTTCACTTCAAAGTAACTAAGAGCACCCTTATCCATTTTTAATAATGTCCATGCCTCTGCGCCATAGAGTAGGACTGGAATTATTAAGGTGTTATAGAGGGTAACTTTAATTGTTCGAGAAAGGGCTTTGCTAGTCGATAGCCTCGATAGCCAAAGAAACAGCGATTGGCAAGAATTACTCTTGCTTTAATCTCAGCGTTTGTGTCGTTGTCTGAATTCATAGCTCAGCCTAGGTTTTCTCGTGAGTTTTGCACTTCTCTCAACTACGATGTTAAAGAAATCGTATATCCTTGTCTAAATCCTTTCTGAACATCAAAGGTCTTGGTGAGATCTTTATCGACCTTGATGGAGCAACGTGCATTCTCCATCGTCATCCTTCACAGACGGACGAGTTTGACAGGATGCCGAAACTAGACATTGCTCTGTATAGCTCGTCTCTATAGATGCTGTCTTAAAACCGCGGCCTTAAAATCGATGAATAGGTGGTGTATATCTATCTGAAGCTCATTGGTTTTCTCCAAAATCTATCGTAGTGTAAATATTTGGTCGATGGAGGACTCTCCTGGCCTGAAGCCACACTGATATGGACTTATCAGGTTGTTGACGAGCGGCTTCAGGCGGTCACACAATACGGCAGATAAGATTTTGTAGGCGATGTTAAGAAGACCGATGCCTCTGTAGTTGGCACAGTCTATATATATATATAGACTATATAGATATATATCTATATCTGTATACATATGAAGATAGATATTTCGAGAATAAATAAAAAATTATAGTTTCAACAGCATATACGCCGAGCTACGAGTATCTAAATGCACGTACACGGAGAAAATTGTTTGCTAAATTTTTATTTTTTTTGTTGCTAAATATATATACTACGAGTATATACAATACATAGGAATTTAATTAATTTTTTTTGGTGGACCTTCGGGAGGGAGTAGCTATCCTTTCCTTTATACGTTTCGCTGATATGCATATATATGTATCTAAATTATTTGTTAGGAAACGGGAATGGGTGGCGATCACGATAATTTTAATCGTGATCGCCTCGTTTTCACTTTTATTTTATTTTCTAAATAAAAAAAAACTTAATTTTTTTTCCTGTTTTGCTTAACTTAACTTAGCACTTACCCTAAATATTTCCTTCTTCCATTTTTTTTACGTTTCTCAAAATCCTTTATTTTTATTTTTTATTTTTATATGTATATATAAACTTTTGCGGCACTAGGGCCTTGAGACACTTTGTTATTTGATTTATTTAACTTTTTTTTTCTTTTTTTTTTATATATAAGTTTGACTTTTTATTTTTATTTTTTTCCGTGCACGCACTTGATGCCACTACATTCAAATCACCATTTCATTTAGTTGATTATAGCCCATGACCATTAACAAGAGCTATCTGAACTATAATTTTAGTATTTGGTTTAGTAAAATGATTTTATCAATGTGATGATTCTTAATTTTAATTGGAACAATTATCACAATTTTTACGGTTTATCAATGATGATGAGATGTATCTCCAGAAGAATCTTTCCAAGGACTTCACACTAATTCAGTAACAACAGGTTTAATTCTATCTATTTTATCAAAAGTATTATTATATTTTTTTTCTCTGTCCACGCACTTGCTGCCACTTCTTTGTCATGCCACTGCCCAGGTCACTTTTAGCGTGATGAACTTGGCTGCCGTTTTTTTGGTCTTAATTTTTTCTGCCAATGGGTAACCCCGCTATTTTTCGTTCTCACGCTGAATAGCTAAGTAACTGTTTTAAGCTACCCGTTCCCTACCTTGCCCTATAAGAAAATTTGTTGGTTCTAAGCTTCACTGGCGTGGCACCACCTTTTTTCATCTATCTTCGAAGATCGAAATTCTTTCACCACCATCTTGTTTTAGTGTCTGACAGTTGTTTGTTTTGAAAAAAGGAAAATTATTTTGTAAGTTTATTTTTGTTATTTGTTATTTGGTTTTCTCAAATTCTCGGGGCTTTCTAGAGTCTTATGGCGGAAAGGACAAAGGACAGCTTCCTGGATTTGATATGTATTGACGTGTTGAAGAACCCCACGATCTGTTTAGCCGGGAATAGAGGAGATTTAGCCTAAACATATGAACACAAAGGTATGTGCATTTCTGCCTATGTACATAGTTGCAATGACCTCCAAACAGCTGTGCGAGTTTCTGTTCTGTAGCAACGTAAGTACTCGTACATATGCAAATACATAACTAGCTATTTAAGTATAATATGATACATAAAAGCAAAAAAAAAATAGTTAAATAAATACATACACGCATATTCACTATTGTGATATTGCACATAACTAAATGAATCTATAACTAAATATATAAATATAAACAGGTGTAAATAAACTATGTAAATAAATAAACTACACGATAAATAAATAAGATATACGTAAACAAATATACATATAAATAAATATATATACATAGATAAATACTAAATAGGTAATAATAACTAATAATAAATCAATAAATAAATACAAATAAATAAATAAATATAAATATAAATAAGTAAATTATTCTTTATACACTTTCATACATAAATTAATGCCTTATCCTACTTCAGTCTATAGTCTCTACCTATACCTATATACATAAATAAATTAATAAATAAATAAATAAACTAACATAGTGAACAATACAAATAGCTCTATGATTACATACGTACGTACTTTTGTGACTTTACGTTGCTATCACTGTTTTATGCCCTTCGCGTGGTACATTCCGATTTCTTTTCCGACCAGATTTCCTAATTCATACATGTTCTGACCAATTGGTCTGACAACACGACATTTAACATATTTAGGACACAGCTTAGGCATTAAGTACTTGGACGTGTCACTTAAAACGAAATTTTTTCTATAAACCTCTTGGCCAGTTATAAATCGAACCAGTCGTGTTCTTGTGTTGTATGTTTTTGCGCTCCTTTCGTAAGAACTCTTTATATTCTGCTTTATCCTGTTTCTCAAGCACTGCAATCGATTTTGTCTTGAGAGGGTCAATAGTTCTCCGTCCTCCACAGCATTAAGTCGTTGAGCCAGTTCGAAGAAGCTTCCGTGTGTCATCATATTTGTACCATACAAGGCAAAGTATGGTGACACACCGATTGAACTATGCACAGAACTCCTCAACGACCCAGCTATGTCACTTAGGTGAAGATCCCAATCACGATGGTCATCCGTGATGTAGGATCTTATGGCCGTGATAATTGATCTAATAACTCTTTCAGACGCATTCGATTGAGACGAGTAATTTGCAGTTCTCAGGTGCTGTATTTGCAGTTTTGTCAAAAGATTTTGGAAATCGTTTGCCAAGAACTGCTTACCATTGTCCGAATGTGTTATTTGTGGTACACGCAAAAAATTAAACACATCTTGTAAATACTAGACAACACTGGATGAACTTGCATTTTTAAGCGCTTTGCTTAAAAAATGTAGTCCAGATGGTCAAGGACTACAAATACATATTTTTGTCCAGATTTTGACCTGGGGTACGGCCCTAAGAAATCTATGTATAGCTTCTGGAATGGACGATCTGTACAAAAATTTGATGACATTGGCGGACGTTGTATGAGTTTAGATGGTTTACAAAGTTTACATGTGACGCAATTGGACACATATTGACGGATTTGAACAGTCATATTTGGCCAATAGAAGAATTGCCTTATCCTATGTATAGTTTTCGCAATACCACCATGCAAAGCTTTCGGGGGATTGTATGCTCGCGAAATCAACTCCTCTGTGAGATCCGACGGAATCCATAACTTCCAGTTATGTTCAACCGTGAACTCATCTCCATACGGTGGTAGCGACCGCTTATACACCTAGTCTTCTTCAATTTTAAGGTCTGGCAATTCCTCTTGGTGTTGTCGGACCGTTTCCATCAGCTCTACGTATTCTTCAGACTTGAAGGCGTCGGAATTAAGATCGACGAGCGGAGCGATGTCTTTCAATTCAAGGCTGTCAATATGTGCCCGGGACAAAGTATCAGGTACTATGCTTAGCGATACCTTTCGGTGCTCAATTTGGAATGTATATTTCTGGAGCTCCAGACTCCATCTTCCAAGCCTACCGCACAGGTTCTTGAGGCCCATCAACCACCGTAGACTGGAGTGAGTTTTAGAAAGTTCCGTTGTATTTTGCTAATAATGGCTGGTAAAATTAATTTAAAGTGCGCGATCCTTTAAATCCTTTGCTTGACGAGGAAATTAAATGTGCACTTTATTGTGGGAAATCCTTTCACAAAATATGTACTGGATTATCCGAAGTTTCTCTTAAAGAACTTGGAAATAAAAACTCTGTGTTATCATTTAATTTTTCGGAGTGCTCCAAATTTCCTATTGGACAGTTATTTGCTAAAGTTAATGAGTTAGTGTCGGTTGTTGATTTGCTAACCAAAAAAGTTTGTAATTTGGACGTTCTTCAATCGAGTTTGAGTGAGCTTTTGAGTTTCTTTCGACACAAACCCAATAACAACAATGCTTCCATGTCCGGTAACCCTTGCTCCCATAGTGATAAACTCTGGTGCGTCTTTTGCATCTATTCCCACCGCTACCAATAACAACAACTTTCCAAACAATGCTGGGGAAAAAGTGCTAAACAAGTGCCGTAAACGTCGTACCGCTATTGTTGGAGTAGACACATTGCCAGTTGATATGAATGTTATTGTCCCAACTAAATGGCTACATGTGTCAAAATTTTCTGTTTCAACTACAGTGGAAACAATAAAAACTTATGTATCATCGAAACTTCAAATTGACTGCAACGATGTTCAGTGTTTTAAATTGATAAAAAAAGATGCTGATACGTCTAAGCTAAAATTTGTCAACTTTAAAATTGGTGTTCCTGCTGAAAAACTAAATTGTGCTATCGATGCAAAAAATTGGCCAATACATGTTCATGTCAGAAAATTTAAATTTAACTCAAAAAACTTAAATCCCACAACAACAATAATTCAACAATAACACATACTTGCGCATCAGTTGTCAATGCAGATCACAGCCGTTGCCCGAATTCGAGCTCGCTTAAAAATAACAACAACAATATCGAAATTTGTATGTATTACCAAAACATGAGTGGTTTCTCTTCAAAATAAAGAGAGCTTTCCTTTGCAATCGACGATTGCAGTAATTGTGACATTTTCGCTTTTACGGAGACTTGGCTTTATAAATATATATTCAACGAAGAGCTTTTTGATATTGATGCTTTTTTCGTCTTTCGTTGTGATCGCTTTGATGTTAGAAAATCATGTGGAGGTGGTGTTTTGCTTGCTGCGAGGCGCTTTCTTAGAGCTGTTGAGGTAGAAATTAACGTCTGCATCAATAATCAACTCCATATTGATCAAGTGTGTGTACGGTTGGATTCTATTGAAGAAGGTGTGCTTCTATTTCTCAGTTACATTCCTCCCAGCAGCCCATCATTAATTTACTACAAGCACATGGAAAATATTGATAGGGTTGCCGCACTGCCACAGTTTGAAAATTATAATATTGGGGATTTTAACTGTGGTAATATTATTTGGTCACAAATTAATGACAATAAATTATTGCCAATTGTAGTATCTTCCGATGTTGAAATTTTATTAATTGATTCCCTATTTTCTAATAATTTAAATCAAATTAACTATGTCAGCAATTCCTTAAATCGAATGTTAGACTTAGTCTTTATAAATGAAAATTTAAATGCATCTGTTACTCAGTGTTGTCCTTTATTATCTAACTCTGTTCACCATAAAGCAATTAATATCGTAATTAAAACTTATAATTTTAACATCTTCTGTTAATTCAATAATTTAATTAATTTTTTCAAATTTGATGCAAATAATCTTTCTTATCTGAATAATTATTTTAATGACATCAATTGGTCAAATGAATTTTTGGGCAAAAATGTGTCGGAAAAGTTCAATACATTCAACATTATTTTTAATAATGCTCTTAAAGATTGTATATCTATAATACGTAAAAAAGTAAATTCTCACCCAGCTTGGTATAACAAAAGATTATTGAAATTGAAATGTGCTAAAAATGCTAAACATAAAATGTTTAAAAAATCTAATGATGATTATACAATTTTTTCCCGTCTTAGAAAAGAGTTTATGTTTTTGTCTAAATTTCTTTACTGTAATTATATTCATTCGGTCGAAAGTAACCCACAAACTTTTGGAAGTTTATTAAATGAAATCGCAGATATGTTTGCGGAATACATTCAGAGTATCTATAGTTCTGCTTGTTCAACTTCAGTCAATACTAATTTTTTAAGCCATCTGAAGCCCATAAAAAAGCAGACATTCTTGAATTTGTTCCCATTGTCCTGCGTCACTGCTCTGACTCTCTCTCGTTTCCCTTGTCTGAATTGTTTAATCAGTCAATTTCTGATGGCATTTTTACCGATGTTTGGAAAATTTCTACCATAGTACCAGTTTACATATCTGGTAACAAGCATCTTATCTCTAACTATAGACCGATCACTAAACTATCAATAATTCCTAAGCTCTTGGATAGTCTTGTGAATGATAAACTTACCCTTACAATCAAGCAACATGTCAGTATATACCAACATGGTTTTTGGAAGGGTCGATCAACTATTTCAAACTTAGTTGAGTTTACGAATTTCTGCATTAAATCTTTGGAAATGCATTACCAAGTACATGTAATCTATACTGACTTTGTCAAAGCATTTAGCAGGGTAAACTTGACTATTCTTTTAGAAAAGCTAAAGGCTTTTGGATTTTATGGTCCTTTGCTGCAGTGGTTCAAGACTTATTTGCATGGAAGGAAACAGTATGTCTCTATTGGTGATTGTTTCTCTAAGGAGATTTTAGTTTACTCTGGACTCCCCGAAGGAAGTCATCTGGGGCCATGTTTATTCTTACTTTTTATTAATGATCTTCCTGACATATTACAACATTGTCATTGTCTAATGTATGCTGACGATAAAAAATTTTTTACAGTAATTTCGACAATAAATGACGTTTTGCTTTTTCAAAAAGACTTAAATTTCTTTTCAGATTGGTGCATTTTAAATGACTTAATGTTGAATGTTGACAAGTGTGCTTGCATGAGCTTCAAAAGGACTATTTTTAATATTTTTCCGAACTACTCACTTAACAATAAACAAATAAAATAAAAGACGAGTAAAAGGACCTCGGTGTAGTTTTCGATTGTAAATTCAGATTTCACCTCAATTTGAACTACGTTATTTCCAAAGCCAATTCTCTTTTAGGATTCATTAAAAGGAACTCATCTGATTTTAAAGATCCTTATACCCTTAAATCTCTGTTTTGTAGTATCGTTCGACCTGTCCTGGAATACGCTTGCGTTGTCTGGTACCCTACCACTGCGTCTCATATAAATAGAATTGAAAGGGTTCAACAGAAATTTTTATGATTTGCTTTACGTCATTTGTTTTGTAATAATCAGATTGAGGTTCATCCTTCATATCGTTCTAAATGTCTTCTTCTTGGGTTTCAAACCCTTGAATCGAGAAGGAAAATGTATTGTGTTATGTTTATAAGAGACATTTTATGTGCAACTATTGATAGTGAATATCTTCTTATGTGTCTGAACTTGTTCGTTTCGTCTAGAGTTATAAGGAGAAGGCCATTGCTATTTGAGGCTCGTCACTCCACGCTGTGTGGTCAGTGTGAACGTATTTCTCTGTGTTATTTAACATTAACTGCACAGAAATAGATATATTCTTGCCCAGAAATTCATTTAAAAATGCTTTAAAGTGTGTTGTTGACCAATGAAATGTACGAGTATTATTACTATTTAATTTCTTTTTTTGTCTAACTATGGTGTATCATATTGTTTTAATTTTAAGTTTTTTTTAGTTATGAATTTCGAAATCTGTTGATTTTAATAATTGTAGATTAATTTTTTAAATAAATAAATAAATGGTCGGTGATGATGGTAAACGTCATGCCTTCCACATAAGGTCTGAATTTCTGGACGGCCAGTACCGCTGCTAGACATTCTTTCTCTGTCACACTATAATTTCGTCTACATGAATTTAATTTTTGGGAGAAGTACGCGATGAGACATTCTTCTTTAGCTTCGTTGAATTGGAACAGAACTGCTCCTATTCCTAAATCAGAAGCGTCGCACTGGATGAAGAATCTTTTAGAAAAATCAGGGTGGATGAGTACCGGGGTAGTTGTTAAGGCTTGTTTTAGTGATTCGAAGGCTTCCTGCGCCTCATCAGTCATGCAAAAAGGTTCCTTAGTTTTCTTCAGGGTTTCAGTTAGAGTTAGAGTTAGAGTTAGAGTCAGGCTTGAAAAGTCCCTGATGAATCGTCTGTACCACCCAGCAAGGCCGAGTAGACTGCGTACTTGCTTGCGGTTTATCGGAACTGGTCGGATCGGTCTTTAGCATCCCCCCACCAACTATATAACCTAAGTACCGAAGCTCTTTGAAGCAAAACTTCGACTTGGTTAAGTTAATGGTGAGGCCCGCTTTCGGCAAGCACATCGCGACCTCCTCGAGCAAAGCGAGATGGGTTTCGAAGTCTGGAGATACGATGAGCAAGTCATCGAGATAAACGAAAACCCTTTCTCTCAAACGGGATGGGATGACCTTATCCATTAACCTACAAATCCTTTGGGTTGTGTAATGCTGCCGGCATGACGGTAAACTGGTATAAGGGTCTCCCCGGAATAGTAAAAGCAGTTTTCTCCCTACTCTGTTTCTCCAGCGGTATCTGCCAGAAGGTATTCTTTAAATCGACACTGCTGATAAAATACGTGTCCTGTGGCCGACTGAGAAGTCCTTCGATATGGGGGAGAGGGTAAGCGTCCTTTTTAGTAAGCTCGTTGACTTTGCGAGAATCCAGGCGAAGTCGGTTTTTACCTGGTTTTCGTATGAGTACAACAGGCGAACACCGCGGGTTCTCGGTCTATCTCTGCATATAAAAGATCTTGTATGGCCGGGGAAACAGGGTAGTGACGTTGCTTGACAGGTTCCGCATCTCCGGACATCCTTGATGACATGCTTCTCCAAGGATGTTTTTCCGAGACCATGCTGGGTGCCTGACTTGTTTTGACTGCCTCTAGTCTGGACTGATCTCGTGCTGATAAATGGTGAGTATTTGCGTCATATGTATTAACTGGTAGTGTAATTGAACTAATTATTTCAGGCGCTATTTGGAAAGCCTTTCAGAAATTGATTCCCAGATATAACTCCTGTTCAAGACTTGGCACTAGGAAAAATGTAATCGGCTTGGACACACCTTTGTACTCTACCAGTGCCGTAACTTTGCCAATTATGGCCTGGTTTTTCCCTTCGGCTGTTTTAACGCCAGTACTTCTAAAATAATTAAAGGCTAAGTTTAGTTTTCTTACTAACTTTTCACAATTTTTGCCTAATATACTTATGTGGCTCCAGTATTTAGCAACCCCAATATTTCACTTTCTCTAATTTTTATTTTGGCGTAGGGCCTTGGGTCAGAGGATGTGTCGACTATCGTTGACGCTATCGCTCTTCTGATTTCTTTTCTGATTTTATACCTTTCCCTAGCATTTAGAATTTTCTTGGTTACTATGTTTTTTCCACCTATGATTCTATATCTAACTTTTTCATATTCCTGCAATCTTACATGTAGGGGTTTTATTTCTGGAATCTCCGGATTTTTTATTTGTCTTTCTTCTTCCGTCCTCTTTAATATTTTTAGCTGTCCATCATAACTATTGTTATCTTCTTCTATCTGAATTATGACAAAACCTTTATTGTTTATTCGGGGATTTGCATCGAACGCTACTTCTCCGTCGACATCACGCTCCCTTGAATGTTTCCCGGGTTGCACCGGCGACATTTGGGGGTTATCACTTCCTCTTGTCCACACATATAGCAAAATATATTTCTGGTACTAGAGGGGCAATCCATGAAGGTGTGACCCTCGGCCCTGCAGTTACAGCAACACAATTTTCTTGGCTCTGCAGAATTTTTTGTCGGTTTTGTCCGCGGATCACCATACTGCATGGCTGCCATCTCCCTTGCCTTCATAACGTCTTCCTCCAAGTCTTCATAGTCTAGTGGACTAAGGTTATACTTCCCTGGATGGCTTTCTCTTATCGGAAAAGCATTCTCTACATCTTTGCAGGCGTACCTTAGTTGGTCCAAAGTGAAAATTGCCATGGGATAGACCAACTTTCCAATTCTTGTGTTTAAATTTCTTTAAATTATTTTGACACTCTGGGGCTTGTATAGTCATTTGTGATCTGAGCTTGGCGATCTCAGCGAAGAACTCATCAGTCGATTCTCCGGCACCCTGTCTGCGGTCCATAAGGTCTCTCATTATTTCGAAGTCTGACTTCGAGTTGCGGAATTGACGCATAAGTGCATCACGCAGAGATGGCCAATCTGAATAGTAATTAGCTCCTTTAAATTGCCAATAACATTCGTATGCGGTACCAGAGAGGAGAATGTGGAAATCGCGCAAGATCTCAGACCACGGACACTCGTATTGGCGTTGGAGGGTTTCTTATCGGAAAATAAAATCTTCCATGGTTAGAGAATCCAGTTTACCTTCGAAGTAAATGCCCCACTTGTCGATTTTAATTGGGCCTTTTGTGTTTGTGTGTTACCTCGGATTTGGTGCATGTTGTGGCGGACTCTGGGCCATCCCCAGAGTTTGTCTATGTGGCATCGGGGATGTTTGATGTTTTTGCTGGTTCATCCCATGGTAATCTGAGCTTGAAAAATGAGATTCCCTTGGCAGAAATGGTTGTGAGGATGGGTTTAAATGGGAATTAAAATTTATTTGTGGGCAATTCTTTTCAGGATGATTCATCACTGGTTCCTGATGGTGTGTAAGGTGTTGTTCCTGCCTTTGTAGCGAGGCTTGATATGTCTCCTGTGATGACTATTTATTGGTTTGCCTGAGCAGTGGTTGAATGAGTTCTTTTATGCTTCTCGTAAATTCGAGGAAGCTTCTTCGCATTTCCTCTTTCAACGGGTTTGCGATTTCTTCTTTTAGAGCCTCGTTGTAGGAAGAATATGCATTCACCACTGCCAGGTTAACATGGGTTCTAATATCTGACGGTATATTATTTGTGTCTTCGATGTTACTCTGTGTCTTTTTTTTTTTTTGTGTATTTTTGTTTTTCTACAATAGTAACGCTGGACCGATTGCTTGGATTGAGTGATTGTACCCCTACGGCTCCCTGCTGACTAAGACTACTAAAAGATGGTGGTTCGAGCCACTGTGGCTAAGAGGGTTTGGAGGAGGTGGAAACTGTGAGAACGAACTACTTGATGGTGGATAATTAGAAGTAACGGCTGGAATTTGTTGCAGTGGTACAGCGTGAGTAGCATTTCCATTTTTTCTCGGTGGTGCAGTTGATGTTGCAGGTGGTACTTTACCTGCCGGTGGACTGTGCTGGACTTTTGGTATCGCACTTGTCATCATGTGAGAAACTTGTGCCCTTGTTAGTGCCCTTCTTCAAATTCGCTGCTTCTCCTAAGTTTTTGTCTCTCTTTTTCAAACTCATTCATTTTGAAAACGATACCACTACTAAACTATGAATTTGAAACTATATATATATATATTTTTTGTTTAAGGTCGAAATTTTCAACGTGCCTAGGGAGTGTAACGCAACACAATACAAATCAACTATGAAGAGTGCTGTATGGGCCAATTTTTAAATTAACAAAAGGAAGGAAGAAGGAACTTATGTAACTATATTCTCCTATGTAAATGAAGAAAACCAAAACCAAAATATATCACTTATATAATAACATGTAAATTTTAAATTATAATAAAGTACTCGTAATAAGTAGCATATGCCTTGCCACTAAAATTTTAAGTATTGTACTTCAAAAAGGATGTATTATGTGAATTGTAAATAGTAAGCAACAAAAAAATGTGAATATACGAGTATGTATATATATCTATAGTACTACTAATGTATGACTAAATAATTAATTCAATCAGACAGATAAATAAATAAATAAGTTTTAAATAGATAAATAAGTTCTAAATAAATAAATAACAAATAAATAACGAATAACGATCAATTTGATTATGACTAATAGATGAAAAAAATTGTAAACAAGTAAATACTAATTACGAATGACAATAAAAACTCCAAAATTCCTTCTTGTATATACGAGGTGTGATCAAAAAGTAAGGTGACTTTTTAAATTTCGCGCGCTCAGTACACTCTAACTCAACAATTTTTTGTTGTTGTGTTGGTTCACTTGTCACGATCATATGTTTATAGTTTTAACCATATAGCAGTTGTTGTTTTTATGTGAGAGGCATTAAAGTTGGACGTGTTTTGTTTACTAGGCGATTTTTTGTGGTTAAAAGTAATGGAGCAGAGAGTTTGTATTAATTGTTGCGTAAAAAATGGTATTAAGTGCTCAGAAACTCTTCAAATGTTGACAGTAGCGTACGGACAGTCAACTTTAAGCAAAAAAAATGTTTATAAGTGGTATAAATTATTCCAAGAGGGCCGAGAAAATGTTAATGATGAACCTCGCTCCGGACGACCTAGCACGTCAATCACAGACGAAAATGTTAAAAAAGTTAAAGAAATTGTGTTGAAAAATCGTCGAATCACGATTGGGGAAATAGCGGATGATCTTGGCTTATTGTTTGGCTCAAGCCAATTAATTTTAACGGATGTTTTGGCTATGAAACGTGTGTCATCGAAATTCGTTCCAAAATTGCTTAATTTTGATCAAAAGCAGCATCGCATGAACATTGCCCAAGACATGTTAAACGACGTCAATGATGATCCTGATCTGCTCAAAAGGGTTATAACTGGTCCCCTGCGACTTTTTTCTCTTTCCAAAGTTGAAAATGCTCATGAAAGGACGAAGATTTGCAACGATTGAGGAGATCAAGGCTGCATCGCTGCAGGAGCTCAAGGCAATACCAAAAAGTACGTTTCAGAGGTGCTTTGGAAAAAGCGCTGGCACAAGTGCATTGTATCAGAGGGGGATTATTTTGAAGGGGATAAAATAAATTTGGATGATTAAATAAATATATTTTTTTAAAAATGAAAAGTCACCTTATTTTTTGATCACATTTCGTATATATGGTATGTGTAAACGTAAAGAAATTTATGTGTGTACTATATATTATATTGTATAGTATCCATATTATTGTGGTATATATGTGATTAAATCAAGGATCCAGTGTTGCATAGTTTTAGGATCATACAAAATCTCCAATTTGGAGAGTTCAGTTATTACCCCAGTTTCAAACAAGAAGCTACCAGAGAGAACTAGAACCCGACAAATGTGGTATAAACACAGGATGAGAAACTGCGGACGATAAGTTGATTTTTGGAAAGCGATGGAAAGGGACCTAAGTCTTACTAAGTGAAAGGTAAGATATTTGAATTGTAAAATAGAAGTGAAATTGTGTGTGAATTAATTGAAAGTTGTATTTAAATAATAATAAATAGAGTGTTTTTAGAAACAGAATAACGTTTTATCATTTCGAACCCTAGCCGAAATATTACATTGGTGCCAGAAGTGGGATAAAACTTATTCTGAGTGCTGTGACAAAAAAAAATAAATAAATAAATAAAAAAAAAAAATGCCACGTACATTGCTAGAGCTAAGTATACCCCAGCTGAAAATTGAGCTAGAGAAGCGGAATCTCTCCGCAACTAGAGGGAAAAGTGATTTGATTCTTCGGCTACAAGAAGCGATCGAAAAAGATGGAAAAGATCCGAAATCCATTTTGTTCGACGTAGAAGAAGAACATGTGAGCACAGGAGTTGACATGGCTGTTATGATGGAATTACTCCTTGGGTTGAATTCTAAATTTGAAGAACAGAAGAATTCTTTAGAAGAACAAAGGAAAAGTATGGATTCTAAGTTTGAAGAACAGAAGAATTCCGCAGAAGAACAAAGGAGAAGTATGGATTCTAAGTTTGAAGAACAGAAGAATTCCGCAGAAGAACAAAGGAGAAGTATGGATTCTAAGTTTGAAGAACAAAGGAGAAGTATGGATTCTAAGTTAGAAGAACAGAAGAATTCCATTGTTGCCGCGCAGAAAGACACTGTTGAAGAGTTCAAGAATTCTCTAGAAGCGAAATTCGAAATAATCGATCAAAAATTAAATATGCACGAGGAAAAACTCGCAAAGGTTGGAACCGAATTCCAGGAACAGCTCGTGAAAGTCGAGGAACAGTTCGGAAAGGTTGAAAACAATATTGAGAATCTTGCTAAAGAACTAGAGAGAGTGAAGAAACAGAAGGCCCGAGGAATTTCTACAAAAAGCCCTAGAAGGAAAGAGATGCAACCGCCTGTCTTCGATGGCCAAACATCATGCCCAATATATGGAAGACAATTTGAAGCAGCTGCCATGACCAACAACTGGGACGACGGAGAAAAGTCGATTGCGCTAACGCTGGCACTGAGAGGTACAGCTGCGGAATCGCTGCAAACCATCTCAGAAGATAAACAAATCAACTACGACGCTTTGGTTAAAGCCATAGAAATGCGGTTCGGAGATGACCATATGCAACAAGTATACAGAGTCCAACTGCGCAGCAGAGTCCAGAAGAGGGGAGAAACACTTCAGCAGTTCAGGCCGATATCGAACGGTTGGCGCATTTATCTTATCCTAATGCCGGAGAAGACATTATCAGCCAAATGGCTGTAGAGGCGTTTACCCAAGCAATTGAAGATAGGCAGTTGCAAATGGCTGTAAGAATGGCTGGAAAACGAACCCTCCCTGAGGCCCTAGCATTTGCCCTCACGATGAAAGCTGCCGACCGAGCATCTCAAGGAATCCACCGCGTGAGAGAAATGACAGCCGTGGAATGCTCATGCCAACGAACAGATGTCGTGGAGCGGAACAGTGTGCGTGGAGGACAAGTCCGTTGTTGGAACTGCAACAAAATAGGACATCTGCAGCGTGAGTGCAGGTCTCCACTTAAACAACGCAGTTGTAAACAATGCGCTGCTAGGAGACGAAACGAAGAGGCATCTGGCATTAATGACATCTATCTTGCAAGCAGCGCAACGTCAAGTTAACAGGCGGGAAACGTGTAAGAACCCACTTCAAGGGGCAGAAGGTGGTTTCTGGAATTTACGCCCCCAGGATCAAAATCCAAGTCTCCCAAACAAAACGAAATAACAAGAGTCTTAAAGTGGAAGCCAACATTAGCCAGAATAAATGCGTGGCCACCATTGACACCGGTGCCACCGCTTCCATTATAAGAAGGGATATCGCCCATGATTCATGGCTACACAATACCAGTAGCTACTGCTTGAAAACAGCAACAGGAGCGACGGCAAAGGTGTATCGAGAGGTTGTTCTTACGATCAATCTGGCAGGACTAACATTCACCCACGTATTCCTAGTGGCCGATATATGTGATGAGTGCATCATTGGAGTTGACTTTCTGAAGGCGCATAATGTAGTGCTCGACATCGGAACTCAAGTACTTAAGTACAGGAACGTCGAGATTCCAATGGTGTACGGGAATGAGAATGCCGCATGCCTTAGGACAGTAGTCAACAAGGAAGAGATCTTACCACCTTCCGCAGAGACACTAATTTGGGCGAAGCTGGAAGGTGATCTTGGGAGCCATCGATTCTATTTGATTGAGCCGGACTCTAAAAATCATTATCAGAATTACGTCGTAGGAAAGTTGCTCGTTGAGCCGAAAGGCAAAATGGTCCCAGTAAGAATCTTGAATGTGGGAAATAAGAGCATCAAACTAAAGCAAGGACAATCGATCGGAGCGTGCGTACCGATAACTGCTATCACCAAGTTGTCGAAGGAGAATGCTGCTATATCTTTGCCATCAAGTAGCACAGCCGAGTTGAAAAGAACTATACTCAGGCAAACCGAGCTGAACCAGGAGCAACGAGCGATGGCAGAGGAACTAATCAACGAATTTGCAGACGTATTTGCCTCGCAGGATGGCGAATATGGCAGCACACATTTGGTACAACACCGAATAGACACTGGAGATGAAAAACCAATACGTCAACCTCCTAGGCGTTTACCATTAGCTAAGCAGACGGAGGTTGCAGAAATGGTTTCGACTATGGAAAAGGAAGGGTTGATTGAAGGCTCAAAGAGTCCGTGGGCATCACCCGTTGTACTGGTCAAGAAGAAAGACACCACCAATAGATCCTGCGTGGATTATCGCCAGCTAAATAATGTCTAGTCTAATGTCTAATGCTAAATAATGTTGCTGGGATCGCAAAGAGTTTGCATCAACTAACAGAAAAGGGAAAACAATTCAAATGGTCAAGTGAATGCGAAAGAAGCTTCAAAACTCTCAAACAACAACTATGTGAGGCCCCTGTACTAGCGTACCCTACTCCAGGAAAAACATTTATTGTGGATGCAGATGCCAGTAACGTCGGAATTGGAGCTGTCCTTTCGCAGATGCATGACGGGCAAGAAAACGTAGTTTCCTACTTTAGTAAGGTGCTCTCTAAGCCGGAAAGGAACTACTGTGTTACCAGGCGGGAACTTCTTGCTTTGGTCTTGGCAACAAAGCATTTCCATAAGTACCTGTACGGACGAAAATTCATTCTTCGCACAGACCATGCATCTCTGAAGTGGTTGCTGCAATTTAAAAATCCTGAAGGACAAATCGCAAGGTGGATTGAACGACTACAGAGGTACGACTACGAGATACAGCATCGAAATGGAAGCCTTCACTCTAATGCGGATGCTCTGACTCGGCGACCTTGCAAATCTGATTGCAAACATTGCGCTGATCTGATTGCAGGATGCGGTATCCACTCAACGGCTAAGAGCTGAGCCCACTGACGGTTGGAATGAAAGTGAAATGCGAAACACCCAAAAAGGCGATCCGGATATCGAGCCAATACTCGCCTGGAAAGAACATGAAGAAAAACCAGATTGGCAGGAAATATCCAATAAAAGTCCCGAACTAAAGGCATACTGGGCACAGTGGGACTCGCTTCATGTTCAAGATGGTGTTTTGAGGCGAAGGTGGGAAAGCTCGGATGGAAAGTCGTTTGTGATGCAGCTCGTTGTGCCAAGGTCGAGAGACAGTGACGTGCTAAGGGAACTGCACGATAGAGTATGCGGAGGGCACTTGGGAGTGAATAAACGTTAGAAAAGGTGCGAGAACATTTTTATTGGGTGCACGCCAAGGACGATGTAGAAAATTGGTGCAGAAAGTGTGTCACCTGTGCCGCCAGTAAAGGCCCGAGGGTTAAAAATCACGGCAGAATGTAGCAATACAACGTTGGAGCGCCTTTCGAGAGAATCGCAGTTGACATTGCAGGACCGTTTCCTGAAACCGAAAAGGGAAATCGCTACATTATTGTTGTTATGGACTACTTCGGTAAGTGGCCTGAGGCTTTTGCTATCCCTAACCAGGAAGCCAAAACCGTGATTGAACAGATCGTTTACAACTGGGTGAGCAGATTCGGCGTACCGATGGAATTGCACTCGGATCAAGGGCGCAACTTCGAATCCAAGATTTTCCAAGGGGTGTGCGAGCTACTGGATATCAAAAAGACGAGAACAACACCGCTCCACCCACAATCGGACGGGATGGTGGAACGCTTCAACAGAACCTTGAATTAACACCTATCAAAGGTCGTTGGCGACAAGCAATGCGATTGGGATAGGCAAATTCCAATGTTTCTATTAGCCTATCGGAGTGCAGTACACAATACCACAGGTCACACTCCATCGGAAATCCTTTTCGGATGAACAGTCCGGCTACCTAGTGAATTGATGTTTGGATCACCGCCGTCTGCAGAGAACAGAAATGAAGACGACTATATCGCAGACCTCAGACGGATTATTAGGGACGTGCACCAAAGAACCAGGGATAAGATCAAGATAGCCAGCGACCGCATGAAGACGAGGTATGATGTCAAGGCGACCACAACGGGATTCGAGGAGGAAGATCAAGTGTGGCTATATAACCCTTATAGACGGAAAGGCGTATCACCCAAACTACATCAAGACTGGGAAGGACCATATAAAGTCGTAAAACGCATCAACGATGTTGACTATCGCATTCAACGAGGAAAAGGCAAGATGAAAGTGGTTCATGTTGATCGAATACATCGCTATATTGGGCAGAATTTCGAAGAGTTTGTTCGGGACGAATAAGTTTAAGAGGGAGTATGTGGTATTGTGGTATATATGTGATTTAATCAAGTATCCAGCATTGCATAACTTTAGGATCATACAAACTCTTCAATTTGGAGAGTTCAGTTATTACCCCAGTTTCAAACCAGAAGTTACCAGAAAGAACTAGAACCCGACAAATGTGGTATAAACACAGGATGAGAAACTGCGGACGATAAGTTGATTTTTGGAAAGCGATGGAAAAGGACCTAAGTCTTACTAAGTGAAAGATAAGATATTTGAATTGTGAAATAGAAGTGAAATTGTTTGTGAATTAATTGAAAGTTGTATTTTAATAATAATAAATAGAGTGTTTTTAGAAACAGAATAACGTTTTATCATTTCGAACCCTAGCCGAAATAGAGAAGCGGAATCTCTCCGCAACTAGAGGGAAAAGTGATTTGATTCTTCGGCTACAAGAAGCGATCGAAAAAGATGGAAAAGATCCGAAATCCATTTTGTTCGACGTAGAAGAAGAACATGTGAGCACAGGAGTTGACATGGCCGTTATGATTGAATTACTCCTTGGATTGAATTCTAAGTTAGAAGAACAGAAGAATTCTCTAGAAGAACAGAAGAATTCCATTATTTCCGCACAAAAAGACACTGTCGAAGAGTTCAAGAATTCTCTAGAAGCGAAATTCGAAATAATCTATCAAAAATTAAATATGCACGAGGCACAATTCGAGAAGGTTGAACACAATATCGAGAATCTTGCGAAAGAACTAGAGAGAGTAAAGAAACAGAAAGTCCGAGAAATTTCTACAGACAGCCCTAGAAGGAAAGAGATGCAACCGCCTGTCTTCGATGGCCAAACATCGTGGCCAATATATAGAAGACAATTTGAAGCAGCTGCCATGACCAACAACTGGGACGACGGAGAAAAGTCGATTGCACTCACGCTGGCACTGAGAGGTACAGCTGCGGAATTGCTGCAAACCGTCTCAGAAGATAAACAACTCAACTACAACGCTTTGCTTAAAGCCATAGAAATGCGCTTCGAAGATGAGCATATGCAGCAATTATACAGAGTCCAACTGCGCAGCAGAGTCCAGAAGAGGGGCGAAACACTTCAGCAGTTGCAGGCCGATATCGAACGGTTGGCGCATTTATCTTATCCTAATGCCGGAGAAGACCTTATCAACGAAATAGCTGTAGAGGCGTCTACCCAAGCGATTGAAGATAGGCAGTTGCAAATGGCTGTAAGAATGGCTGGAAAACGTACCCTTCCTGAGGCCCAATTGCTCTGACGACGCCCCCAGATTGGCCAGAATAAATGCGTGGCCACCATTGACACCGGTGCCACTGCCTCCATTATAAGAAGGGATATAGCTCATGATTCATGGCTGCACAATACCAGTAGCTACTGCTTGAAAACAGCAACAGGAGCGACGGCAAAGCTATATGGAGAGGTTGTTCTTACGATCAATCTGGCAGGACTAACATTCACCCACGTATTCCTAGTGGCCGATATATGCGACGAGTGCATCATTGGAGTTGACTTTATGAAGGCGCATAATGTAGTCCTCGATATCGGAACTCAGGTACTTAAGTACAGGAACGTTGAGATTCCGATGGTGTACGGGAATGAGAATGCCGCATGCCTTAGGACAGTAGTCAACAAGGAAGAGATCTTACCACCTTCCGCAGAGACACTAATTTGGGCGAAGCTGGAAGGTGATCTTGGGAGCCATCGATTCTATTTGATTGAGCCGGACTCTAAAAATCATTATCAGAATTACGTCGTAGGAAAGATGCTCGTTGAGCCGAAAGGCAAAATGTTCCCAGTAAGAATCTTGAATGTGGGAAATAAGAGCATCAAACTAAAGCAAGGACAATCGATCGGGGCGTGCGTACCGATAACTGCTATCACCAAGTTGTCGAAGGAAAATGCTGCCATATCTTTGCCATCAAGTAGCACAGCCGAGTTGAAAAGAACTATACTCAGGCAAACCGAGCTGAACCAGGAGCAACGAGCGATGGCAGAGGAACTAATCAACGAATTTGCAGACGTATTTGCCTCGCAGGATGGCGAATATGGCAGCACACATTTGGTACAACACCGAATAGACACTGGAGATCCTAGGCGTTTACCATTAGCTAAGCAGACGGAGGTCGCAGAAATGGTTTCGACTATGGAAAAGGAAGGGTTGATTGAAGGCTCAAAGAGTCCGTGGGCATCACCCGTTGTACTGGTCAAGAAGAAAGACGCCACCAATAGATTCTGCGTGGATTATCGCCAGCTAAATAATGTCACCAAGAAGGCTAGCTACCCGTTGCCAAGGATTGACGACACACTGGACATACTGTCAGGATTGCAATGGTTCTCCACACTTGATTTAAAGAGTGGCTACTGGCAAGTACAGGTCCATCCGGAGGACCGTGAGAAGACAGCCTTCACCGCAGGAAACGGGCTTTGGCAATTCACAGTAATGTCATTCGGATTGTGCAATGCTCCGGCAACCTTTGAGCGTCTAATGGAACGCGTTTTGCGGGGACTAACATGGAAAAAACCTGTTTGGTCTACCTACCAGAAAAGATCGAAGCGGTGAAAAATTGGCCAGTCCCAAGAGACAAACACCAACTGAGAAGCTTTCTGGGACTCGCTACCTACTACGGCGGTTTGTAAAGGATTTTGCTCGGATCGCAAAGAGTTTACATCAACTAACAGAAAAGGGAAATCAATTCAAATGGTAAAGTGAATGCGAAAGAAGCTTCAAAATTCTCAAACAACACCTATGTGACGCCCCTGTACTAGCGTACCCTACTCCAGGAAAAACATTTATTGTGGATGCAGATGCCAGTAACGTCGGAATTGGAGCTGTCCTTTCGCAGATGCATGACGGGCAAGAGAAAGTAGTTTCCTACTTCAGTAAGGTGCACTCTAAGCCGGAAAGAAACTACTGTGTCACCAGGCGGGAACTTCTTGCTTTGGTCTTGGCAACAAAGCATTTCCATAAGTACCTGTACGGACGAAAATTCATTCTTCGCACAGACCATGCGTCTCTGAAGTGGTTGCTGCAATTTAAAAATCCTGAAGGACAAATCGCAAGGTGGATTGAACGACTACGAGATACAGCATCGAAATGGAAGCCTTCACTCTAATGCGGATGCTCTGACTCGGCGACCTTGCAAATCTGATTGCAAACATTGCGCTGATCTGATTGCAGGATGCGGTATCCACTCAACGGCTAAGAGCTGAGCCCACTGACGGTTGGAATGAAAGTGAAATGCGAAACACCCAAAAAGGCGATCCGGATATCGAGCCAATACTCGCCTGGAAAGAACATGAAGAAAAACCAGATTGGCAGGAAATATCCAATAAAAGTCCCGAACTAAAGGCATACTGGGCACAGTGGGACTCGCTTCATGTTCAAGATGGTGTTTTGAGGCGAAGGTGGGAAAGCTCGGATGGAAAGTCGTTTGTGATGCAGCTCGTTGTGCCAAGGTCGAGAGACAGTGACGTGCTAAGGGAACTGCACGATAGAGTATGCGGAGGGCACTTGGGAGTGAATAAACGTTAGAAAAGGTGCGAGAACATTTTTATTGGGTGCACGCCAAGGACGATGTAGAAAATTGGTGCAGAAAGTGTGTCACCGGTGCCGCCAGTAAAGGCCCGAGGGTTAAAAATCACGGCAGAATGTAGCAATACAACGTTGGAGCGCCCTTCGAGAGAATCGCAGTTGACATTGCAGGACCGTTTCCTGAAACCGAAAAGGGAAATCGCTACATTATTGTTGTTATGGACTACTTCGGTAAGTGGCCTGAGGCTTTTGCTATCCCTAACCAGGAAGCCAAAACCGTGATTGAACAGATCGTTTACAACTGGGTGAGCAGATTCGGCGTACCGATGGAATTGCACTCGGATCAAGGGCGCAACTTCGAATCCAAGATTTTCCAAGGGGTGTGCGAGCTACTGGATATCAAAAAGACGAGAACAACACCGCTCCACCCACAATCGGACGGGATGGTGGAACGCTTCAACAGAACCTTGAATTAACACCTATCAAAGGTCGTTGGCGACAAGCAATGCGATTGGGATAGGCAAATTCCAATGTTTCTATTAGCCTATCGGAGTGCAGTACACAATACCACAGGTCACACTCCATCGGAAATCCTTTTCGGATGAACAGTCCGGCTACCTAGTGAATTGATGTTTGGATCACCGCCGTCTGCAGAGAACAGAAATGAAGACGACTATATCGCAGACCTCAGACGGATTATTAGGGACGTGCACCAAAGAACCAGGGATAAGATCAAGATAGCCAGCGACCGCATGAAGACGAGGCATGATGTCAAGGCGACCACAACGGGATTCGAGGAGGAAGATCAAGTGTGGCTATATAACCCTTATAGACGGAAAGGCGTATCACCCAAACTACATCAAGACTGGGAAGGACCATATAAAGTCGTAAAACGCATCAACGATGTTGACTATCGCATTCAACGAGGAAAAGGCAAGATGAAAGTGGTTCATGTTGATCGAATACATCGCTATATTGGGCAGAATGTCGAAGAGTTTGTTCGGGACGAATAAGTTTAAGAGGGAGTATGTGGTATTGTGGTATATATGTGATTTAATCAAGTATCCAGCATTGCATAACTTTAGGATCATACAAACTCTTCAATTTGGAGAGTTCAGTTATTACCCCAGTTTCAAACCAGAAGTTACCAGAAAGAACTAGAACCCGACAAATGTGGTATAAACACAGGATGAGAAACTGCGGACGATAAGTTGATTTTTGGAAAGCGATGGAAAAGGACCTAAGTCTTACTAAGTGAAAGATAAGATATTTGAATTGTGAAATAGAAGTGAAACTGTTTGTGAATTAATTGAAAGTTGTATTTAAATAGTAATTAATAGAGTGTTTTTAGAAAAAGAATAACGTTTTATCATTTCGAACCCTAGCTTAAATATTACATTATATAATGAATAAGAAGGTATTTTGTATTTGGTGTTTTCTGAATTATTATTAGTTTTTTTTTGCTTTTTTCTTAGCATAGGAGGTGTCACAGCAAGTTTTTCTCGGCGGATGCGATGATGATTAAGCTGATGATCTTGGACATTTGACTGCGGACGGACGTTATGTTATCCCTCAGCATGGTAAATAGGTAAACAAAAATTTAAAACTAGATACAAAACGAGACACATAAAATACTTCTCTTATTGGTCCCACATTCCAGCCCAGCCTGGGGGCCTTTGCTGGAAGACTTGGAGCAATTCGATTGGTATACATATAAGAAAGCTAATACATAAGGACGGAACAGTGCTACAAGTGCATGCAATAATGATACATCAACAAGGTCACTGCAACCGTGTAAGATCACAATCAGAGAGAAAAGGAAAATTAAAGTTAAAGATAGAAAAGTAAAATTTACATTTAAAAGAGAAGAGTAGAAGAAGACGTAAGACTACAAATTTGAGTTTTTTCTGTGGTCATCATCAATGTCACCCGTCGCAATTCAAGTTGGTATGTCAACTGACTCCCACTGGAAGACTTACGGATCCTTTGATGATGGCCATAGGAACATCTGTTGGGCGCCATTTTTTGTAATATTCAGGTAGGTAGGGTATAGGATAGGTACTCGTAAAAAAGGTAAAGAGTACTAGAAGAGATTGGAGGATTATAGAGGGCGTTGGAGTTGAGAAGAGGACCGGAAACCAGGATATGGACTGGACTGGGAAAGGAAAGGAAAGGATATCTCCGAGTGAGGAACGTGGCATGCTCGCGAGGCACGGCTATGCTCGCCGGATGGGGCTGGTTCTTGTCTTCACTCTTTGACGGGACCTATGACTACAAAAAAACATGTATCATGCCGACTAAACTTTACGAACCATAACCAAACAACATAATAAATCGGACGAATCTTTCGATGCTGAGGGGCGCTGTGGTGTTGATCAGCGCTGGCCTTTTCCCTCCCAACCTGAAAATCCGGTGGCCGTTTTTAGGATTTCCCCTAAGAGCGGGTATTGCTGACCAGCTTACCTCATCTCCAATCGAGTCCTGCTTCCTACGACACCTCCTGAAAATTTCTTAACAAGGCATTTTAGCGCTTTGGGGTATGCTAATAAATATTAATAAAAACAAAATTTACTTTTTTTTATTGCCTATATCTAGGCTCTAATAAACTGTGCAGACTGGCATAAATATACTGTGGTATATATATATGTGATTAAATCAAGGATCCAGTGTTGCATAGTTTTAGGATCATACAAACTCTCCAATTTGGAGAGTTCAGTTATAACCCCAGTTTCAAACCAGAAGTTACCAGAAAGAACTAGAACCCGACAAATGAGGTATAAATACAGGATGAGAAACTGCGGACGATAAGTTGATTTTTGGAAAGCGATGGAAAAGGACCTAAGTCTTACTGAGTGAAAGATAAGAGATTTGAATTGTGAAATAGAAGTGAAATTGTTTGTGAATTAATTGAAAGTTCTATTTAAATAATAATAAATAGAGTGTTGTTAGAAACAGAATAACGTTTTATCATTTCGAACCCCACCCGAGATATTACATTGGTGTCAGAAGTGGGATAAAACTTATTCTGAGTGCTGTGCAAAAAAAAAAACATTGATGGAGCTATGTATACCCCAGCTGAAAATTAAGTTAGAGAAGCGGAATCTCTCCGCAGCTGGAGGGAAGCGTTATTTGATTCTTCGGCTACAAGAAACGATCGAAAAAGATGGAAAAGATCCTAAATCCATGTCGTTCGACGTAGAAGAAAAACAAGTGAGCACAGGAGTTGACATGGCCGTTATGATGGAATTCCTTCTTGGATTGAATTCTAAGTTAGAAGAACAGAAGAATTCTTTAGACGAGCAAAGGAGAAGTATGGATTCTAAGTTTGAAGAACTGAAGAATTCTCTAGAAGAAGACAAGAATTCTCTAGAAAAACAGAAGAATTCCATTATTTCCGTACAAAAAGACACTGCCGAAGAGTTCAAGAATTCTCTAGAAGCGAAATTCGAAATAATCGATCAAAAATTAAATATGCACTAGGCACAATTCGAGAAGGTTGAACACAATATCGAGAATCTTGCAAAAGAACTAGAGAGAGTAAAGAAACAGAAAGTCCGAGAAATTTCTACAGACTGCCCTAGAAGGAAAGAGATGCAACCACCTGCGCAGCAGAGTCCAGAAGAGGGGCGAAACACTTCAGCAGTTGCAGGCCGATATCGAACGGTTGGCGCATTTATCTTATCCTAATACCGGAGAAGACCTTATCAACGAAATAGCTGTAGAGGCGTCTACCCAAGCGATTGAAGATAGGCAGTTGCAAATGGCTGTAAGAATGGCTGGAAAACAAACCCTTCCTGAGGCCCTAGCAATTGCTCTGACGACGCCCCCAGATTGGCCAGAATAAATGCGTGGCCACCATTGACACCGGTGCCACTGCCTCCATTATAAGAAGGGATATAGCTCATGATTCATGGCTGCACAATACCAGTAGCTACTGCTTGAAAACAGCAACAGGAGCGACGGCAAAGCTATATGGAGAGGTTGTTCTTACGATCAATCTGGCAGGACTAACATTCACCCACCACGAAGGCGCATAATGTAGTCCTCGATATCGGAACTCAGGTACTTAAGAACAGGAACGTTGAGATTCCGATGGTGTACGGGAATGAGAATGCCGCATGCCTTAGGACAGTAGTCAACAAGGAAGAGATCTTACCACCTTCCGCAGAGACACTAATTTGGGCGAAGCTGGAAGGTGATCTTGGGAGCCATAGATTCTATTTGATTGAGCCGGACTCTAAAAATCATTATCAGAATTACGTCGTAGGAAAGATGCTCGTTGAGCCGAAAGGCAAAATGGTCCCAGTAAGAATCTTGAATGTGGGAAATAAGAGCATCAAACTAAAGCAAGGACAATCGATCGGAGCGTGCGTACCGATAACTGCTATCACCAAGTTGTCGAAGGAGAATGCTGCCATATCTTTGCCATCAAGTAGCACAGCCGAGTTGAAAAGAACTATACTCAGGCAAACCGAGCTGAACCAGGAGCAACGAGCGATGGCAGAGGAGCTAATCAACGAATTTGCAGACGTATTTGCCTCGCAGGATGGCGAATATGGCAGCACACATTTGGTACAACACCGAATAGACACTGGAGATCCTAGGCGTTTACCATTAGCTAAGCAGACGGAGGTCGCAGAAATGGTTTCGACTATGGAAAAGGAAGGGTTGATTGAAGGCTCAAAGAGTCCGTGGGCATCACCCATTGTACTGGTCAAGAAGAAAGACGCCACCAATAGATTCTGCGTGGATTATCGCCAGCTAAATAATGTCACCAAGAAGGATAGCTACCCGTTGCCAAGGATTGACGACACACTGGACACACTGTCAGGATTGCAATGGTTCTCCACACTTGATTTAAAGAGTGGCTACTGGCAAGTACAGGTCCATCCGGAGGACCGTGAGAAGACAGCCTTCACCGCAGGAAACGGGCTTTGGCAATTCACAGTAATGTCATTCGGATTGTGCAATGCTCCGGCAACCTTTGAGCGTTTAATGGAACGCGTTTTGCGGGGACTAACATGGAAAAAACCTGTTTGGTCTACCTGGACGATGTCATCGTGGTCGGCAAAACTTTTCAAGAACATCGAGATAACTTAAAGGAAGTGTTCCAAAGACTACGAAGTGCACAGCTAAAGCTAAACCCGAAGAAGTGTCATCTCTTTAGGCCAGATGTCAAATACTTGGGACACATCATCTCATCCGAAGGGGAAAGGACAGACCCAGAAAAGATCGAAGCGGTGAAAAATTGGCCAGTCCCAAGAGACAAACACCAACTGAGAAGCTTTCTGGGACTCGCTACCTACTACAGGCGGTTTGTAAAGGATTTTGCTCGGATCGCAAAGAGTTTACATCAACTAACAGAAAAGGGAAATCAATTCAAATGGTCAAGTGAATGCGAAAGAAGCTTCAAAATTCTCAAACAACACCTATGTGACACCCCTGTACTAGCGTACCCTACTCCAGGAAAAACATTTATTGTGGATGCAGATGCCAGTATCGTCGGAATTGGAGCTGTCCTTTCGCAGATGCATGACGGGCAAGAGAAAGTAGTTTCCTACTTCAGTAAGGTGCTCTCTAAGCCGGAAAGAAACTACTGTGTCACCAGGCGGGAACTTCTTGCTTTGGTCTTGGCAACAAAGCATTTCCATAAGTACCTGTACGGACGAAAATTCATTCTTCGCACAGACCATGCGTCTCTGAAGTGGTTGCTGCAATTTAAAAATCCTGAAGGACAAATCGCAAGGTGGATTGAACGACTACAGAGGTACGACTACGAGATACAGCATCGAAATGGAAGCCTTCACTCTAATGCGGATGCTCTGACTCGGCGACCTTGCAAATCTGATTGCAAACATTGCGCTGATCTGATTGCAGGATGCGGTATCCACTCAACGGCTAAGAGCTGAGCCCACTGACGGTTGGAATGAAAGTGAAATGCGAAACACCCAAAAAGGCGATCCGGATATCGAGCCAATACTCGCCTGGAAAGAACATGAAGAAAAACCAGATTGGCAGGAAATATCCAATAAAAGTCCCGAACTAAAGGCATACTGGGCACAGTGGGACTCGCTTCATGTTCAAGATGGTGTTTTGAGGCGAAGGTGGGAAAGCTCGGATGGAAAGTCGTTTGTGATGCAGCTCGTTGTGCCAAGGTCGAGAGACAGTGACGTGCTAAGGGAACTGCACGATAGAGTATGCGGAGGGCACTTGGGAGTGAATAAACGTTAGAAAAGGTGCGAGAACATTTTTATTGGGTGCACGCCAAGGACGATGTAGAAAATTGGTGCAGAAAGTGTGTCACCTGTGCCGCCAGTAAAGGCCCGAGGGTTAAAAATCACGGCAGAATGTAGCAATACAACGTTGGAGCGACCTTCGAGAGAATCGCAGTTGACATTGCAGGACCGTTTCCTGAAACCGAAAAGGGAAATCGCTACATTATTGTTGTTATGGACTACTTCGGTAAGTGGCCTGAGGCTTTTGCTATCCCTAACCAGGAAGCCAAAACCTATGGAATTGCACTCGGATCAAGGGCGCAACTTCGAATCCAAGATTTTCCAAGGGGTGTGCGAGCTACTGGATATCAAAAAGACGAGAACAACACCGCTCCACCCACAATCGGACGGGATGGTGGAACGCTTCAACAGAACCTTGAATTAACACCTATCAAAGGTCGTTGGCGACAAGCAATGCGATTGGGATAGGCAAATTCCAATGTTTCTATTAGCCTATCGGAGTGCAGTACACAATACCACAGGTCACACTCCATCGGAAATCCTTTTCGGATGAACAGTCCGGCTACCTAGTGAATTGATGTTTGGATCACCGCCGTCTGCAGAGAACAGAAATGAAGACGACTATATCGCAGACCTCAGACGGATTATTAGGGACGTGCACCAAAGAACCAGGGATAAGATCAAGATAGCCAGCGACCGCATGAAGACGAGGTATGATGTCAAGGCGACCACAACGGGATTCGAGGAGGAAGATCAAGTGTGGCTATATAACCCTTATAGACGGAAAGGCGTATCACCCAAACTACATCAAGACTGGGAAGGACCATATAAAGTCGTAAAACGCATCAACGATGTTGACTATCGCATTCAACGAGGAAAAGGCAAGATGAAAGTGGTTCATGTTGATCGAATACATCGCTATATTGGGCAGAATTTCGAAGAGTTTGTTCGGGACGAATAAGTTTAAGAGGGAGTATGTGGTATTGTGGTATATATGTGATTTAATCAAGTATCCAGCATTGCATAACTTTAGGATCATACAAACTCTTCAATTTGGAGAGTTCAGTTATTACCCCAGTTTCAAACCAGAAGTTACCAGAAAGAACTAGAACCCGACAAATGTGGTATAAACACAGGATAAGAAACTGCGGACGATAAGTTGATTTTTGGAAAGCGATAGAAAAGGACCTAAGTCTTACTAAGTGAAAGACTAAGTGCAGCTCGTAGTGCCAAGGTCGAGAGACAGTGACGTGCTAAAGGAACTGCACGATGGAGTAAACGTTAGAAAAGGTGCGAGAACGTTTTTATTGGGTTATACGCCAAGGACGATGTAGAAAATTGGTGCAGAAAGTGTGTCAGATGTGCCGCCAGTAAAGGCCCGAGGGTTAAAAATCACGGCAGAATGCAGCAATACAACGTTGGAGCGCCCTTCGAGAGAATCGCAGTTGACATCGCAGGACCGTTTCCTGAAACCGAAAATGGAAATCGCTACATTCTTGTTGTTATGGATTACTTCAGTAAGTGGCCTGAGGCTTTCGCTATCCCTAACCAGGAAGCCAAAACCGTGATTGAACAGATCGTTTACAACTGGGTGAGCAGATTCGGCGTACCGATGGAATTGCATTCGGATCAAGGGCGCAACTTCGAATCCAAGATTTTCCAAGGGGTGTGCGAGCTACTGGATATCAAAAAGACGAGAACAACACCGCTCCACCCACAATCGGACGGGATGGTGGAACGCTTCAACAGAACCTTGAATTAACACCTATCAAAGGTCGTTGGCGACAAGCAATGCGATTGGGATAGGCAAATTCCAATGTTTCTATTAGCCTATCGGAGTGCAGTACACAACACCACAGTTCACACTTCATCGAAAATCCCTTTCGGTCGAACAGTGCGGTTACCTAGTGAATTGATGTTTGGATCACCGCCATCTGAAGAGAACAGAAATGAAGACGACTATGTCGCAGACCTCAGACGGATTATTAGGGACGTGCACCAAACAACCAGGGATAAGATCAAGATAGCCAGTGACCGCATGAAGACGAGGTATGATGTCAAGGCGACCACAACGGGATTCCAGGAAGGAGATCTAGTGTGGCTATATAACCCTCATAGACGGAAAGGCGTATCACCCAAATTACAGCAAGACTGGGAAGGACCATATAAAGTCGTAAAACGCATCAACGATGCATTCAACGAGGAAGAGGCAAGATGAAAGTGGTTTATATGGATCGAATACATCGCTATATTGGGCAGAATGTCGAAGAGTTTGTTCGGGACGAACAAGTTTAAGAGGGGGATATTGTGGTATATATGTGACTAAATCAATTATCCAGTGTTGCATAACTTAAGGATCATACAAACTCTCCACATTGGAGAGTTCAATTATTACCCCAGTTTCAAACCATAAGTTACCAGAAAGAACTAGAACCCGACAAATGTGGTATAAATACAGGATAAGAAACTGCGGACGATAAGTTGATTTTTGGAAAGCGATAGAAAAGGACCTAAGTCTTACTAAGTGAAAGATAAGATATTTGAATTGCGAAATAGAAGTGAAATTGTTTGTGAATTAATTGAAAGTTGTATTTAAATAATAATAAATAGAGTGTTTTGAAACAGAATAATGTTTTATCATTTCGAAGCCTAGCTCAAATATTACAATATTATAATAAGTTTCACATTTTAAGGGACAGCAATCGGAGGTGATGGTAGGTATTTTTCTAATGCACACTTCTTTGGTAGGCAGTCGAATACACCGATTGTGTGAACGCATCAATAACAACCAGTATATGTTAAAGTTTCGAATTGATTGAAGGCAAAGGTCCAAAATGATCAATATGGATTGTGTCAAAAGGAACTCACTTCCTCGGTATGTAAATTATGCTCATTTAAACGAGCTGGTGCTGAGTAAATTATGCATTCAATGCAGTTATGTATAAAATTATTGTTAAGAAAAATATGAGTTAATAATCTGTCATGGCAACTTCGCTTGCAATTGTATAACACTTATAGAACCACAGAATCCCCTAATAAATGCTTTGCTTTTGGACTTCCCCTTAAGTTGGGCTTGCGCGGTTGTTTTTTTTTAATGTTCTCCTTGTTGGGCGGTTTTTTTTTTAATGGTCTCCTTTTTTACAAAAAAAACAAAATGGTCGTCGCCTAGTGTTCTGTTTTATTTGCTGCCGCTGTCGCTTCTGTTCCCGAATGCTACCCACAGATGGCCTGTTGTTTGGAAGGTTATGGTGTATTTACAATAATTATTATATTACTTCTCGGCTAACCTGACTATGATCGACCTCGATCACTTTTGAGTTATTTTTAGTAGCTAAAGTTGGCACGATTAGTATAAGGCCTCGTAGAAGTAGAATCTTCCGTCAGGTGCTGGTTCTTTAGATAACGAGAATGGGCCTCAGCAGCCGAACATCTTGCAGCTCTGCTAATAAGCCCTACTTCATGACTCCCCGTAGCGCCATCTGGGAATCTCACTAGAAATTGGGAAGAGAAGGGGGCAAATAGCGAGTTTCCCATAAATCTGGATTTGTGTCGGAAAAAACAAAACAAGAACTTATCCGGGCTACTCCGACATATTTGGAGCTTAGGCCGGGAAGGATTTCCAGTGTCTGGAGATTGTGGCATACGACCCCTATATGGGCCAACGGCAGCGCCCACATCCTAGAACGGGTTTCTGGCTTCGGTTTAACCGACCCCTCGTCCTAGGGGCATTCAAAATGGAGCTGGTCCTCCAAGTTGGGGGTTTTGTCGCCGGGGTAACTGCCCGCCATTTAAAAAAACAAGAAGTTACGAAGCATCAACAAGCCATATCCATATCCGAGGACGGATCTCCTGTTGACAACCCACGCAAACGATTTAAGGACAATGAGCTTCGTGGACCACGTGCAGCCGAGCAACTAGCGGAGGCCCTTGACTGCTGGAAAGCAGATATAACCGCCATTCAAGAGATGCGATGGGATGGGCCGGACAAAAGGAAGATGAAAAACTGCGATATCTACTACGGCAATTGCTATCGACGGCAAAAGCAGCGCGTATTTGGATGCAGATTTGTTGTTGGAGGCAGACTAAGACAAGAAGTCCTCAGCTTCGGGCATGTGAGCGCGCCTCGTAGCAATCCGCATCAAGGCTAAATTCGCCAACATTAGCCCTATATGCGCGCATGTCCCCACAGAGGAGAAAGATGACGACACCAAGGATGTCTTCTATAAGCTCCCTACGGGCAATGCCCTAGCTATGACATTAAAATTGTGCTCGGTGATTTTAATACAAAGCTAGGAAGAGAGGGTATCTTTGGTGGAACAATCGGAAAATATAGCCTGCACGACACCACCTCCGATAACGGATTCAGGCTAATGGACTTTGCGGCGGGACGAAACATTGTCGTAGCTAGCTGCGGTTCCCCCATCACGATATTCATAACCGGACTTGAACTTGGAGTGGACTGATCAATCAACCGTCACAGATTGACCATATTGCGTTCGACGTAAGGCACTCCTGGGGTATTCGATGTCCGAACGTTCCGAGGAGCCAATATCGACTCGGACCACTAAATTGTTGTAGGTACGGTTGCGGATATCCCAAACTACGCCAAGACAAACTCATGCTGTGAGAAAATTCGACGTCAGACGGCTACAATCGCAAGCGATCGCCAAGTCCTTTCCGATCGAGTGTCTCTTAATCTCTTAAGAAGTCCAATGCCGCCAGCATCGAGCATTGTAGACCATTGGAAACACTGCCAAAACGCCATCAGAGATGCCGCTTCTGATGTACTGGGTTTCACTCGTCCACCATAACGAAACCCCTGGTTCGATGATGAATGCCGGCAAGCACATGCAGCTAAACAAGATGCATATAAAGCGGTGCTGCACAGAAGGACCAGAGCTGCTCATGAGTTCTTTGAGCGCAAAAGGAGAGACGAACACCGGCTTCTCAGGAGGAAGAAGAAAGAGCATGAGAAGCGTGCGGTCGAGGAAATTGAAAGATGCTACTCGAGGAATATGGTTTGGAAGTTTCACCAAAAGGTAAAAATAACATGCTAAGGATACAAACCCCAAACCGAAGCCTGTAGAGATGAACAAGGGAATATCGTGGTAGAATCGCAGTCGATTCTGAGGACTTGGAAAGACCATTACTGCAGACTGTATAACGGCGATGACGAATCAAATACCGCTGTCAGGCAGAATCAAACTTTCAACCTGGACGATGATGACCAACAATTCTGCGCCAATTACAGAAGCATCAGTCTCCTTAACATCGCATACAAGATCTTATCTGCCGTATTATGAATCAGTGCGGCTTCAGGCCAGGAAAGTCCACCATCGACCAAATATTCACACTACGGCAGATCTTGGAGAAGACCCATGAGCTTCGATACACACCACCAATTCATCGATTTTAGGCCGCGTATGACAACATCTATAGAGACGAGCTATACAGAGCAATGTCTAGTTTCGGCATCCCTGCCAAACTCGTTCGTCTGTGCAGGATGACGATGGAGAATGCACGCTGCTCCATTAATGTGGGTAAAGACCTCACCGAGACCATTGATGTCCAGAAAGGATTTAGACAAGGCTATGCGCAATCATGCGATTTTTTCAACATCGTACTTGAAAAAATAGTGCAGAACTCACGAGCAAACACAAGAGGCACTATCTTTCAAGAGTCCGTCCAACTATTCGCATATGCTGACGATATTGAAATAATCGGGAGAAAGCATCGTGATGTCAGTGGCACCTTTGCAAGTATATGCTGTCAAGCAAAAAGGACAACCAACACCGAAGCTTCGGACAGAACTTCACCCTCGACAGATATAACTTTGAGGTAGTTAAGGACTTTGTCTACCTAGACTCCGCTATAAATACAGACAACGACACCAGCTCTGAGATTAAGCGAATAATAACTCTTGCCAACCGCTTTTTCTTTGGGTTAAGAAGGCAATTGAGTATCAAAGCCCTTTCTCGGACAACAAAAGTCACCCTTTATAGGACCTTAATAATCCCGGTCCTGCTCTATGGCGCAGAGGCATGGACATTATCAAAAATGGATGGGGGCTGTCTTGGTTGCTTCGAGAGAAAAATTCTTCGGGCGATCTTCGGTCCCGTCTGCATTGACGTTGAATCGAGTATGGAGACCGATGCTGTGGTCCGAAAAGTCTTCGAATCTGCTCCCGAGGGAGATCGCAGTAGAGGAAAGCCAAGACTCAGGTGGCGCACGCAGGTGGAAGGGGACCTCAGCCTCAGCGAAACTGGAAGCAGCTAGCCAGGGATCGAATTGGCTTGAGACGCTTGTTGACTGAGGCCCAGGCCCACTCCGGTCTGTAGCGCCACTTAAAGTAAGTAAGTATGTTGGCATCGTGTGCCCTCCACTATCAGGCACCACAGCCCTCTCAACTTGGCTCTTAACTTGAGGGGACGCCACGGCTACTTTTCTGTGATCGATCGATTTTCTGTGAGCATCGATAATAACCAAAATATGATTTCGTTTAGATGCTGTGCATATTATGATCATTAACTCGAGCCGGTGCAGAATACATTGCGCACTTGATGCAATTTTTCATAAAATGATCAATCTTGTTTCTAATACCCGGAAACCAATAATTTTTTGTATCTGATTGAGGCATTTATCAAGGTGGCCACTTTTCTTATGCACCAGCCTTATAATATTATCTTCCATCTCATTTGGCACATACAGCAATAAACGATTCGATTCGGACTTCCGAAAAACAAGACCATCTTGTAGTTCATAATGCTCCATTTCCTAAATTTCGTATACCGGTTTTGCGCCACTTGAATATAAAAATCGACCCCGTTGATGTTGATGCAACTTGGCACATGTCCCATCAACGTACCACTTCGATGTTGAATCGAGTAGTTATAGTTTTCGAGCTCTATAGCCCATCTAGCGATCCTAAAATTAACTTGCTTTTATTCAAGGTAAGGAGTTGCAGTTGGTAACGATTTTAAAAGGAATACTCGAAACCGCCTTAAGGAATAAATAATAGCCAGAGTTTCGGGCTCAAAACTATGGTCTTTCTTTTCAGCAGCTGATGTTGTGAACCAAATCCATGACTGCTCGCGTTGCAATGTTATTTGATTTCTTTCTCTGGATTATAGATTGCCAAGACGGAAGTAGACACTAATTTATCACATGATTCCTCAAAGGCCTGAAAACGTTCGTCGGTAAAGTCCCACCTAACTTCCTTACGCAAGAGCTCTAGCAGCGGTTTATCTTTTTTGGAAAATGAAGCCACGAAACGTCGGAAATATGAAAACAACACAATACATGTGTGTAGCTCCTTCTGGTCTTGGGGTATTGGGTACTGTTGTATAGATCTGAAATGAGCGTTTGTAGGTCGAATGCCGGAAGCGTTGACTAAATAACCCAAGTATTCCATCTCATCATAGCCAAACTTGCACTTGTTCAATCTTGGTTCTAACCCCCTCTCAAAAAGTCTCTGCAAGACCTTATCAATTATTTCTAAATGCGATTCGAAATCAGACGTAGCAATAGCAATGTCATGCAGATATATAACTATTTTCCCTGCCTCAATCAGATCCTGAAATATCTAATGTACAAATCGCTGAAAATCGGCCGGGTCATTTTTCAAACCTAACGGCATTCGAAGGTAATCAAATTGCCAATCTGGTGTTACAAAAGATACTATATATTGTACTGAATCATCTTCCATGGCAACTTGGTTAAAACCACCTTTCAGGTCAATCAAGGTGAACCAGCGTTTGTCTTCCATATACTCGATACAGTCCTCTATCAATAGAAGAGGGAAATTATCTCGAATTGTCTTTTTATTTAACGTGCGATAGACGCAAATCACTTTTTTTTTTCTCAACACAACTGCGGAAGCATGGGGAACAATGAAACTGTGTGTCATCGGTAAGGCGAATCTTCATTTTATAGTTATGTGATTTGCGTTCAGCAGTAGTAGGATTCAGGTATGCACGACCAATAACCGCCCTCAAAACATCGGACCCCTCCAACCGCGGACAAATGTCTATATCAAACTTTGGGATATCGATTGTATACGTCTGCGAAACAAAATTATCATCATAGTATGTCGGCGTAATAACATCACACGGCGGAACGGGGACACATTGACACCTTACACCTGTTTCAATATCAAC
This sequence comes from Volucella inflata, assembly GCA_928272305.1. Lineage (NCBI taxonomy): Eukaryota > Metazoa > Arthropoda > Insecta > Diptera > Syrphidae > Volucella > Volucella inflata. The sequence goes on along the minus strand of OV743716.1, from coordinate 104,679,565 downwards.
CGATGAATCTTCAATATCGCTAGACTTCTTATTTACACTGTCGTCGGAGGCTATACACCAGCAGCCGATGAGGTCATCGGGTTACTGTGGCAACTAACAACATTATCTAAATTGACCAAGTCAAACGCACGAAAACATGAATGATTACAAAATAACTCTTTATTTAAGATCAAATTATTATTGTCATTGTGTTTTTTTTTTCAGTTTTTATTTGTTTTAAATGAATATGAGTTTTCCGTAAAAAGTCACGTCCTAAAAATAATGGTAGTGTCACCAAATTATCTGGTAAGACCAAAACTAGTATTTTGTTAAAGTAAACTTATTTACAGAAATAAGATTTAAAAAAATATTTTTTGTGAGACACAAGTCTCTTTATTAGGCACTCACTTAATTCTAAATATAAATTTTTCTTACACTATTACTTATAATCTATTAAATGCTGACACCACATGAGAAAATATTCCAGACGGGAATATTAAACCTGTGTCCGGTGCAGCGAAACATTACCTACAATAATACCTTACTCAGCAATAAGGTTCTTTTCCCATGCAGCGCGTGTGCTGATGGTGCAAACAATAAGTTTGCAGCGCATGTGCTGATGATGCAAAATTTGTGTGTTAACTTCTCCCTCCTCAAAAATTTACGTTTCGTAGATCAGAATCTTAATTGAATGGGTTGAGGGGTGAAGTCATTGATCATTGGTATTATTGGAGGTACTTGTATTTTAACAGAATCTTTTTCTTTTTTACAATTCAATTTAAATATTAAAAATATTAAAATTGTCATAGTTAAAATGTAAAATATTAAAACCGAAATGAATGACATGTTTTTTTCCGAATGAAAATTTCTCTATTTTTTTTATATTTTCCTTGTGCAAAAAGTGAAGATATTCTAAATCTAATTTGACATCTTTAATTTTTAAATTAGCTTGGATTATAGGTGGGATGACGTGGAAGGTTTTTATTTCTTTATTGGTAAAAGTCTTGTTATCAATTGTTAAGGTTTCATTATTGAATTCTATAAGGAAGGTTCCATTAAGAGTTCGGGTTTCATTTCCATGTCCTAAATTTCCCTTGAAATTTGTCAAAAAAAGAGTGTTGCTTGTGAGAAGTTCGATTATTGGTTTACTGTGGAACTGATGATTGCATCCAGCATTTTTTCCTCTTAATAGCTGGGTGATGCAATGGTCAGACGTAAGCTTTTCAAGTTGGTTTTCTTCGCAGATTGTCGTATCTCGGATTTTTGAACAAATATCTTTTATGCCATAAAGCTCGCTATGGGTTGAAAGTAGTTCATGAAAATAGGGATGAATTCATTTGTTATTTCTAACTATGGTTCTGATTATAAGATGATTGTATTCTTTAGCGGAAGTTTTTGGTATAGATATAGTGTATAGCATAATCGATTTCTTTTGTAGGATGATTGGTTCGGCATACTCGATTGCCTCGATTTCGTTGTCGAATGGAAGTGTTTCTATTTCTGCAATTATTTCTTGAATTTCTTTTTTGTCTAAAAGATTGGTGTTCACTATTCCTCTTTTTGCCAATTGAGTTGCTGATACTATTTCACTGAGTTCTTCTTTAATTATTAATAATTTATTGTACATCATTTGTTCGTATTTATCAATGCTTGTATTATCTATTCTCTGAATTATTTTGTTATAGTTTTCTATTATTCCTTGTGTAACTGCTGTTATGCGTTCGTTTATTTTGTATTGGTTATCGTTATTTTCTATTACCATATTCTGAGTTTTCAGTAAATTATCCCAGTCCGTCGCATCTGGTGTTCCGGCGACCCACTTCCATGCGGATCCTATCCAGTTTATCGATCTAGTTCTTCGAGCCTTACTCCCATTTAGCTTTTCAAATAAGTTTTCTATTTGCTTTAATTGATGGATGAGTTGTGGTCGCTATTATTTTTAGTTATATGGTTTTCTATGGTTGGTGTAAGTCCGATTATAATGTCTTCATACCTTGTCAAATTGATAACATGCACGATTCTAAAATTCCCGTTTATGATTTTTCCATTTCCCTGTTTCAGCATTACGATTGGGGTGTTATGAGTATAGTCGTATACACTTATTGATCCAAGTACCAAACTAAGAATTGGCCTAAAATGAAAAGAAAAATATTTATTTTTTATTCAGTTGTATTTTTTATTTGTGATTTGTGGTTTTTTTCCCCGTTTTCAGTGACAATCGTGACGCGATTATCTTTTGACACTATTTCTTTTGTGAAAAGAGGTTTTTGCTTTCCATCTCTTCATTTGACGGCCGCATAGACTATTTCTCCGGGTTTATACGTTTTTGGCTTTTTCCTACTGGTATTTTCTCGGCTGATCTTATTTCTTTGATTTTTCTTGATGAGGATTTGTTTACCTTATTCTGGAAATCAATCAAATTCTGGTAATTTATTCTTTGGATTCGACCAAGGAAAATATCATTTGGTTTTTTGTTTGTTACCGAATGGATCGAGTTATTATATCGGTCAGTACCTATGTTAATTATTTCTTTGGTGTTCAGGTCAGGGTATTCTTTTTTAAGACATCTTGTTAATTCTAAAATCGTTGAATAGACTCTTTCAACAGTTCCATTAACCTCGCTCTTCTGGGGTGGTGTTAAGTACAACTTGATTCCAAGAGTTTTTATGTAGTTTGAAATGATTGGACTAATGAAACTTCGTTCATTATCTGTCACTAGAATTCTGGGGACTGTGAAGAAGTGTAATACTTTAATAATTTTGCCTAGTAGATATAAAGCTGATTTTTCTTTTATATGGAAGAATTTAGTATATTTAGAAAATTTATCTATGCATGTAATAAATTGTTCGTGATCTATCTCGAAGATACCGAGATGCATTATTTCTGATGGGTATGTAGGGATTGGTGTTTCCTGTAGTTCAGGTTTGTGGGGCTGTCTATCATACTTATTGGTGTTACAAATTTCACAATTTTTAACAAATTTCTTAATCATGTTAGTCATTCCTGGAAAATAACATCTTTCCAGAAGCTGTTCCTTATTTTCTGTATGGTTCCGGTGAGCTCTACTGTGTTCTTCCATGATTACTCGTAACTTATTGTCTGGGTTTGCAATATCTTCCACTATTCTTTGGGTTATTTGGATTTTAAACTTACAAAAATTTTCTTTATAGATTTCCTGAAGTAGTTGGATGTGTTGTTCTGGAATTTTTATTCCATTAATTATATTAGGGTTAAGTTTTTCTTTAAGGGCTTGAACTAAATTTTCCTTATTGAATTCCCGTAATCCTATGTAATGTCGGTGGTAGTTCGGATGCGGTTGCTCAAAAATACTTATCGCGCTATTACTAAATATAAGCTGATTTCTGAATACATTTAGGGGGGCCTCGCAATGTGGGACCAGATCGTGACTATCCTCTTCGGCGCTATGCATGGTGTCTGAACTAGGCGATGTTAAGCTATTGGCTTCCAGTTTAAGTCTCGACAAGGCATCGGCTACTTTATTTGCTTTACCCGGCTTGTATACCAGCTCATAATTATATTCCTCTATTCGTGCTTTCCAGCGTTTGAGCTTAGCATTGGTGTTCTTACTGCTCAAAGCGAATGTCAGTGGTTGGTGGTCGGTTAGGATCTTGATTTTTTTTGCTCCGTACAAGTAATTTCTGAGGTTATCTAGTGCCCAAACTATTGCCAACATCTCCTTCTCATTTGTTGCATAGTTTTCTTCGGTTTGGTTAAGCGATTTTGAGATAAAAATGATCGGCTTATCTTTTCCGATTTCCCCTTGGGAAAGCACTGCACCTATTGCTTGACTTGACGCATCTTTCGTCAGCAAAAATGGTTGTTCAAAATCTGGAAAAATTAGTATTTCTGAAGACGTCAATAGTTCCTTAAGATCCTTAAAAGCCTGTAGTTCGTTTCCAGATAGGTGAATTTTGATGTTCGTGGATTGACTTGCTTTTGCTTGCGCATTTTCCTCTCTCGTGAGATTCGTTAAGGGTTTCGCAACTTTAGCGAAATCTCTTATGAATCTTCTATAATAAGAGGTCAGTCCTAGAAAACCTTTAAGTTCTCTTAGGTTCTCTGGAGGTTTCATATTTTGGATCGCCTGAACTTTTCTTGGATCCGGCTTAATACCATTTTTTGTAATCAAATATCCCAGGAATTCCGTCTCCTGTTTTAGAAACTCTGTTTTGTCCAAATTGATCCGTAAGTTAGCATCTTTTAGTTCAGAGAATATTAAATCGATGTTCTTTAGGTGTTCTGCTTCGGTTTTGCCGAGAATGACTATGTCATCAATATCATCCTTTGGAAGATTGATGGCGCGTTTTTTAGACCAAATGGTAGTCGGGTAAACTCGTACTTACCATTCATTGCTGAAAAGGCCGTTTTTGGAATGTCTGATTCCCTCATCCTGATCTGATGGAACCCGGATGTAAGGTCGATGGTTGTAAAATATTTTGAGTTACCTAGGTTCGCAATGGTATTAGAAATATCCGGAATCGAGTAAGTGTCTGATACAGTTACTGCATTTAATTTCTTAAAATCGATGACAATCCTGTACTTTTTTTCCCCGGAGGCATCCATTTTCTTAGGAAAGATCCACATTGGGGAGTTATAAGGACTTTTGGAAGGTCTTATCACTCCGTCATTTAGCAGTTTACTCAACTGTTTTTCCACTTCTCCTCTCATATTCACGGGATATGGATAGGATTTTGAATAGATGGGTTCATCAGTTGTTGTTTTGATTTCTGCTCTGACACTTGTAACAATGGTTTCTTCATCGACTATGGGGCCAAAAAGAGATTTATGTTTCATTATTAGAACTTTAAGTTTTTCTCTTGTTTCTTCTGAAAGATGTGTATCTCTGATTTCTATATTATTGACTTGTTTAGACTCTTTTTCCTTGAGTTTAATTTGTATGTTGGGCTTTATGGTCAAAAGGTTATTTTTCCTGTCAATTACGGCTTCGAGTTGTTTGAGGGTGTCATCCCCGATAATTCCATCAAATGTTATTAGTCCAGGTAAGATAAAAAAATCTAAAATGGTGTTATTTCCAAGGCTCTTGAAGAATTTTACGCTGATTTTTTGGTTTATAATGACTTCTCCTCCGGCAGATTGTATTTTGCATTTATGGCTAGGTTGGGATTCACAAAATTCTTGTTTGCTCCTGTGTCAATGAGGAATTTTAGTATCTTACCTTTTCTAGTTGCACACTCTATGTAAGGTATGCTTGAGAGGCTTCCGTTGTAAAATTTACTTCCAATGACTCAACTTCAGGCTCTCTGATTTCATATTCTTGGTTCATATTATCTTCATATTTATCTGAATATTCCTGAGGATTTTCCTGAGAATATTCCTCTTCTTTCTGTGTTTCAATGTTAAATAACCTCTGTCGTTTAAGTTGTTGATTTATTGATCCCTGATTTTGTATGTTGTAACTTGTCTGGTTGTAATTTGATTGATCATAGTATGTTTGGTTGTTATTCGGATGATTCTTGTAGTTAACTTGTTTGCTTTGAATGCTTTGATCAGTTTCCATTGGCAATGCTGGCTTAGGTTGTGTAGGTCTAGGTGGTGGAGGATAATTCATTTGTTGTCTTGCTGGCTGTTGATGAGTGTTTTGATTTTTGTGCTGGATGTTGTACGCTTGATTTCTTTGCTGAAGTGGTATAGATCCTTGAGGAAGTGAAAGTTTTGGAAGTTTTTGTTTAGGTGCTGAAATTTGGTTAATGGGTATTGTAATTGTATTTTGTGTGTTTCTGTTATGTATTGTCATGTTTCTTAAATTTCAATTTTGAACCTCTAGGCAGGAAGCATAGGCTTCCGGTAGGGTTTGTGGTTTTTGTATTATGAGGATTTTTGAAAGATCTCCATTTAGTCCTCGAATGAAGACATCGAGTGCTCGATTTCTATAACTTTCGATCAGAGCATTGACTGTCTCTAAAGAGTAGTCTTCTGTCTTTATTTTGTTTATTATTAAAGAAAATTGGTGATTGACGTTAGCATAAAATTCGTCAATGCTTCTGTTTCCTTGGTGAAGTATACCCAATTGGTATTCGAGGGTCCTTATGTCTCGTTTGTCCGCGTAGTGGAGGGACAAACATTTCTCGATATCTGACCAATTTTCGTTAAAGATATTGTATGAAATGTCGCGGTGTCTGCGCTTCCTCTGATTTTCTGCCTTATACTCTGCAATATAGCACGATATATAGGCTTATCTCTTACTATTTCGTAGTTTTTTTAGAATATTCTCTACATTGTGTATCCAGGATGTATATTGAACAGGATTTCTGTCAAAGGTTTGAAGTTCCTTTACAGAGTCAGGGAGCTTGTTTATTTCCCTTAACTCTTGCTTATTTCTAGGACACTGTAATGCAATTTGTTGGGCAACATTCGCTTCATTTCGAGATTCTAACCTTAATAATCTTTGCTCAATGCTTCTGTTCGAAGCAATTTGTGCGTTCAATGCACCGGTCAATTGCGTTAAGGCGTCCTGTATAGCTTCCATGTTTGAATCTTACTTTTTTTTTTTTTTTTTTTTTTTAAATGTTATAGAAGTATCAAATATGAGGTATGGAATACTCATATATACGAGTATATGTAGATATGGAAAATTTAAATTTTATAAGGATATGAACCAATTGTTTTACTTAAAACTTATTTTTTAAATATTCTTTAAAAGTTTGATTGATTTTTGAAATTACACCTTAAATTACTTAATATTTGAATAATATATTAAAGGTTGTTTCTTTAAAGTTTGATTGTTTTTTTTTTTGTAAATAACGTAATTATATTTTTCTGGAATTGATAGTTCTTATAGTTCTAGTAGATTTTCAAAATAATGCACTTCCTTACAATATTAAATAGGAAAGTACGAAATTTAAGAGATTTTCTTAATCTAAAAATAAGAATTAAGTAAGGATTTACAATGATGCTATTAAAAACTTCATTGTGTGGGTTCCGGACTTGATTGTGTTTCTTTCCTTGAAGGATGGGACGTCTTGTTCCTTTTTGGCTGAGGGCGTTAGAGTTGCAGTCGGCCTACTAGTGGGACAATCCTCAATCACTGTCTTCTTTGTGCACTGTTCATATTGTGGTATATATGTGATTAAATCAATTATCCAGTGTTGCATAGGTTTAGGATCATACAAACTCTCCACGTTGGAGAGTTCAGTTATTACCCCAGTTTCAAACCAGAAGTTACCAGAAAGAACTAGAACCCGCCAAGTGTGGTATAAATACAGGATGAGAAACTGCGGACGATAAGTTGATTTTTGGAAAGCGATGGAAAAGGACCTAAGTCTTACTAAGTGAAAGATAAGAGATTTGAATTGTGAAATAGAAGTGAATTGATTGAAAGTTGTATTTTAATAATAATAAATAGAGTGTTTTGAAACAGAATAACGTTTTATCATTTCGAACCCTAGCCGAAATATTACATTGGTGTCAGAAGTGGGATAAAACTTATTCTGAGTGCTGTGAAATAAAAAAAATAAAATAAAAATAAAAATAACAAAAATGGCACGTACATTGCTGGAGCTAAGTATACCCCAGCTGAAAATTGAGCTAGAGAAGCGGAATCTCTCCGCAGCTGGAGGGAAAAGTGATTTGATTCTTCGGCTACAAGAAGCGATCGATAAAGATGGAAAAGATCCGAAATCCATTTTGTTCGACGTAGAAGAAGAACATGTGAGCACAGGAGTTGACATGGCCGTTATGATTGAATTACTCCTTGGATTGAATTCTAAGTTAGAAGAACAGAAGAATTCTCTAGAAGAACAGAAGAATTCTCTAGAAGAACAGAAGAATTCCCTAGAAGAACAGAAGAATTCCATTATTTCCGCACAAAAAGACACTGTCGAAGAGTTCAAGAATTCTCTAGAAGCGAAATTCGAAATAATCGATCAAAAATTAAATATGCACGAGGCACAATTCGAGAAGGTTGAACACAATATCGAGAATCTTGCGAAAGAACTAGAGAGAGTAAAGAAACAGAAAGTCCGAGAAATTTCTACAGACAGCCCTAGAAGGAAAGAGATGCAACCGCCTGTCTTCGATGGCCAAACATCGTGGCCAATATATAGAAGACCATTTGAAGCAGCTGCCATGACCAACAACTGGGACGACGGAGAAAAGTCGATTGCACTCACGCTGGCACTGAGAGGTACAGCTGCGGAATTGCTGCAAACCATCTCAGAAGATAAACAACTCAACTACGACGCTTTGGTTAAAGCCATAGAAATGCGGTTCGGAGATGACCATATGCAGCAAGTATACAGAGTCCAACTGCGCAGCAGAGTCCAGAAGAGGGGCGAAACACTTCAGCAGTTGCAGGCCGATATCGAATGGTTGGCGCATCTATCTTATCCTAATGCCGGAGAAGACCTTATCAACGAAATAGCTGTAGAGGCGTTTACCCAAGCGATTGAAGATAGGCAGTTGCAAATGGCTGTAAGAATGGCTGGAAAACGTACCCTTCCTGAGGCCCCAGCATTTGCCCTGACGATGAAAGCTGCCGACCCATTATCTCAAGGAATCCACCGCGTGAGGGAAGTGACAGCCACGGAGTACTCCTGCCAACGAGCAGACGTCGTGGAGCGGAACAGTGTGCGTGGAGGACAAGTCCGTTGTTGGAACTGCAACAAAATAGGACATCTGCAGCGTGAGTGCAGGTCTCCACTTAAACAACGCAGTTGTCCACAATGCGCTGCTAGGAGACGTAACGAAGAGGCATCTGGCAGGAATGAAATCTATCCTGCCAGCAGCGCAACGTCAAGTCAACAGGCGGGAAACGTGTAAGAACCAACTTCGAGGGGCAGAAGTTGGTTTCTGGAATTGACGCCCCCAGGATCAAAATCCAAGTCTCCCAAACAAAACGAAGTAACAAGAGTCTTACAGTGGAAGCCCACATTGGCCAGAATAAATGCGTGGCCACCATTGACACCGGTGCCACCGCTTCCATTATAAGAAGGGATATCGCCCATGATTCATGGCTGCACAATACCAGTAGCTACTGCTTGAAAACAGCAACAGGAGCGACGGCAAAGGTGTATGGAGAAGTTGTTCTTACGATCAATCTGGCAGGACTAACATTCACCCACGTATTCCTAGTGGCCGATATATGCGACGAGTGCATCATTGGAGTTGACTTTCTGAAGGCGCATAATGTAGTGCTCGACATCGGAACTCAAGTACTTAAGTACAGGAACGTCGAGATTCCAATGGTGTACGGGAATGAGAATGCCGCATGCCTTAGGACAGTAGTCAACAAGGACGAGATCTTACCACCTTCCGCAGAGACACTAATTTGGGCGCAGCTGGAAGGTGATATTGTGGGCCATCGATTCTATTTGATTGAGCCGGACTCTAAAAATCATTATCAGAATTACGTCGTGGGAAAGATGCTCGTTGAGCCGAAAGGCAAAATGGTCCCAGTTAGAATCTTGAATGTGGGAAATAAGAGCATCAAACTAAAGCAAGGACAATCGATCGGAGCGTGAGTACCGATAACTGCTATCACCAAGTTGTCGAAGGAGAATGCTGCCATATCTTTGCCACCAAGTAGCACAGCTGAGTTGAAAAGAACTATACTCCGGCAAACCGAGCTGAACCAGGAGCAACGAGCGATGGCAGAGGAACTAATCAACGAATTTGCAGACGTATTTGCTTCGCAGGATGGCGAATATGGCAGCACACATTTGGTACAACACCGAATAGACACTGGAGATACAAGACCCATACGTCAACCTCCTAGGCGTTTACCATTAGCTAAGCAGACGGAGGTTGCAGAAATGGTTTCGACTATGGAAAAGGAAGGGTTGATTGAAGGCTCTAAGAGTCCGTGGGCAACACCCGTTGTACTGGTCAAGAAGAAAGACGGCACCAATAGATTCTGCGTGGATTATCGCCAGCTAAATAATGTCACCAAGAAGGATAGTTACCCCTTGCCAAGGATTGACGACATACTGGACACACTGTCAGGAGCGCAATGGTTCTCCACACTTGATCTGAAGAGTGGCTACTGGCAAGTACAGATCCATCCGGAGGACCGTGAGAAGACAGCCTTCACCGCAGGAAACGGGCTTTGGCAATTCGCAGTAATGCCATTCGGATTGTGCAATGCTCCGGCAACCTTTGAGCGTCTAATGGAACGCGTTTTGCTGGGACTAACATGGAAAACCTGTTTGGTCTACCTGGACGATGTCATCGTGGTCAGCAAAACTTTTCAAGAACATCGAGATAACTTAAAGGAAGTGTTCCAAAGACTACGAAGTGCACAGCTAAAGCTAAACCCGAAGAAGTGTCATCTCTTTAGGCCAGACGTCAAATACTTGGGACACATCATCTCATCCGAAGGGGTAAGGACAGACCCAGAAAAGATCGAAGCGGTGAAAAATTGGCCACTCCCAAGAGACAAACACCAACTGAGAAGCTTTCTGGGACTCGCTACGTACTACAGGCGGTTTGTGAAGGATTTTGCTGGGATCGCAAAGAGTTTACATCAACTAGCAGAAAAGGGAAAACAATTCAAATGATCAATTGAATGCGAAAGAAGCTTCAAAACTCTCAAACAACAACTATGTGAGGCACCTGTACTAGTGTACCCTACTCCAGGAAAAACATTTATTGTGGATGCAGATGCCAGTAACGTCGGAATTGGAGCTGTCCTTTCGCAGATGCATGACGGGCAAGTTGTTTCCTACTTTAGTAAGGTGCTCTCTAAGCCGGAAAGGAACTACTGTGTTACCAGGCGGGAACTTCTTGCATTGGTCTTGGCAACAAAGCATTTCCATAAGTACCTGTACGGGCAAAAATTCATTCTTCGCACAGACCATGCATCTCTGAAGTGGTTGCTGCAATTTAAAAATCCTGAAGGACAAATCGCAAGGTGGATTGAACGACTCCAGATGTACGACTACGAGATACAGCATCGAAAGGGAAGCCTTCACTCTAATGCGGATGCTCTGTCCCGGCGACCTTGCAAATCTGATTGCAAACATTGCGCACGACAAGAAGAAAAAGATGCGGTATCCACTCAACGACTAAGAGCTGAGCCCACTGATGGTTGGAATGAAAGTGAAATGCGAAACCCCCAAAAAGAGGATCCGGATATCGAGCCAATTCTCGCCTGGAAAGAACATGAAGAAAAACCAGATTGGCAGGAAATATCCAATAAAAGTCCCGAACTAAAGGCATACTGGGCACAGTGGGACTCGCTTCATGTTCAAGATGGTGTTTTGAGGCGAAGGTGCGAAAGCTCGGATGGAAAGTCGTTTGTGATGCAGCTCGTTGTGCCCAGGTCGAGAGTCAGTGACGTGCTAAGGGAGCTGCACGATGGAATATCCGGAGGCCACTTGGGAGTGAATAAGACGTTAGAAAAGGTGCGAGAACGTTTTTATTGGGTGCACGCCAAGGACGATGTAGAAAATTGGTGCAGAAAGTGTGTCACCTGCGCTGCCAGTAAAGGCCCGAGGGTTAAAACTCACGGCAGAATGCAGCAATACAACGTTGGAGCGCCCTTCGAGAGAATCGCAGTTGACATTGCAGGACCGTTTCCTGAAACCGAAAATGGAAATCGCTACATTCTTGTTGTTATGGATTACTTCAGCAAGTGGCCTGAGGCTTTTGCTATCCCTAACCAAGAAGCCAAAACCGTGGTAGAGCAGATCGTTTACAACTGGGTGAGCAGATTCGGCGTACCGATGGAATTGCACTCGGATCAAGGGCGTAACTTCGAGTCTAAGATTTTCCAAGGGGTGTGCGAGCTGCTGGGGATTAAAAAGACGAGAACAACACCGCTCCACCCACAATCGGACGGGATGGTATGAACCTTGAATGAACACCTATCAAAGGTCGTTGGCGACAAGCAATGCGATTGGGATAGGCAAATCCCAATGTTTCTATTAGCCTATCGGAGTGCAGTACACAACACCACAGTTCACACTCCATCGAAAATCCCTTTCGGTCGAACAGTGCGGTTACCTAGTGAGTTGATGTTTGGATCACCGCCGTCTGAAGAGAACAGAAATGAAGACGACTATGTCGCAGACCTCACACGGATTATTAGGGACGTGCACCAAACAACCAGGGATAAGATCAAGATAGCCAGTGACCGCATGAAGACGAGGTATGATGTCAAGGCGACCACAACGGGATTCCAGGAAGGAGATCTAGTGTGGCTACATAACCCCCATAGACGGAAAGGCGTATCACCCAAATTACAGCAAGACTGTTGTGTTGTCTATCGCATTCAACGAGGAAGAGGCAAGATGAAAGTGGTTCATGTGGATCGAATACATCGCTATATTGGGCAGAATGGCGAAGAGTTTGTTCGGGACGAACAAGTTTAAGAGGGAGATATTGTGGTATATATGTGATTAAATCAATTATCCAGTGTTGCATAGTTTTAGGATCATACAAACTCTCCACATTGGAGAGTTCAGTCATTACCCCAGTTTCAAACCAGAAGTTAGCAACAAGGACTAGAAACCGTCAAATGTGGTATAAATACAGGATGAGAAACTGCGGACGATAAGTTGATTTTTGGAAAGCGATGGAAAAGGACCTAAGTCGTACTAAGTGAAAGATAAGAGATTTGAATTGTGAAATAGAAGTGAAATTGTTTGTGAATTGATTGAAAGTTGTATTAAAATAATAATAAATAGAGTGTTTTGAAACAGAATAACATTTTATCATTTCGAACCCTAGCCGAAATATTACAATATGTTAAATGTTCGTACCACGCACTGTTCTTACGGGAAGTGTTCGTTTTACGCACTGTTCTTACGGGAAGTTACTTTAAAACACTACTTTAAAACACAATTTTGTCCCTGCTGCTCGGGCGCCAGTAAACTTACGAGTATTTACAGAAATAAGATTTACAAAAATATTTTTTGTGAGACACAAGTCTCTTTATTAGGCACTCACTTAATTCTAAACATAAATTTTTCTTACACTATTACTTATATTCTATTAAATGCTGACACCGCATGAGAAAATATTCCAGACGGGAATATTAAACCTGTGTCCGGTGCAGCGAAACATTACCTACAATAATACCTTACTCAGCAATAAGGTTCTTTTCCCATGCAGCGCGTGTGCTGATGGTGCAAACAATAAGTTTGCAGCGCATGTGCTGATGATGCAAAATTTGTGTGTTAACTTTAACTATATTTCGAAATTTAATGTAAATCTGTATAATACCACATGGATAGATCTTGGTTCATCCGACTCCAGAATACCCGGTTGACTGTAACGCTTTTGGAATACTAATACTGCTTGAAACAGTGGAACGTCGGATAATACTAATTGCGCTACGGGGATCAAACAAAGAAAAAATATTTATGAACTCAGAGCATCGAACTCGGTCACTTGAAAAGGCAACACTTACCATCTGCTGAGCGCTTATGGCACCAGTTACTTCATCTTCACTATGCGGATCAGCTAACATCCGAGTGATAGCGGCGACAATCCGTTGGTGTTTCCTTTGTGCTTTTGGACAGTTGTAGTGCAGATGGCCAACTTCACCGCAGTTGAAACGTGTGTTAGCCGGTCTCAGCGGCTTGATACAACTGCTTTTATAGTGCCCAACCTTGCTGCAATAGTAACATCTGACGTCGGAAAGTTTCAGCGGCTTGACAGCGGTGTGTGACTGCGTCTTACTGATGACAGTCGTTGTTTTGATAGCGGTTTGCTTTGACAGCAGATTGAGTTCGATAATTGCTGACCGCTTCTGTTCGTACCGATCGAGTCTTGACAACAATTCGAAAAACGTCCTACTGTCATTTATCAGCGTTATATTAGCGCTATCATCATTGAATCCGTCGATTATGAATGTAAGTAATTCACCCTCGGGGATATCAATTTTTGCAGCCGTTGACTTCATGGCGATGACAAACTCCAAACACGACTCTCCTGGGCGGATTTTGCGGCTCTCAAGCTGATGATAAACATCGCGATGTGTTTGAGTTGTCGCCCGAATGTTTTAAGCAGAGATGTCTTTAGCTGCTAATAGTTGACGACACCCAGAGTATTTATGAATTCCTTCGAAGTGGCCTTTAGTATTCGGCGCACGTCCAAACACATATCGTCCGGTGTAAAGGAGCGTGTTGAGGTGTAGTGCTCGAATTTATTAAACCACTTTCTGATGTTATATTGATTTTTTCTAGTGAATGGGTTTAATGCGCTCTCCAAATGGTCGAAGTTCACTGTGCGATGAATACGGTTATCTGCTGTGTCACTTTCGTCGGACTGGATTGCACGTAGTTGTCGTTGTACCCAAATCACCTTATGCTACATCCTCAATATCTTCAGCTGATTCTCCAATCGGCGTGTGTGTTCATCCATTTGAGGTAGGGCGTCGTCGCCAGAATCTGTGACGGCGTGCTCCGTGTTGTTAGCTTCGTTCACGATTTTTGCGGCTGGGCCAGCGACGTCTTTAATGGCTATTGTCTCTTGCGCGGCCGCAGCTTCATCAGCAGTATAAACTATGTTGTTTCATTCTTTTGTTCGGCCAATTAGACCATCGTATAGTAGTCGCAATTGAGTTAGTGTGGCGGTTGATGGAAATGATATTTCAGCAGAATTGAGTGAAATATATTGCGGTGAAATATTTTATTTATTAATTTTCTTTGGACAGACCCCAAACCTGAGTTTTAAATACATAGGATTTATTATAAAAATCCCGATCACAAACTATAAGATTTTATTCTCTGCCAGCCACGTCAGCGTCTCCTTTTTTACAAAAAACAAAATGGTCTTCACCTCGTGTTCCTGTTTGTTGCCGCTGCCACTCGTGTTCCTGGATGCTATCCACATATGGCAAGTTGTTTGGAATGTTAAGGTGTGTTTACAATAATTATAACATTACATCACAAAAATTTTGATGACAATTTCCGAAAGCTTTAAGCATTTTTTCTCTGCGTGGGAGTCAAAAACAAAAGATCTGCAAATTTTGGAGAACTTAATGTCACGGTTTGTCTGCGAAGCAAGCAACTCCGCACTAATTGCAGAACGAAGACATTGGAAACAACCCAAAAACAAAACATTCCAACCCGATAAGTGTTTCAGATGCAATGACGTTGAACACTGGAAAAGAGTATGTCCCAAAAAGCTAACTGAATATAAAGCCAATGGTGTTAGAAGTGGGACGAGAAAAGGAGATGCATTGATGTGCAGTGCTGAAAGCTGCTGTACTTAAAGCTGTGGCAATGATAGTATGAGGATTGGAAGCAAGGGCGAGGTAGTAGCGGTAAGGAAACCAAATTCAAAGAACGGTGATAGTGTGAGGACTGAAAACAAGGGCGTGGTAATAGTGGTGAGGAAACCAAATTCAAAAAACAATGATCGTGTGAGGACTGGAAGCAAGGGCGGGGTACCAATAGGGAGAAAATCCAATTTAACGAAAGCCAAAAGGAGTGGAAGTACAGGCACGGTAGAGGAGAAAGATTTAAGAGAGTGCAATGCACTGCTGGTTGATGATGGTGAGTTCAATGATTCTTGGTATCTTGATTCAGGTGCTAGTGATCATATAACCGTTCGAAAGTATTGGTTCATAAATTATAAAACATTTTCTAACCCCATTAAGATTAGAGCTGGAAGCGGTCAAAAAATATTAGTGTTAGGCACGGGCTACATCGTTTAATGGAAAGGGTGGCGTGAAAAACATATATCTATTGCCTTGTATGTGCTCAAAATCTTCATTCATCTTTTTTCCCAAAGTCGTGCATTTGATAAAGGGTTAAAATTCGTTTCTGATAAGATGAGATGCAAATCTATCAACGTAGACGGAGCTATCGTTGCAGTGGAAGAGCGTGAGGCGCAGCTATTCAGAATGTGTCGAACGAGAAAATCGCACAGTCGTCGAAGCTGCTCGGACTATGCTTA
Organism: Volucella inflata; assembly: GCA_928272305.1. NCBI lineage: Eukaryota > Metazoa > Arthropoda > Insecta > Diptera > Syrphidae > Volucella > Volucella inflata. The sequence continues at coordinate 104,663,701 of OV743716.1, read as the reverse complement.
GTGCAAAGGATTTGAGTAAACGATTTTGGGCAGGAGCAGTTAACACTGCTGTATACGTCTTGAACCCACTTGAGGACAGCGCCTTACGATGGAAAACTCCCTTCGAAATGTGGTGTGGAACAAAGATTAGGGTCGAGGAGTTTAGAACTTTTGGTATCGAGGCATTTATACATGTTTCCAAGCAAAAACGTCAAAAATGGGGCAGAAAGGCTGAAAAGGTTCTGTTCATGGAAAACTCGGAAACAGCCAAAGGCTATCGAATCTGGACACCTGCAGCAAATAAAGTGGTAACAGTCAGAGATGTCGTTTTTAGGGAAATGGAGCAGCATAGTGAACAAGAAAGGCTTCCAAATAGTGATTTCAACAAATCTCCAAGTACATCTGTTATCCATATGAGCAAACGCGATAATCCTTCACAAGAAAATGTTATCATTGATACAGAAAAACAAGACGATGTCGATTTAAGGATAGGAAAACAAGTGGAAGGAGAGGATTACCAATGTGGTGAGCAGGACGCTATAGACTGGTTTATGACCCCAACGTATCTATTCCTTTGAAGAGTCGACTACGCAAAAGAAAGGAATTTTGTTCAAAAGCATGCGTGTTTTATGTAAGAAGAGCCACAATGTTACAAAGGAGCTATTGCCTGCGAAGAGATGACAAAATGGAAAGAAGCAATGGCAGACAAGATAAGTAGTCTTTACAAAAGTCGCACATGGAACTTGTTATCTTGTAAGTTATTTGTAACAAATGGCTTATAAACTTAAGGATCTAGGCGCTGGAAAACAAAAGTATAAGGCGAGATTGGTTGCACAAGGAATATGGCATCGACTATGGAGAAACGTACAGTCCAGTGGCGAAGTTAACCTCGATTCCCTCCATTCTTGCTATTGCAGCCAACGAAGGACTTGTTTTGACCCAGTTTGATGTCAAAAATGCATTTTTATATAGCGATATCACCGAGGAAATCTACATGCACCAACCAGAGGATTTCCGTGACGGCACAGATAAGGTTTTCAATTTGCGAAAGAGCTTATATGGACTCAAACAGTCGTTCCGCTGCGGGAATCAAAAACTGACAGGAGTTCTGCTAGGTTCAGGCTGAGGCCTAGTAAAATGGATTCTTGCATTTTTCTATCAGCAGATAATAAATCCAGAATCATACTGGCTGTTTACATCGATGATGGTCTCGTGGTTTCAAAGAACAAAGATGATGCGATTCAGTTGGTGAAATTTCTGCAGAAGAATTTCAAAGTCACAGTTTTGGAAGCTGGTTGTCGGGATGTAAAGTTCAACCAGGAGGCACAATTCATGTGGGCCAATCGAACTACATTGAGAGGTTGTTGAAACGATTCAACATGAGTTGTTTTGCAAGTCGATGTCAACTCCAGCGAAGCAATGTTCATCACCAGATACTTTATCTTCGGGAGCAGTGAAATTTCCCTACAGAGAAGCCGTAGGCTTGCAGTAGGAGTGGTTTCACGATATTTGGATTCGCCAAATAATCATGACGTCAACGCTTTGAAGAGAATTTTGAAATATATAAGTGGAACCAGACGGTATATTTTTTAACAGTACTAAATGTTATTCTTAAGTTTGCTTCAGTGACGCTGATAATGCAGGGGATCCTGGAACAAGGCGCTCTATCTATCTATCTGCTTGCAATTGTGTACCACTTACCGTGTATATATAGAACCACAGAGTCCCCTAATAAATGCTTTTTTGTTTTGTTAAGTCGGTTGTTTTAACTTTTCAAATTTTAACAATTATCGATCTTATCCCTCATATTTGCGAACTAATAATGTTACAGAGTTAAAATCTGTAATGATTTCGAAGAGAATCCCTTCCAAATACACACGGAATCGACGGAGAGCGCAAATTACGAAAATGATTTCCAATTCGAAACTGTGAAAGCTTGACTCTGCCACAGACGTAGTCTTCGAAAATACGCGACCGGACGAAATTTACCGTTGTCTTGGCTTTGAATTAATACTGATCCAAAGCCATGACTACTGGCATCACAATGTAATTCGGTTTTACATTTCTTCACCACTCTTCTTCTTAACTAAAACAATGGCGGACGCATAGGGATTGACTTGGTCGAATAATTTTCTTAGCCATTAGGTCATTGGTAATCTTCCGAACTTCATTTCGGAAATAAAAAGACAAAGGCCGCGGTGAGCAGTGGAAAGGGGTATCATCTGTCAAATGGATTTGCATTCTATAATCATATCGTTCTTGCTTAACATCTTTTGGTTTCAGATAAGAGTCAGTACCAATTATTTTTAATGCATTGGATTGATTTTTATTCAATCGAGAACATAATTGCTTTCTTGCTGTAGGATGCCTTTGTCAACGTCATATATTCCCACAGTAAGTTCCTCGGCAGAACCGACCGAAAGAACATTCTCAGGCAAGGACATAGAGACAACTGTCTTGCTAATCGGTAGATCGGGTACCCGTCTGCTAAGGTCACTAAATACTTGATGTTTGTTTCTACTATTAGATATTCAAACTAGATGCACTGAGACATGAATTAGAAGAAATAGGTTTATTTACTTCATATTGTTGTGATACGAGTACAACAATTTTGTCTTAAAGTCCATGAGGTGTGACTATAAAAGAAACAGTTTTAATTTCATTTCGAAATTTAACTCAACATACTCGTAAGATTCTACCATAGGTGTATATTGTCTGATTACCCAGACCGAAGAATCTGGTTGGCTCTAAAGCATCTGATAGTGTGATAGATGCTGGTACGTGTGAATGTTGAATAATACTGATGTGTATATATTTAAACAACTATTAACTAGCGGGGCTTGTCACAGCTTACATCCAGAGACGGGCAGTTCATCATCAGCTCTCATCTTATCAACATCGTTTAAATAATATTAAAACATTAAAAGACATTATATTTAACCAAAACAAATTCTTTAAGAGCTTAATACAGCGGAATCAGAGGATTTAGTTACAGGAAGAAATAAAAATGTGCCTCAGTCTTATGCTTTTGATAAGGAAAAAAACTCGAGGGAAACTTATCAGCAGCACTTTACAGCTTATGATGTGTAATGGGAAAATAAAAAAAGAGCATATCTTGGCTCGGAGCTAAAACGTACGAGCTTCTAGGTAGATTATACGGTTCAACCAACAACACACAGTGAATTAATTTACAAGCTCTCTAGTTATTTCAAATCTAAGATTCATGTGTGTACTATACATCTCGCTATGATTTTTTTTAAAAGCCGAATGCGGAATGAATTGCAGAGTTACGAGGTTAAGCAAAGAATTGTGATTTTATGTGTTCTAGGGATGAGATGACTGTACTACAGAAAACAATGCCATTTCTTGATGAAGTGAGGGCAATTGGAGACATTCGAAGTCACACAAAAATCTATGCTGCAAGACCCGCAGCTTCAGAAAAAATAAACAGCGTCAGAATCACAGTGTAAGCTCTCTAAAGTAAAGCCACAGTAAAGCTAACTGCAAATTTTGGAATGCCTTTTGCAGGAAATGTAACAAAAAAGGCCACATTGCCCCAGTGTGTTATCTGTATTACAGTAATATCAATGGGAGTGCATCATCTTCTCATAACTATAGTACCCCTCTTACAATGATCATATAAATAGTGTTATAAAAGAAAGTATTTTTTCTCTAGGTGATCTAGTTGAAACGCGTGGCAACCAGTTATTTATGGATTTGCATGTGAATGGAAAATATGTTCAATTTTTGATCAACACTGGTGGCAGTAAATAAATTGTGGGTTTATCTGGCTTTAATCAAATTGATAGTCCAGAATATACGGAAACAAATCGTCGGATGAAGTCTTATGGCGGAACAGAGGTTCCTTCGCTTGGAGAAGTGATGGTGGACGTGAAATTTAATAAAAAGACCAAGCGATTACCTTTGCTTATTACTAACACGGTTCATGGTGGCAACGTATTCGGTTGGAACTGGGCAGAAGCTTTTGGTATGCGTGTAGGCTCGGGACTCTTAAGTTTTAGAAGATGTTCAATCCATAGAGCATATAAGTGTGCCTAAAGGTGAAGTAAAAGCTTTGTGTGCTAGATTTGGAGATCGATTTGCTCCAATTTTTGGTCACTGTAAGTCAGTTAAAGCAAAATTGTACCTAAAGAGCAATGCAACGCCGTAGTTTTTTAATGCTAGCCAATTCCATTTGCTCAAACTGACGCATTCAAAATGGAAGCAAAACGACTCGAAGTAGAGGGTATTTGGCAGAAAATTCGATTTAGTGAATGGGCTGCTCCTATTGTGCTCATGCACAATGGTCAGATACGAATATGCGGAGACTTCAAGATCCCTTTCAATCCGCAACTGGAGATAGATCAGCACCCCTTTCCGCACCCTGAGGAGATGTTTGTCAAGTTAGCAAAAGGCCAAAATTTTAGTAAACTCGATATGTCAGATGCTTACCTGCATCTTGAATTGGACAAAGATTCGCAACAATACGTAGATGTTAATACCGTTTTAAGGTTGTTTAAATATATACGTCTTTAGTTTATTTTAAAAGGTCTTTCGTGCGCTGTTTCTCTGATGACATTCTCATGGCAGGTGCTTGAACGCAGGAGCGCATGTTCAACCTAAAAGCCTTTTATAAACGCTTACACGAGCACGGTCTAAGAGTCAACCTTAAGAAATGTGAATTTATGAAGCCAGAGGTAGAGTACGGCCACGTTGTGAATGCTAAAGGTGTCCAGAAGTAAAATTGAAGCTATACGAAAATTACCTCGCCCGAAGAGCCTGAAGGAACTGCAGTCATTCATGGGTAAGATGAATTATTATAATAGCTTTATAAATAATTTTGCAAAAATAGCTAGTCCTTTAAACTTACTCCGTAAGCAAAATGTAGAGTTTCGCTGGGAAGATTCGCAGGAGGAAGCATTTCAGAAGTTAAAAGTCCAAAAGCTACTGCATTAACTCATTATAAATTGCTAACTACAGCCAAATTGAAAAGAAAGGCCTCCCTCCAATCATTTTTCTAGTCACAAAATTTCGTCAATATTTGTATGGCCGCAAATTCATTTTGTACACATATCATAAGCCTTTGCTAACATTATTTCACTCCAGTAAAAAGTTACCGATGATGACAACAGGTCAATTGACTCGTTGGGCTCTTATATTAACGAGCTTCAACTATGAAATTCGGTGTAAAACTTCAAGCCAAAATGCTAATGCCGATGCTTTATCGCGACTACCAATGGGTCCGGATCTGGAGTTTGATGCCATGGAGGAACCATTTCAGGAACTCACAAGTGAAATCGAGGACCAAGTAGAAAAGGTGTCATGCTTAGCAAAGTAAAGCTTTACATTCAAAACGGTTGGCCAGAGAAATAACTATCAGCAGAAATCCATCTGCTGCCGGTTTTCAATCGGAGAAATTGACTTACCATGCACAAGGGTGTTATATCGTTGAAAACCGATTACATACGAGTAATAGTTTCTACTAAGCTCCAAGTTCGAATTCTTAAAATGCATCATGACGGTCATTGTTGGTGGCCCTACATTGATGATTGCATCGAAACCAATGTAAAAAAATGTTCCATTTGCCAATCATCGGCTGCCGATCCTCCCAAAAAGTTCATTCCTTGGCCGCAGCCTGAAAAACCATGGGAGCGTATTCATCTTTATTTTGTCAGACCGTTTTTACACCAAATGTGGTCGATTTGTGTGGACGCCCTTTCAAGATTTCCATTCGTAGTTCCAATGAAGGAAGCAACTTCACCATCAACTGTAAGAGCACTTTCAAATATATTTGCATTTTAGGGATTAGCGGAAGTCATCGTAACTGACAACGGCAGTCAGTTTTCGACAAAAGAATTCGAGGACTTTTGTCGTTCTAACGGAATGCAACATTTACGCACAGCACCATTCCATCCAGCCCAAAATGCGGAAGCCGAGCGGTTTGTTCGCACCTTTAAGACAATCATGCGAAAAATATACGAGGAGGAAAAGTGCATCGGGAAAGTTTTTTCGAAATACCAGATGACGTATCGAACAACGCCAAATACAATTACCGGCAAGCCACCTACGGAGATTCTTTATAGTCGAGAACACCGGACTGTTCTATCACAAACCATTCCAAGCACAGAACCAGTTGCTAGCAGTCCATCTCCGCCTACATTCGCTATAAATCGGAATGTTTTTGTTCGCAATTATGCCAATTATAACAAAGGACCAAAGGGGTTGTAATCTCTCAGCTCGGTGCAATTACTTTCATGGTAAGCACTTCAAGGTCATTTGGAAACGACACCAAAATAAGTTACGTGCCAGAGTTGAAACCAAGGACGATAGTTTCACCACTGTAAGACTACTATCGAATGGCATTCCATCTTCTAATCAAACGCAAAATAATCAGTCAGGTAACTCGAATATGTTTAATAAAAACCTTATAATTTCCAGAGATGTTCAAGCTGAAATACCGAACAAAGTATCTGCAGAGCGTCTGCAGTCAATTGTTGGTAGCCCAGTTTCGCCTAGACGTTCAGACCGCAAAAGAAAGGGTTTTCGTACGCCTTCAGTGTTGATTGTCTGCACGAATCGGTGGGAAGAAATGATGTGTATGTATTTAAACAACTGTTAACTAGCTGGGGATGGCAACGATTAGTATAAGGCCTAGTAGAAGTAGCGTCTTCCGACAGGTGCTGGTTCTTTAAATAACGAGTATGAGCCTCTGCAGTCGAACATCGTGCAGCTCTGCTAATAGGCCCTACTTCACGACTCCCCGTGGCGCCATCTGGAATTCTCACTAGAGATTGTGCCACAAATCAGGATTAGTGTAGGAAAAAGAAAACAAGAACTTATCCATGATTTCCAGGACTTAGTCAGGGTCATGGAAAAAATATGGTGACGGACGAACCCTATATGGGCCAACGGCAGCGCTAACATCCTGAACGGGTTTCTGGCTTCGGTGAAACCGACCCCTCGTCCTAGGGGCATTAATAGTGGAACTGGTCCTACAGGTAGGGAGTTGTGCCACCGGGGTAACTGCCCGGCCATTTAAAAAAAACAAGAAGTTCCGAAGCAACAACAAGCCTCGGATATGGACGGATCTCCTGTTGACAACCCACGCAAATGATTTAAGGACAATGAGCTTCGTGGACAACGTGCAGCCGAGCAATTAGCGTAGGCTCAGACTGCTGCAAAGCAGACAGAACCGCCATTCAAGAAATGCGATGGGATGGGCCGGACAAAAAGAAGATGAAAAACTACGATATCTACTACGGCAATAGCTATCGATGCGATATTGGATGCGGATTTGTTGTCGGAGGCAGACTAAGACAAGAAGTCTTCAGCTTCCTGTGAGCGAGCGCCTCGTGGCAATCCGCATCAAGGCTAAATTCGCTAACATTAGCCTTATATGCGCGCATGCCCCCACAGAGGAGAAAGATGATGACACCAAGGATGCCTTCTACGAGCTCCTTAAAAAGACCTACGAGCAATGCCTAAGCTATGACATTAAAATTGTGCTCGGTGATTTTAATGCAAAGCTAGGAAGAGAGGGTGTCTTTGGTGGAACAATCGGAAAATATAGCCTGCACAACACCACCTCCGATAACGGATTCAGGCTAATCGACTTTGCGGCGGGACGAAATATTGTCGTAGCTAGCACGCGGTTCCGACATCTCGACATACACAAGGAGACTTGGAGAACTCCTGATCAATCAATAGTCAACCAGACTGATCACATTGCAATCGACGCAAGACACTCCTCCAATATTATGGATGTCCGAACGTTCCGAGGAGCCAACATCGACTCGGATCATTACCTTGTTGTAGCCAAGGTACGGCCGCGCATATCCCAAGCTACGCCAAGACAAACTAATGCTGTGAGAAAATTCGACGGCAGACGGCTACAATCGCAAGAGATCACCAAGACCTTTTCCGATCGAGTGTCTCTTAATCTCTCAAGAGCTCCAATGCCGCAAGCATCAAGCATCGAAGACCATTCGAAACACTTCCAAAACGCCATCAGAGATACCGCTTCTGATGTGCTGGGTTTCACTCGTCTACCACAACGAAACCCCAGGTTCGATGATGAATGCCGGCAAGCACATGCAGCTAAGCAAGATGCATATGAAGCCGCGCTGCTTAGAAAGACCAGAGCTGCTCATAAGCACTATGAGCGGAAGAGGAGAGACGAACACCGGTTTCTTAGGAGGAAGAAGAAAGAGCATGAGAAGCGCGCAATCGAGGAACCGAAGCCTAGTAGAGATGAACAAGGGAACATCGTAGTAAAGTCGCAGTCGATCTGAGGATTTGGAAAAAACATTTCTGCAGACTGTATAACGGCAATGACGGACCAAATACCGCTGTCAGGTAGAATCAACCTTCCAACTTGGACGATGATGACCAACAATTCCGTCCACCCGACCTGGATGAAGTGAAGATAGCTATATCGAGCTTGAGTCCAACAAAGCTGCTGAAGCGGATGGCCTGCCGAGCTCTTCAAAGCGGCAGGCGATGACTTGGTAAGGAGCATACACCAACTCATCTGGTTGTCCTTTTTGCTTGACAGCATATACTTGGTCTTGCCCTCATTGACCGCTTAACCCATTCTCGCCGCTTCCGTCTCAATACTCGCGAAAGCGCCACTGACATCACGCTGCATTCTCCCGAGTATGTCAATATCTTCGGCGTATGCGAGTAGTTGGACGGACTTTTGAAAATCGATGAATAGGTGGTGTGTATCGATCTGAAGCTCATGGGTCCTCTCCAAGATTTGCCGCAATGTGAATATTTGGTCGATGGTGGACTTTCCTGGCCTGAAGCCACACTGATATGGACCTTTCAGGTTGTTGACAAACGGCTTCAAGCATCCACACAATACAGCAGATGAGATCTTATATGCGATGTTAAGGAGACTGATGCCTCTGTCGTTGGCGCAGTTCAGAGGGTCACCTTTCTTGAAAATCGGACAAAAAATGCTGAGGTTCCATTCATCGGGCATACTTTCGTCCGACCATATTGTACCAACACTGACGTCTCGGGCAGAACGTCACCATCGACAGATATAACTTTGAGGTAGTTAAGGACTTTGTCTACCTAGGCTCTGCTATAAATACAGACAACGATACCAGCGCTGAGATCAAACGAAGAATAACTCTTGCCAACCGCTGTTTGTTTGGCAGCAGGCAATTGAGTAGCAAAGCCCTCTCTCGGATAACAAAAATCACCCTTTATAAGACCTTAACAATCCTGGTCCTGCTTTATGGCGCAGAGGCATGGACATTATCAAAAATGGATGATGGTGTTCTTGGTTGCTTCGAGAGAAAAATTCTTTGGGCGATCTTCGGTCCCGTCTGCATTGACGGTGAATGGAGGAGGACACAACAATGAATTCAACGGACTTTACAGCGGTATTGACCTAGTCAGAAGAGTGAAGAAGACTGAGATGGCTGGGTCATGTAGAGCGCATGGACACCAATGCTCCGGCCCGAAAAGTCTTCGAATCCGCTCCCGAGGGACAGCGCAGTAGAGGAAGGTCAAGACTTAGGTGGCGCACGCAAGTGGAATAGGACCTCAGCCAACTTAGCGTGCGAAACTGAAGGCAGCTAGCCAGGGATCGAGCTGGCTGCAGAAGCTTTTTGACTGAGGCCCAGGTCCACCTCGGACTGTAGCGCCACTTAAAGTAAGAGCCAGATTTGACATCCCAAACTAATCGTAACTTCGTTATTAGAGGGGGAGTACTGGGGCAACTTCACCATAGAATTAAGTGGCAGCATCTGATAACAGATGGCAACGTTAACAACAAAAGGAAATTTCCACCATCTGCCGTTTTCGATGGCAACGGCGGAGTGTCTACAAATCTTTTACTGTAAATGCCAGCAGACACTTCGTCTTAATGCGTTGCAGGAACAAATAATAATTTGTATCCACATATGACACTTTTGTTTTCAATAAATGGTGGTTAGTTATAAAGTACTAGTGTTTGAAATCTAAACTGGCAACCAACCGCCAAAGACGTTTTATATTTGCTTTGTAATTTGTTTTTATTTTGAAAGTCCTGTGGAAATACAAAAACCAGATGAGATTGTTTGTTTTTTTATATAAAACAGTGATATCAATATCAAATTAGGTTAATACTCTTTGTTGGTTTTCTTGTCCTTAACAAATGAAAACTGAATTCCATAGTCCCGACTCACAATACTCAGGTTTTCCTTAAATTGTAGATAAAAAAGCGTGAGAAGTGAATGGAAATATGAAACACCGATGGTCTTCAATTTTCTATCTATTTATCTATCCCGCATTCTCTTTTGTGATTTCTCGTCATTTTGTGCGTTTTCTTTTTCTTGTGTCGCTGTTGTGCCGGTGGACGTATGTTTGAGCGGATGCAAAAAATTGTTAGAACTTTCTTTTTTAACAAGTACAAAAACACTTAATCTTTTTCACTGCAGACTAAATATTAAGTAAAACAAAACAAACAAAAACGTTTATGATATATATGAAAACTACAAATTCTTTAACAAATTTTTTTATTTTATTCCGTTCCGAATTTACACTTTCCATACATTTGTTCTATCTAGCGAGCTGTCAAAAATTAATTAACTCAATTAGTTACGAAATTTCTCTACAAGTCTCGCCGCAAAGTGGCGTACGTCAATCATATTTGACATTTGTAAGCTAGCCAGCTGCAGTATCCAAACAGACAAGCAATGGAGCGCTATACTCCGCATAATTGTGTCGACTTTGTTAAATCAATAATCGGTCGATGGTGTTGGCGCAGCGTGAATTTCGACGTTGATTTCATAATCGCGTCGCTCCAACTGGGCAAACATACCGGCACTCAGCTAATCGACTCGAATTGACTGGAACCAAAAGGGACCATGCAGGGCGTGACATCCACCGGAATGGTTATTAGGCCGGCTGGGGCTGCCGATGTCGCTGAAAACGAAGAAACATCAACCAGACGACGGGCTACGCAATTGGGCATCACCAGACGGACCCTACAGCGAATTTTAGTGAAAGACTTACACATGTTCCTGTACAAAGTGCAAACAGTGCATCAGTTAATGACTTCTGACGGTCAGTCACGTGTGAATAACTATCAAGTCATCCTTAATCTCACTTCAGCGAATACGTCAATAAGCAAAATCTTCATGTGTGGGCCACTGAAAATCCGCGTGTGATGCACGAAGAGCCATCACATCCACTCAAAGCCACTGTGTGGTGCGGCGTTCACGCAGGGGGAGTGATTGGAATGAATTTCGTTTCAGGACGCTATCGGCAATACGGTCACTGTTAGTGGCGAACGCCATGGCAACTGCACATGTGTTTGTGGTCGACTGTGAGCAAACGCGGCAACCATCTTGCGGAAAGCTTTCTCATGCCCAAGTGATCATTCAAAATTGAAACCACTGAGTCAGTAAACCACTTTTTTACCATTGAAATCGATGGTGCAGAGTCCCCATAGTATTTATCAAGCTTAGCCTTGGTCTCGGTAATGGTTTTTTTTCGCAAGAAATAATGCTTAATAAGCACACGAAATTCACTTTTTTCCATTTTCTCCTCAAATTAGTGAGTAGTCTGATAAAAATAGCTGTCAAACACAAACTAACTGACGCAGCAAGTTTAAATTTTGACAGGAGTCAACTGACAGATGCCTGTTGACAGGAGCAGTGTTGCTGTTTCAGTAAAAAGGTCAGAAATTCAAAAAGTCACGGACTTATTGACCCGCCCTCGTATTTTATAGATATACAAACCTCTTAGCTAGACCAGTTTTTATTGAAATCTCCTCTGAATCAGAATGAGTTTGTTGAGGCAGACACACCTTTTCAGTCATTCAGCATGCAAAAGACAAAAATTTCACACCTGATACAGTGGTAGGCATTTGTTTATATGCACTCCAATTTTGCGATTAATATTTTTTTTTCAAAAAATTGGATTGCTTAAATAATTTCAGATAATCGATTCTTATTTAATATAAAATTACGCTTTCGCCCTCGGATTTTCATTTCGAACGGACTATTCTATATTAAATTAGGTTATGCAAAAAGACCCCATATTTTTTATAAAACAAATAATCGCAAAAAATGGAATACGTATGGACAAATGTCCACTGTACAAATATCAAACAAAATGTACTCGGAATTTGGTGTGAACGACTCAATGAGATTTCGAAAACATTTTGCCGAAATCTCGGATTTCGGTGCGGTGTGAAAGATAAGATTAATAAATTTGTTAAAGAAATTGTTGTTTTCGTACTGTTTAAATAGAATCGTGCTTGAAAAATCGAAGCAAAACACTTTTAAAATTCAAAGAAATTGAAAACTTGTAGCTGCATTGCACTATACCAGATATTATCTTTATTGATTTGTGGAACGATATATTGAAGACCCCAAAATTATCCACCATATATATTGAAATTAAAAATAGAAGCACAATTTATTTGCTTCAGAAGTGCTTTGTTTAAATGTCTTTTTTAAGCACAATTTTATTTAATCTAAGGTTCCTCATCCCTTCACATTGACTTATTTCAAAACTTAATTTATTTTCACAGCATCTTCACCTCACTTAAATCGTTTTAAAATAGTAATTTTTTTAATTTCATTTCGAATCCAATTTTAATTTTCCATAACAAATTGGTCCAACGAGAGATTTATGTCACAAACTTAGTGCCAAAAATATGCAAACAGATTATGTTAGTGGAAAAGAGTACAATATTCCCAAATTGAATTCTTCATAAGAACAGAAAATGACTTGAATTTTCCACAAATTATTTATAGGGAGCTACCCAAAGGTAAAATTAAATTTGGCAAATAGCATGCATACATTGTTTTTTTCTTAAGAATTGAATGGGTGTCAGTTCATTTTGTCCCAGACTGTATGTTGACATTTGTTTATCCATCTGTTTGAAGGGTAATGTAATTTATGAATTATTTCATTGAAGACTGAGTGTCGTATGTCGGCAAATATGGTATATTGGACATTGCACATAATTTCGTGTTTTATATTTTAATTGCGGTGAATATAAACTATTTTTTTTTTTAGTTATTAGTGATTAATTATTAAAATTCTATAAACAGAATTTCGTCCGGGTAACTGAGATCTCGTCCGGCTGATAATTTGCATTGTTGTTTACTTTTTCGAAAGCGCGTATTAGTAATTCAATTTTAAAAGATGCACCCTAAAAACTCTATGATTGATTTGTTGCATCTTTACATTATATTATTCGCTATATATACTTCTTGTAAAACAATTTTTGATTATGATTCTCATAATTCATTATATTATGGCCAACTTAAATATTCCAATTTGTTTGAATTTTTTTTAATCGACTCAAGCGCAATTTCCAAAGGACGATATTTTTCACCAAAATCCACAAACTGTTCAATCGGGATAAGGGAATATATAACCCGTGATTTTACATTCAACTATGGTCAACAAAGTGTAACTATATCTATTTATCCCTTAGAACTTGAAAGACAGTCTGATAGATCTAATATTTCCTGCAAAAATTCTAGTGAAATCATCGTGACAGCTCTGCAAAGCATCACAACCAATGAAAATAAATTTAGTTTCTTTTCTGGGGATCAACTTGAAGATAGCACGTTGCAATCAAATTACAAATTTAGCAGTAGATCAGAGTTTATTAACAAAAACAAAGTGCTTGGCAATAGTTTTTACGACTTGTATTTAAACACTTCTAATATTGATTCATTAGAAAATTTCAAAGAAAAAAATGACGTATTCATACAAAATCAGCAGAATGGCTCAACAGACCCATTTGATTTCTACAACAGACACTTAACAACAATCAGGGAAATGCAGGTATTTAATAATTTATTGAACTGTAAATCATTATTATATAAAACGCTTCTCCTTTTCGATGTGGACATATGCATATATTAGGTTGTTCAATAAGTTCTGCAGTTTTTTTTAGGATTAAAGTTAAATACACATTTTCGGTATAAAAGCTAAAAGCTTATATCTATCAGATATTGTCCATCATTGTCTATTACATTCTTTTAACGTTCTGGAAGAGACATAATGCCTCATTTGTAAAAGTCATCAGACTTATGGGTAAAAAAGTTTTCATTCCAAATTGATTTGAAGAGAGCGGAACAGATGGTTGTCAGAAGGCGCAAGGTCTGAAAAGTGGGTGCTGCAAAACTTTGCAGCCAAATGGATTCAGCTGTTGTTCTGTTACTTGTCTGGCGTTGTCATGATAAAAAAAAAACAATCCCCTTCATGTTCGCCAACTCTGGCCGTTTATCTTCGACTGTCTGTTTAAAGTATTGAGCTCATAGATGATAAAGGACATCTCGCTAATCCAAATGCTCAACCCAATCATCCATCTTTTTTGACATTCCAAGCCTTTTCAGTCTATGCGAAGCGGTTGTATGGGCGATGTTATACTGCTGAGCGATCTCCCGTGGATAATCCTTTCTATTATAATAAACAATAAAGAATTCGTAACGGTTTGCACAGAGATTTTCGGAAACGATAAACACTATTTAATTCAATGAAGAAGTCCCAGAACTTATTGAACAACCCAATTTATTCCCACATTTAAGGGAGTTGCCACAGGAATCGTTAAAACCTGTTTCTCACTGATTAACTTATGAGCAAAAGTAAATTAGTATAAATAATTGTATTTAATACAACTTGAGTCTGATAAAGTATGAACAAATAAACAAAATATTCTAATTCTTCACAGCTGACATAATTTTCACTTATACTACCGTCAGAAATACGAGTTTATAATTTTTCAATTATTCAATAATATACTTAAAATAATATATAATAATAATACAACTTAATTTTAGTTATTTATTGATAACTTACATACTTTCACATTTTATACTTTCACTTAGTCTTCGGAAATATCTAGAGTAGAGATAACAAAGAACGGATGAAAAGGTTGGAGTTTGTTGAATATTCGTTTGAAAGTAAAGAGTTAACTATCAGCCTTACACATTCCGAATCTAAAGCAACGGCTGTCTACCAATGTTTCTCTGTGATCCAATCCACCACAAGTTACTTCCCTATAAAATATTCTTTAAATCAAGATGCCAGGGGTTGATAATTATTTTTATTGATACAGATCCAAAGGGCTTAGGGAGAAGGGGGCGCGTGCATTTTATTTCTTTTAAGCGTATTCCTTCCTATTGTCAATTTATAGGAACATTTTTTTTTCCCTGAAGATAGGGCTTACAGTAATACAGTCAGGCAATTCAAATTTGACCTTTTGAATTTTATTAGATCCAATGAACATTTGTTGATTTGCAGAGATTCATATAGTCGTCACTTTTGATATTGAAAATGTTCAGGTTATTTATTGTATTATATTTGTATCCCGCCCAGTTATCTCTTATCTGAATTCTTTATAAAGTAAATTCTAACTGAATTCTTAATTACGGTAGTATTGAATTTTTAAACTTTTGTTTTTATAAATATACTAAATTTGTATACACTTAATATTTTCAAGTTTTTTTATGATCTTTTTTCATCTTTCTAGAAACTTATTGGTTCCGTTTTCATACAATTTTTTCACCTTATTAGTACAAAAGTGGACCAAGTTCCAGTTTATGTCATCATTAGTAAATGTTTTACCATTTGAAGGGTTTTATAAACTTCGGTTCATCACACTTAAACAATAGTCGTTTTAGAGTAATATTATTAGGTTAGGTTAAAACATGGGTGTGTCGTCACACAAACACTAGACACCAAAATGGGTCCATCGCTATGTTTGCGGAGCCAGTTGAAATTTTCTTCAAATGGGAAAAACCTAAACAATGTCCCTCGTAAAACATCTAATTTGTTTGCAAAAGCCGAGAAGGCCTATTTCCTCTAGATTTTCATAAAAATTTGTTCCTAAGAATTTCCTTTGACTACGCGATGTTGCCTCGCATTCACACAGTGTGTGTGTTATGTCCTCAACCGCTTGCAGATCACCGCAGAATATACAACTGTTCGCCCCCCTTTCGGCGGGCAATGGTAAACTCCCGAACGTAAAATTGCCTAAGAAAATAAGAAAAAGCTTTTAAGGAAAGCCATTCAGACTCGGCGATAAACCGTAGGCCCCGCTCAGATGTGATTAAAAAATGACAACATGGGCAACACAAATGAGTGTTAAGAAGCTAGGCTATGGCCCATACCGGGCTGCCAGCGCCACTGTGTTTTTTTTTTTTTTTTTACATGGACAAAAGCGAAAATCAACAATAATAATGCAATTTACTTATAAAATGCAAAATTAGTTTTTTGTCAAATAAGTCAAGACTGAAGTTTAGTGTAATAATATCAAATTTTGAAATGCCGATTTTCATGCTGCAAATTGAATTTTCCAAGTCGTAAGTACGAGGGCGGGTCAATAAGTCCGTGACCAATTCATGGATTTTTGCCATGGCAAACACGATTGCGTTTGTGGTCGACTGTGAGCAAACGCGGCACCCATCTTGCGGAAAGCTTTCTCATGCCCAAGTGATCATTCAAAATTGAAACCACTGAGCCATGCGAGATCCCTACGGCTTCCACAATCTCTTGCACTTTCAATCTTCGGTCCAGGACCTCAACTGGGCGTCCAGGACGTTCGGCATCTTCAGTGCTTGTACGGCCACAACGAAATTCAGTAAACCACTTTTTTACCATTGAAATCGATGGTGCAGAGTCCCCATAGTATTTATCAAGCTTAGCCTTGGTCTCGGTAATGGTTTTTTTCGCAAGAAATAATGCTTAATAAGCACACGAAATTCACTTTTTTCCATTTTCTCCTCAAATTAGTGAGTAGTCTGATAAAAATAGCTGTCAAACACAAACTAACTGACGCAGCAAGTTTAAATTTTGACAGGAGTCAACTGACAGATGCCTGTTGACAGGAGCAGTGTTGCTGTTTCAGTAAAAAGGTCAGAAATTCAAAAAGTCACGGACTTATTGACCCGCCCTCGTATTTTATAGATATACAAACCTCTTAGCTAGACCAGTTTTTATTGAAATCTCCTCTGAATCAGAATGAGTTTGTTGAGGCAGACACACCTTTTCAGTCATTCAGCATGCAAAAGACAAAAATTTCACACCTGATACAGTGGTAGGCATTTGTTTATATGCACTCCAATTTTGCGATTAATATTTTTTTTTCAAAAAATTGGATTGCTTAAATAATTTCAGATAATCGATTCTTATTTAATATAAAATTACGCTTTCGCCCTCGGATTTTCATTTCGAACGGACTATTCTATATTAAATTAGGTTATGCAAAAAGACCCCATATTTTTTATAAAACAAATAATCGCAAAAAATGGAATACGTATGGACAAATGTCCACTGTACAAATATCAAACAAAATGTACTCGGAATTTGGTGTGAACGACTCAATGAGATTTCGAAAACATTTTGCCGAAATCTCGGATTTCGGTGCGGTGTGAAAGATAAGATTAATAAATTTGTTAAAGAAATTGTTGTTTTCGTACTGTTTAAATAGAATCGTGCTTGAAAAATCGAAGCAAAACACTTTTAAAATTCAAAGAAATTGAAAACTTGTAGCTGCATTGCACTATACCAGATATTATCTTTATTGATTTGTGGAACGATATATTGAAGACCCCAAAATTATCCACCATATATATTGAAATTAAAAATAGAAGCACAATTTATTTGCTTCAGAAGTGCTTTGTTTAAATGTCTTTTTTAAGCACAATTTTATTTAATCTAAGGTTCCTCATCCCTTCACATTGACTTATTTCAAAACTTAATTTATTTTCACAGCATCTTCACCTCACTTAAATCGTTTTAAAATAGTAATTTTTTTAATTTCATTTCGAATCCAATTTTAATTTTCCATAACAAATTGGTCCAACGAGAGATTTATGTCACAAACTTAGTGCCAAAAATATGCAAACAGATTATGTTAGTGGAAAAGAGTACAATATTCCCAAATTGAATTCTTCATAAGAACAGAAAATGACTTGAATTTTCCACAAATTATTTATAGGGAGCTACCCAAAGGTAAAATTAAATTTGGCAAATAGCATGCATACATTGTTTTTTTCTTAAGAATTGAATGGGTGTCAGTTCATTTTGTCCCAGACTGTATGTTGACATTTGTTTATCCATCTGTTTGAAGGGTAATGTAATTTATGAATTATTTCATTGAAGACTGAGTGTCGTATGTCGGCAAATATGGTATATTGGACATTGCACATAATTTCGTGTTTTATATTTTAATTGCGGTGAATATAAACTATTTTTTTTTTTAGTTATTAGTGATTAATTATTAAAATTCTATAAACAGAATTTCGTCCGGGTAACTGAGATCTCGTCCGGCTGATAATTTGCATTGTTGTTTACTTTTTCGAAAGCGCGTATTAGTAATTCAATTTTAAAAGATGCACCCTAAAAACTCTATGATTGATTTGTTGCATCTTTACATTATATTATTCGCTATATATACTTCTTGTAAAACAATTTTTGATTATGATTCTCATAATTCATTATATTATGGCCAACTTAAATATTCCAATTTGTTTGAATTTTTTTTAATCGACTCAAGCGCAATTTCCAAAGGACGATATTTTTCACCAAAATCCACAAACTGTTCAATCGGGATAAGGGAATATATAACCCGTGATTTTACATTCAACTATGGTCAACAAAGTGTAACTATATCTATTTATCCCTTAGAACTTGAAAGACAGTCTGATAGATCTAATATTTCCTGCAAAAATTCTAGTGAAATCATCGTGACAGCTCTGCAAAGCATCACAACCAATGAAAATAAATTTAGTTTCTTTTCTGGGGATCAACTTGAAGATAGCACGTTGCAATCAAATTACAAATTTAGCAGTAGATCAGAGTTTATTAACAAAAACAAAGTGCTTGGCAATAGTTTTTACGACTTGTATTTAAACACTTCTAATATTGATTCATTAGAAAATTTCAAAGAAAAAAATGACGTATTCATACAAAATCAGCAGAATGGCTCAACAGACCCATTTGATTTCTACAACAGACACTTAACAACAATCAGGAAAATGCAGGTATTTAATAATTTATTGAACTGTAAATCATTATTATATAAAACGCTTCTCCTTTTCGATGTGGACATATGCATATATTAGGTTGTTCAATAAGTTCTGCAGTTTTTTTTAGGATTAAAGTTAAATACACATTTTCGGTATAAAAGCTAAAAGCTTATATCTATCAGATATTGTCCATCATTGTCTATTACATTCTTTTAACGTTCTGGAAGAGACATAATGCCTCATTTGTAAAAGTCATCAGACTTATGGGTAAAAAAGTTTTCATTCCAAATTGATTTGAAGAGAGCGGAACAGATGGTTGTCAGAAGGCGCAAGGTCTGAAAAGTGGGTGCTGCAAAACTTTGCAGCCAAATGGATTCAGCTGTTGTTCTGTTACTTGTCTGGCGTTGTCATGATAAAAAAAAAACAATCCCCTTCATGTTCGCCAACTCTGGCCGTTTATCTTCGACTGTCTGTTTAAAGTATTGAGCTCATAGATGATAAAGGACATCTCGCTAATCCAAATGCTCAACCCAATCATCCATCTTTTTTGACATTCCAAGCCTTTTCAGTCTATGCGAAGCGGTTGTATGGGCGATGTTATACTGCTGAGCGATCTCCCGTGGATAATCCTTTCTATTATAATAAACAATAAAAAATTCGTAACGGTTTGCACAGAGATTTTCGGAAACGATAAACACTATTTAATTCAATGAAGAAGTCCCAGAACTTATTGAACAACCCAATTTATTCCCACATTTAAGGGAGTTGCCACAGGAATCGTTAAAACCTGTTTCTCACTGATTAACTTATGAGCAAAAGTAAATTAGTATAAATAATTGTATTTAATACAACTTGAGTCTGATAAAGTATGAACAAATAAACAAAATATTCTAATTCTTCACAGCTGACATAATTTTCACTTATACTACCGTCAGAAATACGAGTTTATAATTTTTCAATTATTCAATAATATACTTAAAATAATATATAATAATAATACAACTTAATTTTAGTTATTTATTGATAACTTACATACTTTCACATTTTATACTTTCACTTAGTCTTCGGAAATATCTAGAGTAGAGATAACAAAGAACGGATGAAAAGGTTGGAGTTTGTTGAATATTCGTTTGAAAGTAAAGAGTTAACTATCAGCCTTACACATTCCGAATCTAAAGCAACGGCTGTCTACCAATGTTTCTCTGTGATCCAATCCACCACAAGTTACTTCCCTATAAAATATTCTTTAAATCAAGATGCCAGGGGTTGATAATTATTTTTATTGATACAGATCCAAAGGGCTTAGGGAGAAGGGGGCGCGTGCATTTTATTTCTTTTAAGCGTATTCCTTCCTATTGTCAATTTATAGGAACATTTTTTTTTCCCTGAAGATAGGGCTTACAGTAATACAGTCAGGCAATTCAAATTTGACCTTTTGAATTTTATTAGATCCAATGAACATTTGTTGATTTGCAGAGATTCATATAGTCGTCACTTTTGATATTGAAAATGTTCAGGTTATTTATTGTATTATATTTGTATCCCGCCCAGTTATCTCTTATCTGAATTCTTTATAAAGTAAATTCTAACTGAATTCTTAATTACGGTAGTATTGAATTTTTAAACTTTTGTTTTTATAAATATACTAAATTTGTATACACTTAATATTTTCAAGTTTTTTTATGATCTTTTTTCATCTTTCTAGAAACTTATTGGTTCCGTTTTCATACAATTTTTTCACCTTATTAGTACAAAAGTGGACCAAGTTCCAGTTTATGTCATCATTAGTAAATGTTTTACCATTTGAAGGGTTTTATAAACTTCGGTTCATCACACTTAAACAATAGTCGTTTTAGAGTAATATTATTAGGTTAGGTTAAAACATGGGTGTGTCGTCACACAAACACTAGACACCAAAATGGGTCCATCGCTATGTTTGCGGAGCCAGTTGAAATTTTCTTCAAATGGGAAAAACCTAAACAATGTCCCTCGTAAAACATCTAATTTGTTTGCAAAAGCCGAGAAGGCCTATTTCCTCTAGATTTTCATAAAAATTTGTTCCTAAGAATTTCCTTTGACTACGCGATGTTGCCTCGCATTCACACAGTGTGTGTGTTATGTCCTCAACCGCTTGCAGATCACCGCAGAATATACAACTGTTCGCCCCCCTTTCGGCGGGCAATGGTAAACTCCCGAACGTAAAATTGCCTAAGAAAATAAGAAAAAGCTTTTAAGGAAAGCCATTCAGACTCGGCGATAAACCGTAGGCCCCGCTCAGATGTGATTAAAAAATGACAACATGGGCAACACAAATGAGTGTTAAGAAGCTAGGCTATGGCCCATACCGGGCTGCCAGCGCCACTGTGTTTTTTTTTTTTTTTTTACATGGACAAAAGCGAAAATCAACAATAATAATGCAATTTACTTATAAAATGCAAAATTAGTTTTTTGTCAAATAAGTCAAGACTGAAGTTTAGTGTAATAATATCAAATTTTGAAATGCCGATTTTCATGCTGCAAATTGAATTTTCCAAGTCGTAAGTACGAGGGCGGGTCAATAAGTCCGTGACCAATTCATGGATTTTTGCCATGGCAAACACGATTGCGTTTGTGGTCGACTGTGAGCAAACGCGGCACCCATCTTGCGGAAAGCTTTCTCATGCCCAAGTGATCATTCAAAATTGAAACCACTGAGCCATGCGAGATCCCTACGGCTTCCACAATCTCTTGCACTTTCAATCTTCGGTCCAGGACCTCAACTGGGCGTCCAGGACGTTCGGCATCTTCAGTGCTTGTACGGCCACAACGAAATTCAGTAAACCACTTTTTTACCATTGAAATCGATGGTGCAGAGTCCCCATAGTATTTATCAAGCTTAGCCTTGGTCTCGGTAATGGTTTTTTTCGCAAGAAATAATGCTTAATAAGCACACGAAATTCACTTTTTTCCATTTTCTCCTCAAATTAGTGAGTAGTCTGATAAAAATAGCTGTCAAACACAAACTAACTGACGCAGCAAGTTTTGACAGGAGTCAACTGACAGATGCCTGTTGACAGGAGCAGTGTTGCTGTTTCAGTAAAAAGGTCAGAAATTCAAAAAGTCACGGACTTATTGACCCGCCCTCGTATTTTATAGATATACAAACCTCTTAGCTAGACCAGTTTTTATTGAAATCTCCTCTGAATCAGAATGAGTTTGTTGAGGCAGACACACCTTTTCAGTCATTCAGCATGCAAAAGACAAAAATTTCACACCTGATACAGTGGTAGGCATTTGTTTATATGCACTCCAATTTTGCGATTAATATTTTTTTTTCAAAAAATTGGATTGCTTAAATAATTTCAGATAATCGATTCTTATTTAATATAAAATTACGCTTTCGCCCTCGGATTTTTATTTCGAACGGACTATTCTATATTAAATTAGGTTATGCAAAAAGACCCCATATTTTTTATAAAACAAATAATCGCAAAAAATGGAATACGTATGGACAAATGTCCACTGTATAAATATCAAACAAAATGTAAAAATAACATGCCACAGAAACAAACCCCGAACAAGGAAACATCGTAGTAGAGTCGTAGTCGGTGCTAATGATTTGTAAAGAGCATTTCTGTAGACTGTATAACGGCGATGACGTACCAAATATCGCTGTCAGGTACCCGACCTGAATGAAGTAAAGTTAATAATATCTAAGCCGAAGTCCAACAAAGCTACTGGAGTGGACGGCCTGACTGTCGAGCTCTTCAAAGCGGCGGGCGATTACTTGGTGAGGAGCATACACCAACCCATCCCTAAAATATTGTCGGACGAAAGTATGCCCGATAAATAAAGCATTGTTTGTCTGATGCTCAAGTAAGGAGACCCACCGAACTGCGTGAACTACAGAGGCATCAGTCTTCTTAACATCGCTTACTAGTTCTTATCTGCCGTATTGTGTGAACCCCTGAAGCCTTTTGTCAACATCCTGATAGGTTCATATCAGTATGGCTTCAGGCCAGGATAGTCCACTATCGACCAACTATTCACACTACGGCAGATCTAGGAAAAAACAGGTGAGCTTCGGATTGATACACAGCACCTATCTATCGATTTAAGTAACGCGTATGACAGCTAGGACAGAATAGGAAGAACGCAGAGTGGTGTTAGTGGCGCCTTTTGCAAGTATTGAGACGGAAGTGGCGAAAATGCGTTCGGCGGTCAACACGCACAAGACCAAGTTATGCTGTGTAGAAAAAAAGACGCTCAACACCGACGTCTCGGAAAGACCTTCACCTTCGACAGATATAACTTTGAGGTAGATGTCACTAGGGTTTAACGTGAATACCTGTCATAGAGACTTAACCTCACGGGATGCCCATACATCCATGGGAGCAAGGGTACGCCTTGCCATCGCTTATTTGCTACATTAACAATTAATACCAAAGCGGAAATTTGTTGAGGGCACAAATCCACCCTTGGTATTGAGTCGAGGCCCACCTAAAACCTCTTACTGATCTTAGGGTCTCAGCACCCAGCACTTATAGCCACTCCACTCCAGGTATTGAACCCTAGCAGGGCCACCCTCCCTGCGATTTAGGTTTAAACCACAGCCACCGTGACGCTCCCACAAGGGGGCCAACCTCAACAAGTTAGGCCCGGACCGAAGTCCGGGGGGCTCCTAACTCCCACGGTACCGTGTTTTAAGTCCTGGTATGGACTACCGGTGGTCTTGCCACTCAACAAGGCCTATGACCGGGAGCTTGTTACTGGACAAATCATAGCAACCATTAGAGGGGATAAGTCCAGTATTTACTCTGCCCCCGCTTTATATTAGACACAGTCATTGATGGGCGAAGCCTTGATAATGGGGCGGGGGCCCATGAGGTAGTTAAGCACTTTATCTACATAGGCCCGGTTATAAATTTAGACAACGACACCAGCCCTGAGATCAAACGAAGAATAACTTGCCAACCGCTGTTTCTTTGGGCTAAGAAGGCAATTGAGTAGTAAAGCCCTCTCTCGAACAACAAAAGTTACCATGTATAAGACCTAAATACTCCCAGCCCTGCCCTATTGGGCAGAGGCATACACATAATCAAAAATGGATGAGGGTGCTCTTGGTTGCTTTGAGAAAAAAATTCTTCGAATGATCTTCGGTCCCGTCTGCATTGACGGTGAGTGGAGGACGAGATAGAACTACGAACTTTATTATTATTATTATTATTATATAAATCTTTATTTCAATAAAAACTTAAAGCTAGGTGTACAAATTTCATATTACAGATGTTAAGAATTTAATTGAAAAAGTTGGGTACATTCTGTTGCAGTGACAAGTGGCGAATGTACATTTCGTAATTAAAAAAATAAAAAAACAATTTTATAAACATATCGATGGGGATGCGTAAAATAGAAAATAAATGAAGAGAAAATAAAATTCTATAAAAATTCAAGTTATTAGAAGTCGAAAAATCGGGGGAAAGAAAAACAACAACAAAAAGGCATCAAACTGGAGGATTCAATGAGTCACCAATCACAGCGTAGCTTAACGGAAAGAGCCAACATTTAACTTTTTTAAGAAAAACGGATTTAACTCGCTTACATTTTAGACTTGCAGGTGATTTGTTAAATAAACGGGGTGCAGTAACCAAAAAACAACAAGAAAAATGTGATTTACTGATTGACCGTATATGGACGAGATTTCTAGAGTGATTCTAGTATTCTAGTAGAATGCGGCTTTCATAAACTCTTGAAGAGTTATATCCAGATCTTTGGAAAAATACTTTTAAAACCTTACAAAAGTACAAATGCCTTAATAGTAAAAAAGTTTGGCGGTTAACATTGCATAAGATGCGAACAGCATGTTTCAAGGCTCAATTTTATTAAAATGCGTTCCACCCCAACAAGATATACCATACTGCGGTTTAGACTTAAATAACCCATTATAAACTATCTTTAAGATAGGCAAACTGCAATATTGACTGAGTAGATAAATCTGCCTAATAACACTGTTTAGATAATGCTTTAGAGACGTACTATGCTCTATCCAATTGAGCTCATAATCAAGAGTAATACCTAAACACTTGAAGCTGTCTACTCGTTCAATTTCAAAGCAGTCGCTTGCGCAACGGGCATGACAATTAAAAGTGGGTATGTCAAGTTCATGTGAACAACTGTTGATCAAACGGAATCTTTCGCAATTGGATGAATGGTATTGTAGAGGCATATCATCACAAATTTTACCCAAAATATTAAAAATCATGAACTTTGTTTTGATACTAATGATCAATTTGTGAATTTTGCACCATTTTCGCATTATTTCTAAATCCATGTTTACATCCAAAAAGATGTTGAAGTAACTCTTACCATAATACGACAAAGCACTGTCATCGGCAAAAGCTGTGACCTTACCCATGAAAGGTCAACTGAAAAGAGATTTTACAAAAATCAGAAAGAGAATAGGACCCAAAACGGAGCTTTGTGGAACTCCAATGCCAATGATCAGATTAGATTAGATTAGATTAGATTTATTGTTTGTTTTCTTGTTTATGATATAAATTTATGTTACAAAAATCATTGAGCATGACTTTGCCGTCTGCCTGATTGACATTAAATTAAACATTTAATAGCAAGTTTGTTTTAATGTATATTCAATTCTTGAATTTAAAAGGATTTAAAGATAAGAAAGCAAAAAGTAAAAAATAGTATTCTAATTTGATTTTTTTTGTTTTTTTTTACAAAGTTAAAAGTTTTCAGTAATAATTTTACTACGGTAATTGGTTGCTGATTTATAGAAGTAAGAAAGTTGTTTTACATCGCTTTCGCAGTTTAGATAGGCTAAACTTCTTCCCCAGATATTGTGTCGTTTCCTAGAAAATATCTTCTTATTTCTTTACGGATGGGGCATCTTCCGATGAAAAATATAACGTTTTCTCTCAGATACGTTGCAAAAACTACAATAAATTTGTAGATCTGGACCATGTGGGATATAGTTAAGGAGTATTAGTTCGCTGCTCATCTTAAAAACAGCCGAAACTAGTTCTTTGCTGTTGTCATTGTGGAAATAATTTTTTTCAGACAGAGTGTGTTTTTAAACGCTGTATGTAGCTCGGTCAACGGATGATGAAGCCATATTTACGCAATCATCTCTGTATTGTTCATCTACTTTATCTAAAAGATTGCCAAGCACATCCTTGCGGCATCTTTCGTTTCCATAAGCTAAATTGCATTCGAATCTGCAGTATGTTGCGAGGTCTTCGAGTTTTTTTTATACCAGATCATCTTCCTTTTGATTACCTTCTTTGCAATTATTTTTGGAAGTCTATCGTCCGATAGTTCTAAAACTCTTATTACATAATCTACATGCAATTTTAATGATTTAATGAAAAGCGGTGACAGTCCTGTTTCGTGTTGTAGTTGGTAAGCTAAAGCATCGTTTTATGTAGTATCTAAAGAGTTTCTCTACTGTTTCATATTGGCAGTATCTGCAAGATTGCGTTACATACATCATAACAGATTCTGATACAGCTTAAAAAACCTTGTACTTTACGTTGTGGTCAATTAGTTGATTTGAAAAACATTTTTTCCATGTAGCCGATATGGCACTTTTCGCTTTTATTAGTCTTTCCTTTAGATACGGTTCCATACTGAGATTACTAGCTATTGTCAGCCCGAGATATGTATAGATTTTCACAATTTCAATGCGCTGTCCTTTGAGATGCCATTTTTCGTTTCTACCACTCTCTACCAGCTCCCTTCTTAAAGATCATAATTTTTGATTTTGTAAGGTTAACCTTAAGATTCCATAATTGGCAGTACAAATCAAGACAGTTAATCATTAATTGTAAGGACTCTGGTGCCTTTATTAAATGTCCTGCAATCTCTATTCCTCCAGGTAAAAAGTCGGTGAGGTCATCGATGTACAAAGCAAAGAGATATAGGCTTAGTGTACATCCCTGCCTTACTCCCATAGATGTTTCAAACCATTCTGATGTTTCGGTCCCGCTCCACACACTCGATTGGTTGTCCTCGTATATATCTTCGATAACCCTCCCAAACTTTTGGCTCATTCCGGCGTTATAAAGTTTGACTATTAAAGCTTTTCGATCGATACTATCGAAGACTGAATTGAAATCAACGAAAAAGGCGAATAATTTCTTTTTTTGTTCGAGAAGTGTCCCAGCAATGTTTTGCAGTACGAAAATGTTGTCTACGGTTGAATAACCATTTCGAAAACCTGCTTGGAATTCTTTGAGTAAATTGTTGTTTTCGATTCAAATTGACATACGCTCATTTAAAAGTTTTGTGAAAAACTTGTAAGGCAGTATGCTACTTTGTGGGTTCAATAGCGTTTGAAATTGGTTGAAATTGGTTCATCAGTGTCCTTGCGTCTAGCTAAGTGCCAATTTGAGGTGCTCTACAGTTGAATTTTTTAATCGCACACCAGATCTCCTTTGTATCTTTACAGTTCACCAATTTTGGAGCTTCGTTTTCGAAAAATCTTTTCTTTTTCTTCATACATATTTGCTTAAAAACTGCATTTGTTTGGTAGTACATTCTCTTAAAAAACTGATCTCCAAACTTTCGAAAAACTTTTAGCCATCCAAAAGATATTCTTCTCGCTGCTTCACACTCAGTGTCAAACTATTTTTCTTTAAAAATGTATCTTTTTTGATACTTGGCGGGTAAGATATTTTTATTACATTGTCGATATTCATTATATCAAGTTGAGCAGTTGTCTGCAAGTTGAGGTCGAGTTTCCGTCATTACTCAGATGCATTTGATTCTTTCCAAGTCAGCTAATGGGGTAGTTGTATCGTTCTTGTATCTTTTCTTTCTGTCGGTGAAGTACCAAACTCGGCAACAATAGGCATATGGTCTGAGAACTACTGCGTCAAAACTACAAGATCATTTACTAAGGATATCCATAATCCTCGTACCAAGCAGTACTCTATTACTGAACATCCTTGTTGTCCTATGAACGTATGTATTCCACTGGAGTCTGAACTGCTTGTACCATTTAGTATATGAAATCCATGAGAATCACATAATTCTAAGGGTTAGCATTTGTGGTTCCATCCAATGCCAATGAGAATCTTTGAACTCAAATAATTTCGAATCCTTACTCTCTGACTCCGATTAGTTAAATAAGAAGTAAACCAGTCATGGATAAAGCCTCTAAAACCAGCGCTATACAGTTTTTGAAGCAATATATTTGGCCGCAAGCTCCGGGAGAGCAGTTTGAAAAAGTGTGTGTGCAAACTGGATAGCAAATTACTTTATTGTTTTCCTTGTTCTATAATTCAAAAGCCATAAGAGATAAAAATAAGATAAAAATATGGAAAATAGAATCGAATATTGCGCATCCGGTGGTGTAAAAAACGCAATTTCGACATAAGTCGACATAAGTCATAGTAGTGTATAACAAAAGCCGTTTTTAGTGATTCAGGAAAAATACCCTTTTGAATACTTAAGTTCAAAATATGACATAAGACATCAGAAACAAAAAAAGATATTCTTTTCAAAATACTACTTGAAATTTGATCACAAGAAGTTGAATAAGATGATTTAAGCGATTGAATGTAAGAATGTACTTCATATGGTGAAAATAAATCGAAGAAACAACTTTGTCTTTGTAAAGGGTCATTAGTGTCGCTATCACAAAGACAATTAGCATTATTACTTATTTCGTAATGTCGAATAGTATTCGTTATATTAGAAAAATATTCATTAAAAGCTGTGGCGACTTCTGTAGGATCAGATATTGTCACATTATTTGAAGTGACTACGAAATTCTCCTTAGGTTTGTCTTTGATCAAAATTTCATTGTCAATTTTCCATTTTTTTTGGAACTCTTTGAAGAGGTATTTCAGCTCTCAGCTCTTGACAAACTTTATCATAATAACTCCTTACCCTAGAGTTGTAAGGATGTTTTTTCACACGCTACAAAGATATTTTTTAAGTCTGATTTTTTTTTTATCAAAGAACAAGTCATCCACTGCTTCAGGGGTTTCAAATTATTGCGTTTATTAATTTTTAAATTTGCGTGAAACAAGTTGTTGCGGTAAATTTTCCCGCAACAAGGTTTACCCTCTTTCCTTGTTCATGTCCCTTCGTTCCCTCTTTTCGTTGAGTGGGAAGACCGAGCTCTGGCGGAGGTGGAGGGCAGCCATGGTCCCATCAGCCATTGGCCCACTGACCACAGACCTCGAAAAGAACCCACATAGTTTTCGGGATATTGATACCCTCAGAGGAGGACGAGGTGGTTCGGTCGGTGAAGCCCTAAGGACGGTAGGGAGACTCACGACGAACCAGGAGCCCAGGGTGCGACAGGAGGTCCACCGAGATCACCGTTGTCGGACCCGTAGGCTAGACGGGAGACTCGCAACGGGCAGCCTCAGACAGGGCGTCTGAAAGTCATCGATGGGTGGGGACGGACGGTCCTTTAAAGTCAGACACCCCAACACGATGATGACGGGTGGGGGAGGACGATCCCCGGAACTTACACCCCAACGAAAGCCAAGTTGTACAAAGGCTAAAGGAATCCCACATCTTGCCATCGATGTGGAGACAGTGCATCACATCTCGTAATCGATGTGGATGCTGACTATGAAATGTCTAAGGGGGAAGAGATGACAGTCTCTTTTATAGCTACACCCCCAACGAGGGAGCTACGGAGAAGCGACGGTGGTGTGTAGGCGGACAGCCAGCATAATCGAACACATCCCAACGAAGTATCAGCTGTAAAACTCAGGTTCAACAACAAACCACAACAATAACATAAATATTAACTATACAATAATAACAAAACAAACATCACAACAAAATACCAGGCGGGATGAAAGGCCCACAACCTAAACAAACAAAGAAATAAAATACAATTATATAAGGAATGACCCGCTTTTGGTCAGTCCCCCATTCACCCCAAATCTGAATCTAAGTAGTTCGTTGAGGGAAAATTACCCGGAGATCGGCAATGAGAGAAACATTGCTTCTCGCAATTTTCCATCTAATTCCATTGTCTAGGGAAATAGCTAGGCATAGCTAGGATCCACAAACTCTCATAAACTCGCTCAGTGGGGTTCCCAGTTATCACTGGAAGCAGGAGAGAACTCAGTGACTGAGGAGTTTAGTATGAGAGGGTACAATTGAAAACAATTGGAATGAATGAGAGGCCTAGTTGGAAACGGGAGCACACACTAGCAAAGTTTGCTAGTCGTGTAGCTGGAAACCCCGTTGTTGGGTCCACCAGAGCTAAATGAATGTGTGTGTGAGTGGGTGTGAGAATGCGTGTGAGAGTCTGGCGGGAGCTTGTGGAAGAGAAAAAAAAAGAACTGGAAGTCACTTTTGTGACAACCAGCATTAGAAAGGGTCAAGAAAGATTTTTTTGCCGTTTGGTAGTGCGAATTTTTGGTGGAAATTGCAAAAGCAATTTTTTTCTTTTCTGAATTTTCAAAGTTATTTAGAGTAGTTTTTTTTTTAAAGCAAAATCGCGAGTTCGTGTGGTGAACGTAGCAAAAAAAAGGGAGAGAAAAAGGAGAAAGGAAGCAGGATACCGAGGGGATTAAATTTTTACACATAATTCTGTCAAGAAAGCCAGAAAATACATCCAAAAAGGCATTTATTGGACAATATTTAAATCTATAAACACCGACAAAGCAGTATCGAGCATCTGAAATCTCACATTTTAAAGAAATCAAATAAACACTATTTAAATTAAAACGCTCAATAACAGCGTTAGACGATAAGTCACTTCTGTAAAATACTGCGACACCGCCAGCAAAATAAGAGTTATTACATGCTGCTTTAAATGTATAATGAGGTATAAAATAATATACAAAGATGAGATCCGGTAAGTGATCTAAGGAAGCAAGGTCAGTTAAAAGCGTATCAAAGTGTTTTCTAAGGCTGCGGATGTTTTGGTGACTTACCGAAAGACCAGAATAAGATACTTTGTTTGTATGATCTGAGCAAAAACAATTAAAACTATCGGAATTTAAAGAAGAAAAACTTAATTCACTTGCATTATTATGATTACTTTTTAACGTATTATTTAAATTATATAGGCCATGAAATTACCAAAAATATAAAATTAATTTTCAAGTTTATTTAAGTCCTCAAAACTTATAACTTTAATCACCTTATCCACTTCTTTTTTCCTGACGAGCACGGATGAATTTCTTATCCAAACATACTGGCATTTTTTGTCTTGTATCAACTGCTTCGCCTTTTCAAGAAGAGATTTTGTATGCATAGCGAGGGAGCCATTGAAGAAAATCTTGCCGCGAACGTAGCCGCCACTACCGCTGCTCTCATGACTATGCTCGCCGAAAGCTTAATTTTTTCCGCAGGCATCTTTTTCATAACGTTCTCCTTCTAATTAAGAGATGAGAAGCGTATGCACACTATGTTCCCTGTTGAGTGTTTTTTTTTTCTATCAATTTCTTGGTATGCTTAACGTAGACAGAGTCAATCTCCTCCGGCGCGATCTACACACCAACACAATCAGTGAAGAGCTTCATCACCTTCTCGTGTGCATTTTCATCACTGACGCTGGGAATACCAACAACATCCGCAACACACTGCTTGCATCTTTGCTCGAAGAAATTCACCTTCACCTCCAAGTCAACGACCGTTAGTTGAGAATTTCATTGTTTTCCTCCAGAGCTTTGATTTTTAAGAGTGCGTCAAAATTAAGTTATTTCAATTTAATTATTTCGATGGACAGCATTTCCAGAGTTATATTTTCCTCAGATGACGCCAGCGATGAAGGTTTGCTGCCTGATAATGTAGTTATAGAGAGAGTGAAATGATGTTTTTTTTGCTCATAACACCGCAAACAGCTGAAGAAAGAGTGACCGGTGAATTGCTTGGTGCAGTGACGAGCGTGGGCGGGTTTACAAGAGCATCATCACGCATTATAGGTCTCCGTCGCAAACTAACACAGCTATCACATCTGTAACCTTGATCACTTTTCCCATAGAAATCAATTTCATTTTTTTCCAATTTGACACACTTGGCGTGGAGAAATTCCTCACAAGAAGAGCACTTAATTTTGGGATCTGTTTTATCGATCTTAAGAACGCAAATACCAAACTTAATTTTTCAAAATTTATTTTGGAATTGTTATTTAATTAGACTTCACTTTCTCTGTTCTGAAATTTACGTATCCGTTGTTCTTAAAATACGTTCTTGATTATTTTGTCTGTTGCATTTGATATTAATTTTTCACTTTGTTTTCGTTAAAATATATTAAAGTCTACAGGTTTTACGAGAAAAAAGAAGTGCGTTATGGTGGCCTGTTTTGGGATTTCAACAATGATTCGGAACGAAAGAGCAAGAAGAATTTAAATTCTTAGTGAGAATGTTGAGCTCGCTCTACTCTAAAAATGTATAGAATGTTATTATTAATTTATTAATGGTTTATGGTTTTTTATTAATCTTTTGTTAAGTAAAGGTTATTGTAATAGATTTTTTCGATTTTTTTTTATAAAACCCTTAATTACTAGGTGGGGTAAAAAGTAACCTCCTTGACCGCTAGAATGCGCTGCTGCTGCGAAAAAGGTTATGGTGCCTTGAAGTCCATTTATATTTAGGCAGACATGCAAAATTTCAGTGCGATACTGTCTTTAGTTTCGTTTTGACAGCTGATTGTTGTGGACGTGTTTGGCATCGTGTTGAGTATGCGCAAAAACGATTTTCGTTCTCTCATAAAATGTTATCTTTTGAGAGTACAAACGTCGAAGGAAAAAACAAGAAAAGTTGGATAAATATTATGGGGCTAATGCTCCGTCAGATTAGACCGTCAAATATTGGTTTCGAAAGTTTCGTGGTGGCAATGTCAAAAAAATACTTGAAATGGTGTTGGCTGATCGGAAAGTGAAGGTGCGCGAGCTAGCAGATACCACAAAGATTAGTACTGAGCGCACAGCCATATTTTGGGCAATATTCTGAATATGAAAAAGTTATCCTGCCGCTGGGTGCCGCGCATGCTCACTCCTGACTAAAAACACGAACGCGAGAGCACTTCGAAAGAGTGTTTGGACTTGCTGATGCGGGATCGGGCGGACTTTTGGCGTCGATTGGTAACTGTTGATGAAACCTGGACTGAAGCCGGCACGAATGCTCCGAAGCGGCCGAGGGAGGCTCAATGGGTCGGAAAGGTTATGTCGTCGGTTTTCTGGGATTGTCATGGCATACTCTTCGTGGACTACTTCGAAAAAGGAAAAACCATCAACAGCGAGTATTACTATGCATTATTCTCTCTACTAGGAAAAACTTAGCCCTACAGGTTAGATTTTAACAAATAGAGGGCTATGAAAAATTAGACGAATAATAAAAAACGGAGAGTTAATATGTATGACACTCAGGTGCGTTGAAATAAAATTTGCTCCCAAACAGTTTGTATTGCAGAAGAAGTACAATACTTTATCGTAGTTGTAAAGTTTATAACTAAATTAAAATGTTTGCATATAGCGCTAGCGAAGGAAATTTATGGAGAAAGAAAAGAGAGGTACCGATGTACGTTGGTTTTGAATGTTTGAAATTTGTAATGGCTGGGAAATAAAGAGCTCGAAACGGCATTCCATGAACGTGTTGTTCGGCTTAGGAAGAATTGCGATATTTCGGGGTACGTCCGAAAGTAGGCTAGAGGGGCAGGTCGTGAGTCCGGGAACGAATATGAAAAGCAGAGAGTACTGGCGTCAGTGAAGGAATGCATATATTGGACTAGAAGTAGAAGACAAGAAATTTAAAAAGAGTGTCGGGGGCAGAACGGAGACACATCAGCATTTATTTTGTGAATATCAGACTTGAAACTATCCAAGACAACTTGAATAACCTTTTCAAAAGGTAATTTCTAATCCCGGTGGGCATGTAGTTACTGAATTCCGTAGCAGAATTTTTTTTTAAATAAAGGAATTATATTCCTACATTTAAGAACTTTACAAAAGTAACCTTCGAATAGGTAATAATTGTAAATATTTGCTAAGGCATCTACAGTGAAACCTTCAATTTTCTTAAATTTACGATTTGACATACTATTAGCTCCGCATTTGTTAAATTTGAATTTAATACTAAGAGCCCAGTCATACAGTGATTAGTAATTTACAATGAGACATTTTTTATTCATTCTGCTGCCGGAAGGATTAAAATTTCAAAGCATGTTTCAGTAAGATTTTTCGCGAAACTCGGAAATAACATCTGGTTGAAATTGTAAGTTTTACCGGGACTACAGTCTTTCGATTGCATATGCGACGATACATTGAAAGAACCGGATGCCGTTGTTGTCAGGAAAAATAAAATGTTAAAACTTAAACTATACACCAAATTAGTCTTTAAAGAAAAATTGAGCCACTTTAGACAAGAGCTTCGGAAGCTAGTGCGAAAGTTTAGCGAGTTATTTGGTCTGATCAATGTCAACGAAGTTATTGACACCACAGTTCAAGTTGAGATCAAAACCAAAACGGATGAACCAATTCAGTTGTTCTGAAAAAACCAGGCACAGGTGGTGAACAGAAATATAGGATAGTCACTGACTACAAGAGACTAAATAGCGTAACGAGCTTTTGAGGTTACCGTTTGGGTTGAAAATTCCCCGGCCATTTTCCCCCGAATGATCGACGACGCGCTGAAACCTTACATCGGTAAGATTTTCTTCGTCTACATAGACGACATAATCGTCTTCGGCGACATCCAGTAGAGTATTAGTTAGAAAACCGTAATACCATTTTGAAAAAACTTAGCAAAGCAAACTCAAAGGTCGATCTGGATAAAATCTATTTTATGTATACTGAGATGGAATATACACTGAATTCCTATCTGTGTACTACCCGGCATAAGGAAAGTCAAGACCATACATGATATTCAAGTTCCTAGGAACTTGAAAGAGGTCAGATCCTTCCTTGGGCTAACATCCTCCTAAAGGAAATTTATAAGAGATTATGACAAGGTTGCCAAGCTCTTAATTTGTTTAACAACGGGTGCGAATCAATCGAAAAACATCCGCATTACTCTTAGGGAAAACGGAATAAATTCTTTCAATGATTTAAAAAAAACTCGTCACTTCGGCGGAAGTTATGTCCTTCCCTGACTTTAACGTGCCATTTAATTTTACAACGGATGCGTTTAGTAAAGCAGTCGGATCCTGGTTATCAGAAGGTGAATTGGGCAGAGACATTGCTTATATTTTACGATCACTTAATAAAACGGAGGAAAACTATGCCACAAGTGACAAGGAGATATGGACCATCGTTTGGTCTTTGGATATTCTCCGCAAGGCGCAAGCAAAATTCGCATTTATACTGATCATCAACTTTTGATCTTCTCATTAGGTAATAGGAAATACAATGCTAAACAAAAGGAAGGCCAGCATAGAGGGGTATAATAACGAATTGATTTTCATGCCAGGTAAGTTGAATGTTGTTGCTGACGCCCTTTCAAGGCTTACTATCAATGCGCAACACTTGACCGCCTCACCTGAGACGAATTACTTTTTAAGAAATTTCAAAAGCCACTCAATGTAAAATTGTACACAGTTGTTAATTCCACTTTTTGTTCATTACTATTGAGTGTTGCTCTTATGAATGTACCTATACTAATGTAATATCTGAGTAGAAATTGTGAGCCCTTTTTATGGGCATTCGTTTTAAAACTGCCAACGAGATCGGTTGGTCCGGCAAAATCGTAAAGTTAACCAAATCATAAATCGAAATAAATTTATAACGTGTAAAATAGTCAGAAGTTCTTTTTTATTTTCTTTATCGCAATTAAACATACTATGCAAACATTTACACTTATCATCGCAATCACACAAGAAAAAACACATTCGGGGAAGGCATTCAGCAGCACGTGGCAAGGGGCTAACAGGAAGGATAAGTAGCAGATATTCATTTAAACATATAATTAATTTATATATAACATTAAATAAAATACAACCTCTTACCACAGGCGCTTGAATTTTTCGAGCATTTATAGTATCTAAATTAGCTTATTTTTATTAATCTAAATTGATCAATCGATTTAATATGAATAAAATAATTGCTA
Source organism: Volucella inflata (assembly GCA_928272305.1). NCBI lineage: Eukaryota > Metazoa > Arthropoda > Insecta > Diptera > Syrphidae > Volucella > Volucella inflata. The sequence goes on along the minus strand of OV743716.1, from coordinate 104,627,705 downwards.
AACGTGGTCGCGCTAAGGGTTGTATCATTCTTGTGCCAACATTTGCACACTCAATCGATGAATCTGTTACTTTAACAACCCTCGAGTTTCGTCTTATAAAACTCGATGAAACATGGAATGAATTTGTTACGCTGCAGGTTGCAGTATTAGATTTCATGGATAATCGCCAGTACATCGAAAAAGAGCCTGAGTTCGCCGAATATCAAACAAAATATTTCGATGCCTGAGCAGCGATTTTTGACGCGATTCTTCGGTTGAAGAAAAGCTCCAAAGGCGATTGATGCAAATCGATTATCCTATAACATGCACTCAAAAGCGGCATTATATTAAAATCCTTTCTCCGGGGAGATGCTGCGAGTTTCATTAAACATATTTCATGTTCAGAGCAGAACTACATAGAAGCTTGTGATCCTTTGGAGAAGCGGTTTGATCAAAGGAGTTTGATCGTCAAATCATTTATTCATTCGTTTCTGTCGTTAACTACATGTATTGTCGCTAGCTTCCAAATTCTTCGAATAAAAAAAACTTAACTGAAAACTCTACTCCTTTGTTTACATCAAAAATGGCCATCTGATCGTGTTTGTATTTATCTGTTCATAATACTGTTATACGATTTTGGCTGAGTTTTCAATGGAAGTTGATAATACCGCTGTTAGATTCGACAGACCGTAGTTTTCTTCTGTGTAAAATAATAGCATTGAAATTAAAAGTCTTTCGATTTCATTAAATAGTTTTTAATTAAAAATAATTTCTTCTTATTTTTTGTGATCGGCAAGTATGAATGGGTTGTGGTTATCCAAAATTAATCAATTTTTCTAGATCTATTGTTCGAAATGGGAAGAGGCATTGTATATGAAACTAATAGTTCTATTATCAAGCGATATTTTTTGTTATCCACTCACTCCTCGCAAGCAAAGAAAGATTTTATTACTCTCTGAGAATGGAGTTTAAATGACAGGATGAGTGAGTGATGAGTGCAAACAAAGTAAAAAAAAACCTGTTTTGGGTTTCCATTCCCACACAGAACTTCAATTCACATATTACGCAACGGAGTGAATGGCTTTGCCAAGAAAATGAGTAAAGAATCTGATTAAACGACAAGATCTGTGACTTAGGATATATGTATATCACAATGACAGCCTTTATCAGAAATTAATATTTTGAACCCTTTCCGCAAATTTATTGTAAGCAACAAATTATTAATTTTTCAGGAAACGTTTTTTTTTATATTATAAGCAAAGGGGCGATTTCTGGTTTTAATCATGTTTGGGCCAATAGAATTCGATAACATTAAATGAGATATTTTTCTCAAGAAATTAAAGTAGTTTTTGCGTTTGCGATATTTTCGCTGTTATGCTCTCAAATTTGTAAACAAGTTTGTGGCGCATACGATAAAATTAAAGACTAATACTTATTTTACTCGAAAACAAAATAACATTTCATTTATTTCTTTATGGAATAGAAAAACACGGGACAATCGCTGAAGACCGTATGTACCTACAAATATAGTATGTACCTATCTACAACCGATTCCTACAACTATAATTCCAATATTCTTTTCCACGTCACCCAATGAGGTGGAATATAAAACGCGTTTTTTTTTACGGAGTCCCCTGTAGGCATAGTCCTTGCTCTTTAGTAAATACGAGGGCGGGTCAATAAGTCCGTGACTTTTGGATTAAAACACAGATTTTTTGCTAAAAAAAATAATTTTATTTTTCAACGTAGTCTCCCTTGAGCTCTATACACTTTGTCCAACGCTTCTCCAATTTTTTTATCCCTTCCAAAAAAAATGATTTGTCGAGGTCTTCAAAATAGGCCTTTGTTTGCGAGATGACTTCATCATTGGAGTCAAATCTTTTTCCACCAAGCCATTTCTTCAGGTTTGGGAACAAGAAGTAGTCGCTCGGAGCCAAATCTGGAGAATAGGGTGGATGAGGGAGCAATTCATAGCCCAATTCATGGATTTTTGCCATGGCAACCGCACATGCGTTTGTGGTCGACTGTGAGCAAACGCGGCACCCATCTTGCGGAAAGCTTTCTCATGCCCATGTGATCATTCAAAATTGAAACCACTGAGCCATGCGAGATCCCTACGGCTTCCACAATCTCTCGCACTTTCAATCTTCGGTCGGCCAACACCATATCGTGAATTTTTTCGATTGTTTCGGGTGTAGAGACCTCAACTGGGCGTCCAGGACATTCGGCATCTTCAGTGCTTGTACGGCCACAACGAAATTCAGTAAACCACTTTTTTACCATTGAAATCGATGGTGCAGAGTCCCCATAGTATTTATCAAGCTTAGCCTTGGTCTCGGTAATGGTTTTTTTTCGCAAGAAATAATGCTTAATAAGCACACGAAATTCACTTTTTTCCATTTTCTCGTCAAATTAGTGAGTAGTCTGATAAAAATAGCTGTCAAACACAAACTAACTGACGCAGCAAGTTTAAATTTTGACAGGAGTCAACTGACAGATGCCTGTTGACAGGAGCAGTGTTGCTGTTTCAGTAAAGAGGTCAGAAATTCAAAAAGTCACGGACTTATTGACCCGCCCTCGTACTAAAGAAATAAAAATATTCATAAAATAAATAGTAACTATCCATTAATAACAAAAAAGAATGAATAACTACAAAAAGTTAACAAACAAGAGTGAAAAACAGAAAATAAATATAAGTTCACAAAAACAAATTTACAAAACAAAGAAAGGATTAATAGTGAAGTTATCAGTTGCTCTCACTCGACAGTGTGAGCCCTTTTTATGGGCATTCGTTTTAAAACTGCTAACGAGATCGGTTGGTCTAGCAAAATCGTGGAGTTACCGAAATCATTTATTGAAATAAATTTATAACGTATTTATTTATAAAGGCGCCGTAGAATAGATAACTTACTACCCATTGTCAAATTCCAGCGCAGTAGGTTTCTTGCTACGAAAATCGATCTGAAAGATGACAAAATTTTCGTTGTTAGCAAGATGTTTACATGGGATGCAATGATCGGCTTGAAATGTGGTGATAATGATCCATTGGAGACTCTGCGTTCAATTTTTGTTGTCGAACCAATTTTATTTGCGAGTATTCAAAATTTTATGAATGAAGTTTTACGAGGTAATAAAAACAACAACGTAAATAATGTCAACAACAAAATGTCAACGGGATTGATTGAAGATGGGCGCATCCCAGTCATGCATCTGGGAAAAACAGCTGATGTGCAGAATAACAGCCATTTGGGTGCATCCACAAGCGCAAGAGCAACTCAACAATCAAATTTCGGAGCACACATGGAAACTTTTTGAAATGAAATTGTCTATCAAAAACAAATAAAATATATAGCTTTAAGAATATTAGGATACAACGTAGCTGGGCTTAACAATAAATTTATTTTAATGGATTTTTTTAATTATGTAAAAAGTTTTGATATGTTTTTGCTCTTTGAAACGCATGTTTTAGAAGGCGAAAAGGATAAAATTAATGGAATGTTTAAGAATAATAGAATTCAGCAGCTAAATCAAATGCTTATGGAAGCGGAGGTGAAGTGTTCGGTTATCTTAAGGATCTTAAAGGTGCCCCAAATTTTAAACGGGTTGAGGAAATGGATATTCTGGAAATACAAATCAAAGAGTCGGCTTTTTATATTGTACCTATATACCTTAATTGTTCAAACTGGACTCTCGATTATGACCGGGGCTTCTAAAGCTTCTAAGAAAACATAACACAACTTTCTTTAAGAATTTGTAGTCAGCAGCAAACAAAAGTTTGAAACAACTCTGTTGGTCTAAAAGGAAGCGCCTAAGTGGCGAGTATACGTTTGTACGTGGTAGGGCGTGCTCAGTCATAGACTATTGTTTCGTGTCTGGAAATTGGAACACAATTTTGAAAGACTTTAGCATAGCTATAAGGCTTTTTTCTGACAACATGCGTTTTGAAATCTCTTGTATAGTTTCGAGTACAGAGGATAACATCAACGCCAATCAACTTGGTCTGTTGCCAAAACTGGCTTGGAGTGATAAAATTAAACCAGTTTTCCAAAATAATTTAAACAAGGGACTTACAAAACGAAGGTCAGAGAATAATCCTTTACACATTGAGGATCTTACTCAAATAATAATGGAAGCCATTCCAGTAAGTAACAAAGTAAATGCGAGACTGAATACAAGCAAATGTGGTTTGATGCTGAGTGCTGCAGCGCTAGGAACAAATCTTTTGGGCTTCTAAAGCAGCTGGAGCAATAGAATACAGCTGTTTTGAACTCATCAAGAGTTCTGCTTTCAGCAGAATTCTGGAGAGCAGCCAAAATTATCAAAAGAAGAACCATTCAAATTTCATCAGCATTGCAGGCATTTGAACTTCGAAACTACTTTTGATACCTACTTAACTACCCACAATTCTCACCGCTTCCACACTAATCATCACCGGTTTTTACTGACGATTTTTTGGATGCGCCATTTACAAATTATGAAGCTCTCAATGTTATACAGAAAGCAAAAGTAAGAAAAGCTCCAGGAGACGACCGCGTTCCAGCTGAATTCTACAAAAATTGTTAGAAAGCCAATGTTCCTACGTGTTTCAAAAGAGCGATCATCTATCTCCTACACAAAAAAGGATCATATGATAGTCCTGAAAATTACAGAGGTATTTCGTTCTTGAATACATCAGCCAAGTAGTTTAGCGCTCTGATTTTTAATAGACTTACGGAGTGGATCAATTGGAACAAAATACTGAGCGAATTTCGAGCTGGGTTTAGGAGAAGCTATTCTACTTTGGATAAATTATTCACACTAATAGATATTGCCGATAATTTTAAAAAAAGAAAAAAAAAACTGTGCATTTTTCGTTGACTTCCGTGCTGGTTTTGATTCGATCGCACGTGAAGCTCTTTTTACAAGCTGTACAAGTTAGGAATCTCAGGCAAAATTGTATGTCTATTAAAAGCTATGTATGAAAACAATGTAGCTTATGTGTAAGATGGTGAGTTGTATCAGAGGAATTCACAATGCAAACGGAAGTGACACAAGGATGGGTTTTAAGCACACTACTTTTCATTCTGTTTTCCTATGTAAATGATATCATGGAGGAAATCGGAGGAGGAATCCTGTTTGGAAACATACGAATACCTGGTCTAATTTTTGCGGATGATATAGTTTTTCTATCTGAATCTGTTGAAGGAATGCAGCTTATGATGAGCCGGCTTGAAAAATACTGTAGACTCTGGAATTTGTCCGTAAATTTAGAAAAATCTAAAATGATGATCTTCAAATATTCACGCAACGAAAAATGGAAGTACCAAGGAGGAAATGTTGAAATAGTTTGGGAGCACAAATACTTAGAGGTTTTAGTCACGGCGAATCTTAATATGAGAAGACACTTTCAATGTAAACTGGCTGCAAAAAGAGCCATTTCTTTCTTGCAGCGGCTCCGCATAAATAACGTATTTATCGAATATAGATCAAAAATGAAAATTTTTCGTACAACTGCTGTATCAATATTGCTCTACGGCGCTCAATTTTGGGGATATTGCCCATTTGAAGAAGAGGAAAAATGTTTGAGGTAATTTTTCGGTTGCCGCCTACACGCCCAACTATATGCTACATTAAGAAACAACCGTACCACCATTGTTTCTAGACACGATCAAGATGCACTTTGAATATGTCGTAAAAGTAGTGGAAATGGATGAAGCAAGACTGCCTAAACAAGTACTGAAGCACACGCTTGCGACAAGAGGGAATATTGTTGCAAAGTGGGAAGAGCTGGGATTTGAGCTGGGTAAAAACTTTCGTATCCCATCCGATACCAATACCACGAATCTGAAGAATATGTTTAGTATTATTTTTGAAAGTTTAAACCGCACTTCTTATGAAAAATTTAAAACAGAAGCACAATCTTCACAACATCGAAGTTGTTCTCCACTAAATATGATAAACGTAATAGTTAAATTAAGGGGTAAAATTATCAATCTTAATTATATTCCACATCGACTGGATCTGCCAATTCTATATGACCTTTGTAAACTACAGGAAAGAGAAGATATATACCACTTCATTGCCAGATGTCCCATGCTAAGCGAGATACGAATGAATTATTTTGGAGTAGCCTTGATGGAAATGAACGAAGTTCTGGACATTTTGAATGGAAAATTAGGTTGGGAAATATATTATATAAATACGCGTCAACTGCACTTAGTTACAGAAAGCGGATAATAGATAGGGACTTTTAATTAAATATAAATTGTTAATTAGTTAAACTTATAAATTGTCAATCTGGTAGACGGACTTTGGTCAAACCATTTTAAACTTAGATTATCCAATTATGCATGTCAAATTAAGTTTTGATAAATAAATTTTGCAACTACTACTACAACTTCTAGTAATTCTTTCACAGAAACCGCTAATTCGCAGGGATCCTCTACGGAAGCTACCAATGAAGACACAAGTTCTACATGTTCGGTTAGCGAGACTATTCATAGTGCAGCACAGGACTCATCAGACCTTGTTCCGTACATTGAAGCACAACTCAATGTCTTTCGAAGCCAATTGATGATTAGGATTGCTAAGGGCCCTAGCATCTTCGAAGAATCACAGTCTGGTTACCACAAACATTACGTCTCTGTAGAATATCTTGATAAATCAGCATTAGCAAAGATTCTGAAGGCAAGACTCAAGCCTGGTATTGTTAATGGCATTAATGTTCCTGAATAATGCATGCAATTACTAGGTGGGGTGAAAAAAAACCTTGGGAATGAAGAACAATTTGTTTTTAAATGTTTTTTTCATTTTATTCATTTAGTTGCCTTTTAGCTTATTCCAGCGATTTTCCAACTTCTTGATCCCGTCTGAAAAGTAATTTTCCGGAAGGTCTGCAAAATACTCCTCCGTGGCGTCGATGATTTCCTCGCGTGAGCTGAATTTTTTATTGATGAGCCATCTTTTGAGGTCTGGGAAGAGATAATAGTCCGCGGGAGCCAAATCGGGCGAATACGGTGGATGCGACAGCAGTTGGAGATGTCAGTCATTGATTTAGCCGTGGTTGCGATGCTCTTATGCGCCGGCGCATTTTGTTGCAAAAACAAAATTTTTTTCGCTTCATGTGAGGTCGTTTTGCAGCGATTTCGGCCTTCAATTGCTCCAATAATGCAGAGTAATACTCGCTGTTGATGGTTTTTCCTTTTTCGAGGTAGTCAACGGAGAGAATGCCATGACAATCCCAGAAAACCGACGCCATAACCTTTCCGATCTATTGAGCCTCTCTCGGCCGCTTCAAAGCACTCATGCCGGCTTCGGTCCATTGCCGGGCACTCATTCTGTTCTCTGGTGTGTAATAGTAGATCCAGGTTTCATCAACAGTTACCAATCGACGCCAAAAGGCCGCCCGATTGCGCATCAGCAAGTCCAAACACTCTTTCGAAGTGCTCTCGCGTTCGTGTTTTTGGTCAGGAGTGAGCATGCGCGGCACCCAGCGGCAGGATAACTTTTTCATATGCAGAATATTGCCCAAAATATGGGTGTGCGGTCAGTACTAATCTTTGTGGTATCCGCTAGCTCGCGCACCTTCATTTTCCTGTCAGCCAACACCATTTCATTTATTTGACATTGTCCTCTGTAGCCGCATCGGAGGGCCTGCCGTTGCGGACTTGATCGGTAGTGGAGTTGCGGCCACCACGAAACTCTCGAAACAAATATTTGACGGTGTAATCCGACGGAGCATTAGCCCCATAATATTTATCCAACTTTTCTTTTGTTTCCTTCGCCGTTTTGCCTCTCAAAAAATAATGTTTTATGAGAGAACGAAAATCGTTTTTGTCCATACTCAATATGATGCCAAACACGTCAGCTGTCAAAAAAAAACTAAAGACAGTATCGCACTGAAATTTGACATGTCTGCCTAAATATGAATGGACTTCAAGGCACCATAACCTTTTCTGCAGTAGCAGCGCATTTTGGCGGTCAAGGAGGTTACCTTTCACCCCATTTAGTATTGCAGGAATTGTATCTTAAGAGTTTCGTCAACTACAACTACAAAATCAGGTTAACCCAAAGAGTTGTAGAGAACGTGACGAACGAAGATCGAGTGCGAGATCTGATCACCAAAGAGAATAAAAGAGCCCACAGAAACGCCCGAGAAAAGAACGAAAAACTTCTCAAAAGATATTACTTTCCAAGTGTGAATAGCCTCGTGACGTGGTTTGCCTAGTCCTGTAATGTTTGTCTCGCTAGTATATAAGTTAACGCGCCACACGCCGAATCAGACGATCACGCAAAAACCTCATGATAATGTTCCCACGGGAAACTGCAAACATAACAACATAACACCTTGCACATGCAGCCACATGCCGGAGATGACACCGGAGTGAATAAACACAATTCTGCTGATTTAGCGTCTGGATACAGAAACGCGAAGTTACCTTTAAGATTATAGAAATTGTTAGTTTAGTGTTAAGTTAGCCGTGAAGGCACAAGGTAGTTTAAAATAAATTTTTTTATAAACATTAATTTAAAATAGTTTAACTGGCGCCCAACGTGGGGCCCAATGCAGTGAACGCATAATAAATACGCGACTTAGTGACCTTAAGTAGCTCAAAAGAAGTTCGTGTACGTGCGGAGTTAAAAGACCTCAAGTAGCTCGCGATCCGCCGATAATTTAAAAAAAAAAAGTGTGTGTTTCATCTGTATTTGGGCCACCACCCACAAATAAGCACCGACATCATTTGGACATCGTTGGATTCCAAGACTGCGAGGTAGTGTGGACAAGGTACCCAAGTAGAAAGCGAAAAGGACGAATACCGACTCCACCAGCGTGGGATGTTCGCTGTGCTGAATCTAGTGTAAGCATAGTTTTAAGATTAAAATTTTAAAGAAGAATTAACTAAGAATACAAATTTCAAAAAAAAAAACATATACATATACAATATATATGATAAAGTGACCTAGTTTTTAAGAAATTAAGGGAAAAACCCATACTAAAAAAACTGATTAAATTAAGAGAAAGTAACCCTAATAAATAAATTTGAAAATATTTTTATGATATGAAAGGGACCTGTCTATTTGATTAAGTTTAATTTGAATATAAGTTAAGAAAAGTGACCATTGCCGATAAATTTCCCATATATGTGGACTCTAAGCCTGGTTAGAAATTAATTCAAAACTTGTTACCCCATTTAATAAATTAAGAATACAACTTCCTAAGCTTTTGCCTGACTAATCTAAAATACGTTTTCAATTTTCAAACTCGTGTATATTTTATAATTCTTTGCAAAATTCCGAAAGAAAAGAAACCCCGCTTCAAAATGAATCCGTTAATTTTACAAAATGTATCCCACACTTTACTGCGACCTCTTTTTAAATTGAAACTATATTCCCCATTGAGAAGCATCTCTTTAATTTTTAAGCTTCTTGAAACTTTAGAAGAATTAGATGCCAAATTCTGCATTTTGATACAATTTCATTAAGATTTTATTTCTTAGCAGGGCAATACACACATACGTACTTACAAAAACAATTAAACAACGACGCAAAAACATATATAACAGTTAGTTGAGATTTTTAACATCTCAATTACAAAAACAATTGTACATATGACATGTTCACTTAATTTTATGTAGATACATATGTATATTGTGCATACATATATATAATATATAAATACTTACATGCTCAAAAGAACTTTGGGAATCCATTCTTTGTAATAAATAAAAAATAGAATTGCAAATATGAAAATTATTTTGCTATTGAAGCAAACGCACATACTAAATACAGTTAGTACACTGAATGTTTGTTCGGTCTACCATGTGCTCTCTTAAAATCCCACTCATTCAAATCGATCATTCACTCACATTCACTCATTTCTCTTTGAATGTTTAAAACATTCAAACACTGGTCACTTAAAATAAGTTGTACTCAATATGCATTGCATTCTGCACCCGAATTTTCGTGTATCACTGATGAGTATACTAAAAGCCGTAGTATTTGAGTGCATTCATGCAGCTCTCTAGTACACAATCAGATAAATTAATCCAGCGGACCGTCAAACACCCGGCAAAGGTTCACGTTTGGGGATGGTTCTCAAAATAAGGATTTGGCAATTTGTTCATGTTTACAAACAACTTAAACGCACCCAACATGGTCAAAATTTATAAGAAGGCTTTATTACCATCTGCCCAAAGGTGGTCTAAAAGAAGGAATGAGAATTGGTTACTGCAAGAAGATAATGACCCGAAACATCGCAGTCGTTTGTGCAGTGCGTGGAAACAAGAAAATGACGTCGATGTTTTAGATTGGCCATCACGGTCGCCGGATGCAAATCCCATTGAAAATGTTTGGGCATTCATGAAGCTAAAGCTCCAAGGAAACAAGATCTCGACGGTCAAACAATTATCACGAAAAATACGAGTTTTATGGAGATCTTTGTCTCAAGATTATGCTATAAGATTAGTAGAAAACATGCCTCGAAGACTCCAAGCAATTATTGATAATGGAGAAGAGTGGACAACATATTAATTGAAAAGCATTCAAGTAAATAAACAAAATAAACCAGTACAATTGATTTTTATTTATTATTATAAGTTCTTCTTTAATTTTTGTCGTGTACTATGATACTCGTAACATATTATAGATAGTATAGATAACAGACTGTATTATCAGAAGTGATTGATTGGGTTTTCAGATGTGTATTTGATACTTCCGTACACTTAACCACATAAGCTTTTCTGGGATTCCTTTGAAAACTACTCATTTGAAACTATTCTAAAAGTGTATCTATCTGTGATCCGACATTGACGCTTCATCAGCTTCTCTCCAATTCCTGATTTCTTATCCTTCTGTATTTGAGGGAAGATTGATATCTATGACCTCCTGCTTACTTTTTCACCACAAAAGTGGATGAATTCCCCCTGTTACATATAATGAGGTTAGATAGTAAAATAAAATCATACCGACACTCACCTCTTATGTCGGTATCACCGCTTCCCAATCGTGTATGATTTTCGTTCGCATCACAGCCCACCACCAGCATCCGATGAGGTTTCTCCTCATCCTTGCCTTTTGTCGATGGCTTGACCATCAACCTGCCGATACTATACCGTTTGATGTTTCGGGGTATGGTAGGCAATCCCTCTTTAGGGACAGCAGAAAATACTGGCCATATTGCCGTCTTAGCCCCGTCTTAAGGATTCTCTAAGTATCGGTTTTTAGCTCCCGATTCTGTGCATTGAGCAGTCCTGGGAGCTTCTGGGGTACGTGTAGGGTAACGGAATACCCTACATACCCATGCACCCATGCGATCGGCAGAGTATACTTTGCCAATTCTGCCACAGTCGTGTATTTTAGTTTGATGCCGTCGGAGGCATCGCACACCTCCAAAATATAGTGCCTTATATAGTCGACGGAAGGCTTGTTTCCACAAGCTACAACCTTGCGCCCGCCTTCTCAGCTAGCGCCATCGAGTTGAAGTTCCGCGTTTTCTGTGGCGGATAATTTCTTCCATGGGTCGTCTTGGAACTTCTCCTTGACGTTTTTCCACTGGTCGCTTGTCAGACGACCGGATGGTTCCAGCTTGTTAATGACAGCAACGAGAAACTCGTACTTCGGGTCGCTTTGCTTATGACGAAAAGTTGGCAAAGTACCAGCCTTCACCTTTTTCGCGGTATCGTCAGATCTGCCTCTCTTGCTGCCAAGGTTACCATTCCGTCCAGAGGCGCTAGCCCCTTTTTTACTTTCACCGCATAGGAGGTACAGGACGACTGATCCGTTTCCTCTCCCACATTATCAGCGATATTTCCCTTGCCAGTCACCGGTCGAGTGAGGGATTGTTTGGTCAGGATGACCTCCATTCTCTCAAAGGCGGCTTTTTCCCACTCAGTTAGGTGATTGGGATGAAGTCAGGATTTCGCTTTCACTCACCTCTAACTCATCCTGGACAGGGATTGGTTGTTTTTGTAAAATTGTCGTTGTTTTTTTTTTTAAGGTTTTCCTTTTCAGCGCCGCCATACCTGGGTAAGGCTAAGTATAACAGACCCGCACCAAGGCGCTTGCTCGTTAACGGTTGGTTTGACCCCAACCTTTCATCCTTCGGCACGGTTTGCTATATGCTCACACCACCACTTGAATCAGGTTTGGCAGTTCTTGGTTCGCCACTCCTCAGCCGACCGTGGTCCCTTGAGTCATTGCCGCTTAAGCCTTCGGACCGGCGTCATTGAAGATGACTACAAGGTGCCTGCCGCGCGAAAGTTGTTGCAAATTTCGCTAATTTAAATTTACAAATTATAATAACAAAGGTGCCGGACTACACGGGCATGGTTCGAAAAAAAAAAAACGATGGATGGAATCACCAAGTATGTACTGTTCCCAGATGGGGAATTAAAATATATATTTTTTTGTTCTGAAAAAGGGGGATGACATAGGCCGGGCACATGTATTTAAAAGAAAACCACACGAACCAAGTGTGCTTGTGGCACCAAAGAGGTTGCTCACACCAAAAGATTTAACGAATTTAAGGCAACGATTTACGGAAGGTCCACGAGTCCGTACAATCACTCACTTGATATCTTAGATGACTCACTTGGGATCAACGGGCTCGCGAATGTTTAACAATAACCGCTAAAGGGTTACGGGGTTTAGCAAGGTAATGCGGTAAAGATAATTACGGGGTCGCGCACAAAATTAGTAATTAATCCCAACTCGGGGAATATCACACAATAGTATAAATATATAGAAAAGGGGGACTTATCTTTGCTTTTGGAAATAGTTTTTTTTTAATTGACATAAATTTTGTCAAATGTATTTGTCTCTGAACTGACAAACGATTTTACCCCTTCGGGTAGGGGCCAGAATATACCCGAGGTGGGCATGCCTGTCGTAAGAGGCGACTTAAATTCACCCTTCGTATACCGGGGGTAAAATGTATACATAATATGCAATGAGTAAAACAAATAGATATATTACCCTAGGTGGCAGTCCAGATACTCTGGAAAATCCACCTTCGGAGGTACGCTCCACGGACTCTGGGGAGGGCCAATTGTTACATTTAATAAACCCCTTTTTGAGGAATTCAAGGGTAACTCGATCTCCACCATCACGACCGAATGTCCCCGGAAAAGAAGTCCGCCGAAAGCGCAAGCGCAAGAGAAACGGGACTCAGTGAAATGTAATAGCTTTGCGGAAGAAAACAATGAACTCCGCATTAAGCTAAATAAAATGGATCCACTCTTCCAAGAGCTTAGGAGAGAGGTAGAATCACTAAAAGAGGAAAACAAGGCCTTAAAGAATTCACTTTTGCATAGAGAACGCGAAACTACCCCATCCAGTGCAGCTAGTCCCAAATATCACACGGATAACGTATGGAATACGAGTGTGTTGGGCGTGGTGTGTTCGAAGGAAGGTTTGACTTGTTTTCCCCTCTTCTGCTATCTTCATCTCTTGGATTGGTGCAAATGTTCTTCTTGTTAGTTGAAAAGAGTTGGGGGTCGTTAAGGTTAAAGGGTATATTATGGTTTCTTTAGCTGTTGTGTCTGCGAATTCACTACCATTATTTCCGACTTGTGCGGGTACCCATGCGTAAGCGTAAGGTTGTTGTTTGAATTCAGAATACTTGTTATATATTCTAAAGAAGGGCATTTGTTCAGTCCGTTACTAAGTCCCTTTAGAATACTCAGATTGTCGGTAAACAAAATGGTTTTCTCCGACCAAGTTTGGGCGATGAAAATGCCTTTTTCCATAGCAGTCAACTCAGCTAGATAGCTGCCGGCTAGTTCGGGAAGTAGACCTTGATGGATGATATTTGTTTTTCCATTACTTTTGCATTCGATTACTGCGAAAGAAGAGTTATCCACTTTATATGAACCATCATTATACAGATATCTGACTGCATTCGAAGAGTTAACCAATTCCTGGCGTAAAATTTGGAATTGTTTGTCAGGTGTTTTAGTTTTCCTGTGTTCTTCCAGCTTAGTGTTGATTTGCGGAGGGGGAGGATTGAAGGACGCATGTAAAAAGGAGTCTGGTGGGCTTATTGGTAGGTTCGATATTAAGGACACTATGTTTATAGCGGCGATAGAGTTCTTACGTCGCGGTTTTACACTGAGAAGTGCCTCCTTACTATTGGCAATATTGATATTGGCATCACCTTTACTTACTAGATTGACTGCTCTTTTTCTAGAGAGATGTTCGAAGGTGTAAATCCCGCTTGTGTTCGAAGTGTTGCAGTTGGTGTAGTTTTCAATGCCCTTGTTGCTATGCGAAAACATTCGTTGATGGTTGCGCTGATTTTTTCAAATTTTTTTTTTGTGGTCCACGTATAGGCTGGCATACCATGTTGAAGGGTGCCTTCTACTAATGTTTTCGCTATTTGGAGGGCAATTTCTAGGTGTGGCCCTTTACGCCGAGAGCAGACGATTTTGAATGCGTTGTTTCTTAATCTCAACTGGTTTGAGACATGTTTTGTCTGAAAGTCCCACTTGTGATTCGAGCTGAAATAAACACCCAGTATTTTTAGTAGTTTTTACATCGTAATTATGACTTCACGAAGGGTTAGTGGAGAAGCTCTGCATTTTATTTTTCTAGAAACGTGAAAAGGTAGGTGGAACTACCGCACCTCTTTCGTGTGCCCAGTAAAGGATGGCTAAGTCAGTTTCTACTAAAATATGTTCAACTCTGTAAGGCTCTCCTGAGGCTAAGGCATATGTACCTTTTTTTTTTTGGATTGGGCTTTCTGGAAAGGTAGTATCAGCATAGTACCCTGTCCATTTTTTAGCAAACGGGTTGGCTATCACCTTCGTGTCTTTTTGAAGGTCATGACTTATAAACATGTGTGGAAATTCTTGAAGCGGCTGCGAAGCCCGAAGTGATCTTATTCTACTCCACAAGCTTTTCAAGTCCAAAGATGGGTCCATGGTATTAACAAAATTTTCCCACGATAGCCTTTTGGCCTGGATCGATTCTCTTCGAAATTTTTCGCAAGTTTTTTCATAATGAATGCAGTTTCGGTCGGTCGTGGCTCCTACGTATTTAAGACCATGCTAGGCTTTTTTCCTTTACGAAGACTGCAATTTCTTTCGTAAATCAGATGGGACTCAACCTGTGACTTTTCTGGTTTGTTACCGGAATGTACTTGGCTGCTGCAGTTCTAATGAGTTTTTTGATTTTTGCAGCCTCCTGGTTAGAGTGACAAGTTTCCCGCAGGCGTCGAAGTTTGGGTTGTCGACTTTAAAAGGTTTCAGTTTGCCTCATTTTCCTTGAATCGCGCTCGATATTGTTTCATTGCACTTCTTCCTGGTGTTCGCATTGTAATAGGTATATGATCCCCACTCTCTGAACCAGATGGCAGAACTCCCCAGTGAAGTAAAGGGGCTATATCTGCAGATGCAAAATTAACATCAACCGCCGTGAATGTGTTCCGAGTACTGAAAAGCGTGGGTGACCTATCATTGAGGACGACAAGGTTTAGTTCATTTGCAAAGGTTTCAAAAATCGATCCAGTGGAATTGGTAGCACTTGATCCCCATAATATGTTGTGCGCATTTGTATCCATTTCTTTAATATGGTGGCTATTATTGCTTAGTGGAATATCCTCCAGCATTTCTGCCGTGAATCTAATACTATGCTCTCGGTATAAATTGGTAATTCTTATGGGTTTTTTTTTGTTGGGATCTCAATTGTTTGATATAACAAGTCAGAAGAAAATTTGATGTGCGACGCTACAGGAATGTTACTTTTGACAAGTATACCTATACCCGATTTTGCATTCTGGTAACCTTTGTTATGCGCATAAGGCTTCTAATTTTTTATGGCGAAATATTTGGTTGAGTTTTGAATAATATGCGTTCTTGGAATGCTATTATATCTGGTTTGTACATACATACATACTAGTCTTTCGAGGGCATGTTTATTGTTAATAAAACTTTGAAGATTCCATTGTAGAATTACAAAGTCAATTTCTAATTGGGTCACTGTTATTGTTTACTATTGTTATTAGTTTCGAGTGATTTTGTGGCGTATTCAAATTGGGATCTTGTGAGAGAGTGTGTATATGTGCATGTGATTGATTTGTTAGAGATGTGTGAACGAAGTGCTCAGAGTTGGTGTGGTGTTCATTTCCATGTGTGTAATGTTTGAGCTGAAATTAGCTTGCTTTAATATTTCTTCTCGTGGGGGAACAGAGAGATATGTATGTTTTGGAGCATTGAGAGAGTTTGAGGATAGAGTTTCTTGTATATTGTGTTTTTCTATGTTGGCTTGCTGCGGTAGGAAGTTCTTATGCCGGCTTTGGAGTGCGCGATTATTGTGATGAGTAGAGTTGGATTCGTTTGAGGCAGATTAAAGTTCGGTGTTCGAACTTTTTCTGCTACTGTTTGATTACTAGCATGTCGCTTTTTGGGTGGCTGTAGTTGGTGGAGTGAGGGGTTGTCGTTATGAATTGTCCAAGCCTCGCGAATAGAGCATCGCCGGTCAGCTTTTATTTTATTAACCGCTTTATACCGAAGAAAAGAGGGAAAGCCAAATCATATGACGTGTGTGTTTCTTCTTTGCAGTTGATGCAATAGATTCAAGTGCATTTATCGTGCGGTGAGGGGACAGCAGATAGTGGCATTTGTGCAGCGGTTTCTGGTGTGCCCTAGGTTTTGGCATAACACGCAGCACATGGGGTTAGAAATATACTCATCGACTTTACAGTTAACCCAAACAATATGCAAGTATGTAATATTAATATTTCGCTTACCAAGCAACAGCGGCGAAATACAAAAAAAGAAACACTTCCTAAGCGTTAGATTAGCTCATTCTCACACAAAAAGCACTCTTTACCAAGCACGTCTTTACACGGCGATTGCCAGTTGTGTACTGATGTAAAAAAAGTGTTTTGAATATCGTAGTTAAAATCGAACCTATGCGTACGAATACACGGTCGATACCTTAGTACAAACGCTGTCAAGGTTTAAATCACAACCAGTAGTATTGCTAAAAAGAACCGAAATATGTAAAATGTACCGAGAACCATTTACCAGAAAGGTGTGACTAAAATAAGCATGCTCCGGCGACCTGCGTAAACTGCAAAGGCAAGCACCAAGCAAACTACCGAGGTTGTGAAGTAGCAAAGGAGCTTCAAGAAAGGCGCGATACTCTCAAGAAACCGATACACCCGAACCCAAGCCTAAGAGATCGTAAAACCGATAAGCCTAAGAACGCTAAGCCAGTCAAAACGACGAAACCAATATAGGAAAATAAAAAATTGCGCAAGAGAATATCGCTGGTCCAAGTACAGCGGAAAAATCGCCACAGGTTGACGCGAGATCGTACGCGCAAGTCGCCTCAAACTAAAACAATTTAAGATCAGCTACAACAGATCCTGTCAACCAAATATTTACTGTTACGAGTATATTGGAAAAATTTGAGGAACTTTACTCGAGTTTAAACCTCGCAAGACAATCAAAAAACATGAAAATGAAACAGCTACTTAACTCATTACTGCATATAATCCGTTTAATCGGATCTGCACCAAAGTAGGCTTGGTAACCATAACGAACAATTTAAATTCGAAAATGATGTGTCAAACTTTTGAAGTTATTATTAGTGTTGTGTCTATCAAGTGATTTGGTTTACGTAATTGATTTTAGTGATTAAATATTGATTTTCAGTGATAATGGATCCATCTTTTTTTATCAACAGGCGTAGTGGGTAAGTAAAGTTGCATTTATTCCAGTACCATTTACATTTTTTTTTAAATTCTGTTCAAATTATTGTTCTTATAATGTTACTTGGTATGTTTGGGCATTCGATTCTTATAAAAATTGCAGAGATTTTACAGTGTGACGCCATATTTTTACGATCCAATATATCGGATGGTATGAAATGTCCATACAAAAAAAAAATTAAATATGTGTAGGTATAATTTTGTAAATTTATTTTCAGATTGTCCTTAGTCCAAGTAATGGAGGAACTTGAAAAAGATGATATTATTGACCATGTGGACATATATGTTGAACCACCTGAAGATGGCGGAGACACGGATTGCGATAGTGATGCCAGCAATTTTGACGATGCAGGCGATTTGAACCATTTAGGGTCTAATATGCTGCGAAGTAATTGCGAATACGTAATTCACAATAATGAAAAGTATCTTTGCAGTAATGGCAATTCTAAAGATGAGTGCAATAGCGCTAATACAAACTGCGACTTCGATGCAAATGACGAAGAGCCTCTCTCGAAGTATTCTACGAAAGAAATTTCAAATTTCAAATTAGCTAAAAAAAAAAGCGCCAACAGTTATATGCAACAAGGTTCAGCCTATTTTTGATATTACCACAGATTGCAGTGAAAGACCCTTATCCGAGGAAGCTAAGAAAGCCGAAACGCCATTATAATTTTTCCAACTGTTTTTTTCTAATGAGTTACTTGTTAGTATTACAGAGCAGACAAATTTATGTTCATTCCAAAAAAAAAATAAATTTGCATATGAATTTGGACGAATTGAAAGTTATTGTTGGAGCACTCCTACTTTCTGGATATGCTAAATACCCAAATAAACGCTTATTTTGGTCATGCAATGAGGATGTGCCGAAACTTTTACAAAATAGTATTAGGTTGAACCGCTTTGAATCTATAATAAGAAACTTACATTGATTCTATGCAAATAAGCTCAGTCTCCGTAAAAACAAACCACTTAGACTACAGCATCGGATCTAGTGACTTCCTTCCGGGATAGAAGCTAGTAGAAGACGACCTTGTTCGTCTCTTTGACTCAATCGGATCTAATTTTGTCTTAGGTGGTGACTTTAACGCGAAACACACTTTCTGGGGATCAAGATGTATTTCGACGAAAGGCAGATTATTGTACAAAGCCAGCATGAAACGTGGGGTGAACATTTTTTTCGACAGGAAAGTCAACTTATTGGCCGACTGACAAATAAAAAATCCCTGATGTAGTCGAGTTCTTTATCGCAAAAGAGTTAACTAAAAATTTGACGGAAGTTGAAGAATGCTATGATCTATGCTCACATCAGTCAGCAGTCACCTTGAAAATAAGTGGAAGTCTAGTTAAAAAGAAGGACCGCCTAGGTTAACTTGTAACAAAACTAGCTGGGACGCTTTCAGAAGATACTGCAATCAATCAATCAATGTTGCTTTAAGTGTACCGCTTAAGACACCGTTCGAAGTCGACAAACCCGTCGAAGCCATTCAAAGTTCAGCGTGCAAAAACACTCCTTTGCTAAAGACAGCAGCACGGAACAATAAAGTCAAATACCAGCCTGAAATTGAAGACCTTCTACCCATTTCACTTCTGTCAATAATATCTAAGGTCTTCGAGAAACTTTTCTTGAAACGATGGAACCAGTAATTAAAGAAGATCACTTGATCCCGAACCATCAATTCGGTTTTCGAGTCAAACATTCCACATTCGAATAACGGACGAAATTGAAAAGCTCTAGAATGGAAAAAACGTCATATCGGAAGCCTTCGACAAGGTATAAGCTCAGGGCAATCTTACCGGAAAAGTTGTACAGAATATTCGAATCTTATCTTGAAAACACAAGAGATATTCCACAGGATGAAGGGACCGTTGTAGTAACGTTCGCAAACGATACGGCTGTCCTCGTAACGGTCGAATCATCAACCGAAAACTGCAACGAGCTTTGAACAAAGTATGCGAATGGACAAAATCCTGGCGAATAGTCCTCAATGAGACAAAATCAACGCATGTCAATTTGAAGTTAAAAAAGATAAACAACTTACTTATTTCCATTAACACGGTGCAAATACCGTACGCAAACGAGGCAAAATATCTAGGAATAACCCTAGACGCAAAACTTAAGTGGAAATCACACGTTAAAAAGAAGCGCGAAGGGCTCGAAATCAAATCCAGAGTAATGTATTGGCTACTCGGACGATACTCGAAGTTAAGCGTATACAACAAACTGCTTTTGTATAAGTTAGTGCTAAAACCATCTTGGACATATGGTATGCAACTTTGGGGTTGTACCAAACCAAGCAGTATGCCTTTACTGCAAACATTTCAAAACAAAATAGTAAGAGCAATCGTGCGTGCTCCTTGGCATATAAGGAATAGTGATATTCACAGAGATCTAGGAATTGCTACCGTGAGGGACGAAGTAAGAATTTTGTTCGCAAACTTCGTACGAGTTCACTGCAATATTGAAATAATCCGTGCTATGGACGTGACAAACATTGAACGCCGACTACAAAGAACAAGATCCTTCGACCTAGCGCCGTAAGGAAAAACCGCATGTTATGACGGTATTAGTGAGTGACTTCACTGGAAAGCTGCCTTCGTAACGTGATTAACACTACAGAAGCGTAAACTACTTGTAAAGGCAACTTAGTCGTAGTTGTCACAAAAATGAAAAAAATTAGAGGGACGAATTTCCTACTACTATGAGTACCCGCAGCCGGTTCTCATCGTGCCTTTCTGAGGGGGTGAAGTTTAGCCCGTAGGCATATACTGACTTGCACTAATGGCGTTGTCAGATATATGAATAGGGCATAACCAATGGTGCGGACCAATGGTATCTTTTGAAGATTCCTGCACCTCCAGGCGCAACCAAAAAAAAAAAAAACGATTTTTTGTCAATAATGGACATAAGTGGAAATGAACTGGCAGAGGTCTCATTTAGTGACAAAAACAACAGCCGTTAAACTTTGTCAATTCAATGACAAGTGAAAACTCAGCATTACCTAGTCACGTCATGAATACTGGTACACAAAAAAATCAGCGCCAAATGAAAACGAATTAATATTTAAACAATTTTTTTTTGTTTTTTTTTTGGGTTATTCAATGGCTACAAATCTTAAAGCAACTTATTCGAAATGACTTCCATTTGCCTTCCAGCACGATTTATGACGATGTGGCCACTCATAGATTGCGAGACGCACTTCATGCATGGGGAAATTTTCCACTTCACGGACAAGGGCTCGCTGTAACGACTCAATATTTGAGTGTCGAGTAGAGTAAGCCATGTCCTCTAATATGGACCAAAACTTGTAATCCAACGGGTTGAGATCCTCCGTTGATATGAAGTCTGGGACGTTGTTTTTGAGCCACAGTTGATTCGTTTTTGCTTTGTGAGCTGGAGTAGTCTTGTGGGAAAGTCCATGGCTTGTTGTTGAATATTGATTGGTTGAGAGAGTTCAAAATGGGTTCCAAGACGGTCGATTGATATACTTTGGCCGATGTTTTCACTCTTTTCTCGGAAAAATGGAGCTTGGTAACGCCATCGTAGCACACTCCCCACCATACCATTACAGACGCAGGATGGTGGCCTCTTTGAACCCTTGGGATGAGTTGGGATGCATCTCTGGATGACCGAGCATACACACGATCGTTCTGCTTATTGAACGATTCTTCTACGGTGAAGATTTTCTCGTCAGTAAACAGAATTTGTCTGTGAGCGTTCCGGCTGACTAACGCTTTCGATCTTCGCTTGCGTTTTTCCTTCAATGCGGCCGTGAGCAGGTGTCCAGTGTGTCGCTTGTACGCGCTGAGTCCTAAATTTTCTTTGATAGGATTACGAAAAGATGTCAACTGTATAGACGTGTTTATTATTCGCTCTGGACATTAAATCGTTTTTAACCGGTTATTCATCAAAAATATTTAAGTTATCCTTAAAGTTGTAAGTCATCTATTTCCTTTTCAATTAAGTACGTTTTGGTGATTGTAAAGTCCAATCAGATAAAAGTGAAGTAAAGGAAAAAGTAATCAATAATTATCGTGTCAACCACTCGTCAACAACCGCTTAAAGAGAAATGTGTAGTGTCATCCCCATCTAATTCACCCGCCATCAAAATTCAAACAAATGTACTTAACCCATCAGACAAAAAAGCTGATAAAAAACCATCTTTGTCTAAGTAGCTACGCGATATGGAAGTTAATATGATAGCAAAAATTTCATCGCTTATCAGTGCTGACAAACAACTTAAAACGCGTCTATGTGATGTAATTGTACATGGAATTCCACAAACAACAGTAGAAATTGATCTTGCGAGGAACATTGCCGCTAAATTACGACACCAATATTTCCCTCACATAGATGCTTTTCGTTTAGGAAGTCGAACCACCGGCAGAAATCGTCCGTTACTCATTCGGCTCTCATCCCACGCTGAACAAGAGCATTACTTTCTGCTTTTCGCACCAACAAGGGCCTGACACTCACGCAACTGAAGACGGAGATTGACAACACCTCCAGCAGTTCCAGTTCCACCAAAAACAATTTTAACACAAAAATGTCCCGTATATACATAAACGAAAGTCTTACACCAGTGAAAAGTTCTCTATTAAAACATGCTCTTCGTCTGCGCAAAGAGGGCCTTTTGTTCTCTGTAAGAACTCGTAATGGTTTCGCTTATGTCAAAAAGAGTGCAGATGATAACGAAATAAAAATCTCATCAACATCGACATTGACTTGAAAAATGTTCTTTACCCGAATCCTCAACACTTCATTCATCTAGAGCGAAATCTAAATATGTATATTTCATAAAAAAAAATTGTTTTCTGTTTTTAATTATCTTTAATGTAAAAATTTTTATAATTAAGTTCTCTTATATATACAATTATTCCTGCTTTCTCCTTTTCTTCTTTCCTATTCCACTTTTAACTCCTTTTGTTTTTCTGTCTTCGTCTTTCTGTTGCTTTTTTAAATGTAGATCTATTAACAATATTATGCTCCTTTTATTTGTGTTAGCTAATAATGATGGCTCATAACAATACGTGTACGTCTGATGGCAATGGTGAAGTTTCCGCGCGCTCAATGATAAATATTCTATCGAATGCGCGTGAGGGGTTCAAAATATGTTATATCAACGCACGTAGTTTAAATTTTTCTAAGGCAGATTATTTACGGCACATGTTTCATAGTTCGGGTGTTGATGTTATTTGTGTTACAGACACATGGCTAAGGCCTGATTTGGAAGATCCCCTGTACCATATTCCGGGGTACAGAATAGTTCGGAACGATAGAATCACGAGTACAATAGGTGGTGGATTAGCTCTTTATTATAATATTTCCTTGAACTCTCAAGCACTCAAAGAAGTCTCCTCAGATTATGAACACATAATTATATGCGGCAATTTTAACGGCGACCTTTTCAAATATGACAGTAGATCTCACCAACTCTTAGATTTAGCTGCAAGTTCCGCGTTCACTATTGTTTGCACATATGCTACCCGCTTCGCACCTAACCGCTCTCCATGTCTTCTGGACCTTTTGTTGGTATTTAATCGGTCAAATGTGTTACTACAGGACCAGTTGTAACTAGAAGGTGTCACTGACCATGATCTAATTTTCTGCACCTATAACATTGACTTATCTCGTCCTCTATGCCATCAACTTTCCAATTCAGAGATTTTGCTTCAGTAGATAACTACGCACTGCAAGTGGAGGCGAATGTAATCCCTTGGCATAATTGTTATTTTGTCTCAGATGTATGTGATAAAGTTGACCTATTGCAATCGCAAACCCTTCACCTATTCAATAACCATGTGCCTTTAAAAAGAGTAGTGGTGCGCAATAGAATTTGTCCATGGTTTACGTCTGAGGTTCATAATGCCATAAAAGTTCGTAGGAAACTCTATTCGAAGTGGAAGCGAAATTAAACAAATATGAATTGGGTAAACTTCTGTCGAGCTCTCAACTTTTATCACGAGTCTTTCTAAGATAAGATATTTTTTATCTAGGTTGGGAGCGGACCGAAATCCCAAAACTGGAAAAACTTACACTTACCATGTTGTAGACGTCTTACCTGATCTTGATGATCTTAATGATGCTTTCTTATCCACCTCATTAGAAAGTACAACTTCTCTACCCAACCTTCAACATTTTTCTAAAACACCCACAGTTTTTGAATTCGAAGCTGTATTGGAAGTTGATGTCATTAATATCCTTCGATCGTTCAAATCAGATGCCGTTGGTGAGGATGGAGTTCCTATCTGGTTTGTCAAAATGGTACTAACCCACGTTCTTGGTGTAATTACTTACGTAATTAATTTTTGCATTACTTCGTCATCGTTTGCGTCTAGTTGGGAGCTGGCTAAAGTAATTCCTGTCCTGAAAACCTCAACCGTCTTTGTCTGCAGACTTTCGACCCATCAGTATATTACCTTGCCTTTCAAAAGTTTTGGAAAAAGTCCTTGCCAAGCAAATCTCAGGTCATCTAGATCATCATATTCTACTAGCTTCGGTACAATCTGGTTTTCGAGCCAACCATAGTTGTTCTACAAATTCGATGACATAAGGATCAGCTATGAATCTGACTTTTTCACTATATGTTACTTTGCCTCCTTGACTTCTTCAAAGCTTTTGGCACAGTCAACCACTCAATCCTTTCTGAGAAACTAAGAAGGTATTTTGGTTTTAGTGAAAGTTCGGCAAGTCTCATAACTAATTACTTACTTAATACTCTCGTATTAGGAATATACATGCAGGAGTACCACAGGGCTCAATACTGGGTCCAATATTGTTTTGCATATTTATAAATGACCTCCTCAAAGTTTGCTCTAACGCTAGTCTTCACTTCTATGCGGATAATGCGCAGATATACTTATCTAGACCGATTGGTCTAGTTGAGGATCTTGTTTGCAGGTTGAATGAGGATCTATCCGAAATCAACCAATGGTCACTTCGTAATTGTTTGACCCTTAACCCGGCAAAGTCTCAGCTGATTTTAATAACAAAAAAAACTTCACGATACTGAACTACTGCCACCCATTCACCTCAACGGCACGCAATTGCAGTTCGTGGAGACAGTAACCAACCTGGGTTTTAAGACAAACAGTTCCATCTCTTGTGTAAGCCACATCAGTTACACTGTGGGACGAATTTACGGAGGTCTACGCAAACTTTGACTGCTTTCTAGTTTTATTCCTGTTAATGCGAAGCTGAGACTCTTTGAAACCTTACTTATTCCGTATATTGAATATTCATCAGCACTGTACTGCAAACTCGATTCTCTATCTCAGCATAAACTTATTGTGGCATTCAATGATATGGTAAGGTATGTATTTGGGCTTCGTCGACACGACCACATATCCAATTATCATACAAATATCCTTGGTACGCTGCAGCAGTTCTTGCATATTAGATGCTATATCTTCATGCACACAATTATCCAGAACAAGTCGCCACCATACCTTTTTGAAAAACTTCAGTTCGCTTGTTCGCTTAGAACATACAGCCTTATAACTCTCTCCTCGAACTGTTTGAATTTCTCGCCCCTTTTTTTCGTCTTTGCCAACAGACTATGAAACTCTCTGCTCACAACAGTAAAACAAATAATTGGAAGCATACAATTTAAAAATGCTATTTTGGAGCATATTCTATATAAATGCATCAGCAGACTATTTCTTGTTCTTTACTATTCCCCTCCTTTACACTATCCCTCCTTTTGTATCTCTTTTCTGATTATTGTATTGCTTATTCTTTGTTAAATATAAATATAAAACTAAATCCTGTATATTATCCATAATTTTAAGTATTATAAAAGACTAAGACTCATTTGTACATCCTTAATTGAATAAATTGAATTGAATTGAATTGAATTAATGCGAGACATGGATTTTTGCGAAATTTGCATTTCCCCCGACAAGATTTTCTGTTTTCGCAGCAGTTTTCGGTCGATTCGTTTCTTCACGGCTTTGATCGCTTTCGGAGTTCTCACAGTGCGCGGACGATCGGATCTTTGACGGCCTCGTGCTCCACCAGTATCCTCAAACAACTTCGCAGCACGATACACACAATTGCGAGTGATTCCAAACGGTGGCAACGTCCTTAAGATATTGCCTTTTTTTCCATGTTGCATTTAAGTAGGCCAACTACAACAATACGGTTTTCGATGACGTCCCATTCCATGATTGAAAGCAATTAATGTCAAAAACTTTTTGCGTCACAATGAAGCATAAATATCAACTGTCAAATCGCAATCAATACCTATCTGTTCGAATACACCTTTCTTCACTAAGTCACGCAAATTGTCTTCTATTTTTGATTTCCAAGCAAGCGGAATTAGTCGTGGTTTGAAGAAAACGGGCTTAGTACCGGAATTTATCGGTAAGGAAATCTCACAAACATTGTATTTACCGAGTTGACCGCCAAACGAACTAGAAAATTCACTTTTGAACTGAGAGATTACAGTCGAAAAAATCGCGCTATTAGGTGAACTATTCGAACTTATCGCATTGACTTTATTGTCTTGTCTGCAATAAAAACCGAAAGGTCGTAGAAAATTTCTAATAAGAGTGGAGCCGCTTCTTCGTTGGCTACTACAACTGTGATACGTCGACTGGATCCAAGATATTTTATATTTGCTTTGCACACTCCAATTACTATATGCTTATCTTCTTGCCTGCATATGCCTTGTAAGGAATCTTGCAACTCTTGGAAACAAAAGTACGGGGTGCCCCTGTGTCACAAGCAATCTTCATCAAGGTACCGTTGATCTCAACCTCAAGCCAGTACGTGTCCAATGAATCAGCATCGGTAACACTATATAATGAGAAATCAAAAGAATTGTCATCATAGACTGAATTTACATTTCGAGAAAAATTATTATTATTATTATATGGAAAATTGTTACAATCAAAAAATGAATCAATAAAATCAACTGTTTTCTTATGCCCTGATTTGGATCGGCAACCATTTGCTAAATGACTTTTTTTGGAACACGTATGGCAGATTGCGTCTTTGAATGTACAGCTATTCGACTCATGTGTCCTCCACACGCGGTCTTCTTGCTATGTGGTTTTTTCTCCGTACTGTTGTTTTGTTGTTGGACTCCATGCGGAATTTTCTACGTCCGAAGAAATTCACTCTTGAATCACTGCGTTCACTTTTCGATGACAATTTTGTTTCCATCGCTTAAGCCTTTGCAAATGCTCTTTTCAATTCCAATGATTCGTCTTCTTCGCAAAGTTTGTCGAAAATCTTCTCTGGCAGCTGTGTGATGAATTTGTCCATGACATTGAGTGAATTGACGTACTTGCATGAAAGTGCCAATTGTTTGACACGGGCGTATCATTCTGAGACTGGTTCGTCTGATGAAATTTCCTTCTTTCAGAATACACAATCGTATGGTGTGTAGTGGTCGTCCAAATTCTTGCAAAGTGCATCAAAATCTTTCGAAACTGGTGAATCTGGATCACACAATGCACGCAATAACTCGTATGCTACGGTTCCAATGGATTTCAATAAAATTGCTCGCTTTTTATTGTCGTCTGTGCACCCAGTGTCGGTAAAATGTATGTCTAAACGGTGTCTTTCCACACTTTGAATTTGTCTATTGCGGCATCAAACTCGGGAACTGTGGTTTGGATAACGCATTGTTGCAACGTCATGGCATTTACTGCATTTATCTACGGTTGTTGAATTCCACTCGATATGCCGGGTTTGTTCTTCTGCTCGTTGTTCATTTTAATTTAATTGAAATCGTCAATTAATAAATTTGAATAAAAATTTAAATGCAGAATTTGGCTTAGCCGTAAAACGTGCTGATTAATTGAGATCGTCAATTAATAAATTTGAATAAAAATTTAAATGCAGAATTTGGCTTGGCCGTAAAACGTGCTGAGTTTTGATCCTCTTCGTACTTAACTTAGCTTAACGAACGTGTCACTTCACTCAAGGGTAGAACAGGCAGGAAAATGGTTTGTGGGCAACCCTGATGCAGCCGATTGGAACAATGTGCTTCAGAATGAGAAAGAGTAAGTGGAGAACAATGCGATTTTTTCAATATCGATTTTTTTCAACAGCATTGTTGGACTTCGGCTTAGATATTGCTATCTTCACTTCATCCAGGTCATCGACGTTGCTACCTCGTGATCAATCTCAATTTAGCTGACGGTTGATTTATCAGGAGTTCTGCAAATTTCCATCGAGATGGGGGAACTGCGTGCCAGCTATAACAATGTTTCGTCCCGCCGCAGTGACGTTTTGCCTGAATCTGGTATCGGAGGTGTTGTTGCGCAGGCTATATCTCCCGACAAAGGACAGTGTTAATGTCATAGCTAGGGCATTGCTTGTAGGTCTCGTTCAAGGGCTCATAGAAGGCATCTTTGGTGTCGAAATTTTTCTCCTCTGTGGGGGTTGCGTGCATATCAGGCTAATGTTGGCAATTAAGCCTTGATACGGATTGCTACGAGGCGCTCGTTCACATGTCGGAAGACTTATTGCCTAACTCTGCCTCCTGCTGAACAAGACCTAGGAGGAATGCCGTGCAAATGCAAAGCCAGAAAGAAAGGGCATCTTTGGTAGTACTCCCGGAACGTATAGCCTGCATGACACCACCTCCGATAATGGACTCAGGCTTATCGACTTTTCGGCGGGGCGAAACATTGTCGTAGCAAGCACGGGGTTCCACATCTGGATATTCACAGAAGCGCTTCATGGAAGGACTAGAGCTGCTCACGTGCTCTATTAGCAGAAGAGGAAAGATGAACACCGGCTTCCCACAAGACACAAGAAAGATCATGAAAATCTCGACGTCGAGCAAATTGAGACATTCTACTCCAGGAATGAGATTCGGAAGTTTTAACAAAAGGCTAAAAATAAAAATGTCACGGACACAAACCGTGAGCCGAAGCCTGTACAGACGATCAAGAGAACATCGTAATAGAGTCGCAGTCGATGCTGAGGATTTTGAAGGAACATTTTTGTAGACGCCATAAAAGCGACAACGAACCAAATATCGCTGTCCGGCAGAATGAACCATTCAACTTAAACGATGTAAATCAACAATTCGGTCCACCTGCCCTGGATAAAGTGAGAATAGCAATAACATCGCATACAAGATCTTATCTGCCGTATTGTATGAACGCCTGGAGCCTTTCTTCAACATCCTGGTAGGTTTATATCAGTATGATTTCAGGCTAGGAAAGTCCACCATAGACCAAATACTCACACTAGGGCAGATCTTGAAAAAACAGATTAGCTTCATATTGATACACATCACCCGGACTGTAACGATACCTAAAGTAAATCAGTAACTAATCGATAAAGAACAGATTTAAAAAGGAATCCAAGATAAAGAAGTCAGTTTAGTCAAACTTACAGCTCACGACAGTATAGACAATTTAACAATGGAGATCATAGCGAATTAAGTAGACATCAACCGCAAATCATGGATACCTAAGATAACTTACAAACTTTTTAAATGATTCTCGGAAAACTAAGAGTTATGTTACGTATTGTATATTAATAGTACTTAACCATACCCTAAAAGTGACTTATAATGTAGAAGGAGAGGACTGAGCCTTCCATGAAATAATTCAAATCCGAATAGAAAAAAAATAATTTAAATTAAAAAATAATAAAAGACCAGGGGAGATGGGTATGAATTTTAATAGGGAAAGGGCACACGTAAATAATTTTTTTAAATGGGTAGATATGTAATAATTGGGTTCAGGCCGGTCGTACTTTGCTGTTCGTAGTTTCAATAACACAATCAACTTATGTGTCTATCAATTTCGCAGGACAAAATATACATGAGTGGAATTTCGCAATTTCTCAAAAGAGTGCAAAAATGTAATTCCCCTATCTTGTCTTCTCTACGACCCTTTCTGTTATTATAAATTATACAAGCCAAAATACCAAAGCTAAAATTACTATTTTGTAATAGGAATATTTAATTAATATAAAATAAAATTCTTCAGAAGCGCAAACCATTTCCTGAGGCCAAAGGTTGATTGGACAGACAATCCCATCAAGGCCAATACCGCCAGTTCTATAACACACTAAAATCAAAATTTTGACCCAAACGGTCCTTTAACCTACTCTACTCTTAATGGGACTTAAGACTTTTCTGGCTCATCGCTATAGGGCTTAAGGTCCTTAGCGTGTCAGGTACCCTTTTTCTGACCATTCGAATCCACCAAATTGTATGTCCTCGCACGAATTTCGGCGCTAGCTTAGCCGCGTAGTAATAAGCTGCGTCCGACAACACGAAGTTTCGTCGCCATACTAACTCGCGATGACTTGGGAAGGAGCACACACATCTCATCTGTAAAATATGGTCGGCCGAGAGAATGCTCTATAAATTGAACCTCCGCATTGTTTGTCTGATCCTCATGAAAGGAAACTCTCCGATCTGCGCCAACTACAGCGGTATTAGTCTTCTTAACATCACATACAAGATCTTATCTGTCGTATGAACGCCTGGAACCTTTCTTCAACATCTTGGTAGGTCTATATCAGTATGGCGTCAGGCCAGGAAAGTCCACCATAGACCAAATATTCACACTAGGGCAGATCTTGGAAAAAACAGATTAGCTTCATATTGATACACACCACCCGGACTGTAACGATACCTAAAGTAAATCAGTAACCAATCGATAAAGAACAGATTTAAAAAGAAATCCAAGATAAAGAAATCAGTTTAGTCAAACTTACAGCTCACGACAGTATAGACAATTTAACAATGGAGATCATAGCGAATTAAGTAGACATCAACCGCAAATCATGGATACCTAAGATAACTTACAAACTTTTTAAATGATTCTCGGAAAACTAAGAGTTATGTTACCTATTGTATATTTATAGTACTTAACCATACCTTAAAAGTGACTTATAATGTAGAAGGAGAGGACTGAGCCTTCCATGAAATAATTCAAATCCGGATAGAAAAAAAATAATTAAAATTAAAAAATAATAAAAGATCAGGGGAGATGGGTATGAATTTTAATAGAGCAAGGGCACACCTAAATAATTTTTTTATATGGGTAAATATGTAATAATTGGGTTCAGGCCGGTCGTACTTTGCTGTTCGTAGTTTCAATAACACAACCAACTTATGTGTCTATCAATTTCGCAGGACAAAATATACATAAGTGGAATTTCGCAATTTCGGAGTGCAAAAATGTAATTCCCCTATCTTGTCTACGACCCTTTCTGCTATTATAAATTCTACAAGCCAAAATACCGCGAAAAAGCACAAGGTTCTCCTGAACGGAGATATTAACAATACAGTCCACGAAATTTTGGATGAAAGAAACTTTTTCTCCCCCTTTGCAAAGGGCCAAATCTTTGGACTTAGCGCGGCAAAATGAGACAGAGTTGAAAACCGGATCATAAAGCAACTTTCATTGGAAAGTCACACGCCAAGCGAGTGCATTTTATGAAAAAAAAAACTGATTGATAAGTCAAAACTTAATTGCGTTCATATAAACAGTGATATCGAAAGGATGTGTTTTTAGTGAGTAAGAATCTCACGCTGCTATGAGCGTGTGCTTTCGATCCTCATAGTGTCTAATGGAAGACGCGGTTGGTCCAGCAGCGTCATGATTCAAATAATCGATTTTCATGCTTTTTTGTTGAAATTTCAACACTATTTAGCGCGAAGTTGCCATGCAACCGGATATATGTATTTCAGCTGGTAATAATTGATTTCATTGCGATTTGTAGTGGACTGCATACAACGGCTATCCCATAATTAACGCAAAATGTAAACTGGGTTATCATGTCACTATAACGAACATTATTACTAAACAGTCACGCGTTGTGGATGCATTTGTATCTCAACAATTACTCGTGGGTTTTCTGAACCCCAAGTGCGACAATTTTATTAACTAAGCCATCAAGATGAAAGTGATCTTCATCACTGAAGATCAGCATCCACTTGTTGTAGTTCCAAAATCCATTCAACGAACTCTCTTCGCGCTGCAAGGTCAGTAGTCTTCAGTTTTTGAGTTAATTGAATTTTGTAAGCATGAAGTTTTAAGTCCTTCGTGAGAAATCGCTGTATAGAGCTTCTCGAAATGCCCAACTCTTGACTACGGTGCCGAATTGATGTTCCTGGACTGTCAGCAATACTCTCGCGAACTGCTTCGATGTTTTTTGTTGAACGACTTGTGACAGGACACCCAAAGTGTTTAAGATAAATAACTGATCCAGTCTCCCTGAATTTTTCAATTATTCTCTCACACTTGATGGTTTTAAATCACTATAACGGCCATATGTTGTACGGAAATTGCGGACTGTAGCTGGCAAACCTTCATTATTTTTAAAATATTGCTAAACAATGAGCATGTGTTGTTCTTTCGTATAGCGCTCCATATTTACTAACCCCGAAATGTCAGCTGTCACATTGTTATTTTTTTTTCGTTGTCATAACTGTTCTATTAAGTGGCACAAAGTCAAATTTTGCGTGAATTTTGGATCACGAAAATTAATACTGATCAAAAGCAAGATCCTGTGTTGTTGTAATGCACACAAATCATTGATCTATATGGATCATCGGTGATAAAAAAATGGGGCTACTTAGACCGATAAATACTGTACTCACAAACTATATTTTTTTATTGGATAAGATAACGTCCTACAAGAAATAAATTCAAAATAATACAAATATTTTGGCAATAATTTTCACATACTAACCAAAAAAAATGCGACATGTCATCAGACATAGTGCTGAATATGGAATGGCCAATCCACGATAGGTAGTTTTTCGATACATTCGTTTTTTATATAGGCTTAAAAGAATACCAAAAACAAAAATAAATAAAAGAGCTATTTGTTAACATGTCTGCTGTTACATCTTTGATGACATGTGTTGTTGAGTGTGTAAGACACTCATGCCTAGATCTAGTCTGTGGAGTTAAGGAAACATATTAGATTCCTTTACCCAAGATGTCGTTTAGGTTCTTGAAGAATGTTTGTTGTAGTGCAGACAGTTGGTTCTTTCATTTGCATTTTTATTTATTTAACTACAGTAGTGAAGGTTGTATGAAATAATGAAATGAACTTAGACTCAACAATACTATGTAAATTTGTTTGGGTGAGAAATTCAACCGTTCTCATCAGAAAAAAAGAAGGTGATAAAGTTTTTTTTCATTTAAATTTTCATTTCATTTTATTCATATATATATACATTTAACTTAATATTTTTAACAAGGAAGTAAATATATTGTAAGTGGTCATTCTGTAACCTGAGGTTAGTGGTGAATGACACAACAAATTTTAAATTATAATTCATATGTGGGGTGATAATGCTTCAATTAGAGAAAAGAAAAAATGAAAATACTATACAAGGGCCTTACAATTCCTTAATTATATACATTATCGTTTTTAATATACATCTAAATCAAACTATAAAAACTTGCTAACTTAACGGGCTCCCGACTCGTGTGGAGTCTCTGCCTGAGACTCTGCAGCCTTCCATCCTCTACGATCCCGGGCACGCTGCTTCCAGTTGTCGAGACTTTTGTTGTCTTCGGAGGAAATCAATGACATACACGCAGTCTTTTGTTGCAACTTCTTCTTTTCATCGTATTTCCTGGATCGCGGTAATGTCTGCCTTATACCGCGTCGTGAGGGCAGACTCAAGTTTTTGAGTGGCACCTGGGGTGTAGAGTGTTCTTACATTCCAGGTGCAAACTCTAATATCATAGTCCATTGACGTTCCGGGTCTGGTTGCCATTTGAGGAGTTCCGTTATACAAGGCTGGTTGCGTCTCTCTCATAACTAGATATTTTTCCATGGTCGGGAAGTCACCCCGACGGCACAACCCCCAACCTGGAGGGCCAGGCCCTTGTCTTCATCCTTGGACAGCGGGCCGGATATTCCGGTGTCATATATCCCAATTTATATCCCATATATATATTACATTATATCCCATATCCCAATAATAAGCGGAGCCGTTGACCCATTTAGGATTATTCGTCCGCCACCAACTCTTTTCCAACACCCTGGCTCAGTATTGGAAGTCCCTATAGAACTGGTATCCAAATATGTCGAAGCAGCTCATATAGGGACTACACTTTAGTTCGACCTGACCGGAACTGTTGACGCCAACGTTGACTCCATCTGGGGAGTTCATCCGCTGCCGCCTGATACAAGAGGAAATGTCTTTATGCGTTGACACTCCTCCTCCTTAACTACCTACTACCTACTACTACTCTCTTAACTACCTTCCACAGGGGTTGGTTACCCCATCTCCAGTCGAGGTACTAGGCACCCATCAGTCACCAACGCGGAGGTGAGAGTAGGAGTTGATAATGAGAGGCTAGAGTGAGAACGCTTGTGTTCTCATGTAATCACATCACTACCCTTAAACCAGCAAACTATAACAAGGATTTGACAAAATCATAATTTAATATGAATAACCAGTCTTTAATTTTCATAATCTTGTATGTAAGGGCAATTTATTATATATATTTGGAGCTGTATATACATAAAAATGTGAGAAATCTGTTCTATGTGCTAAAGGTACATTAACCAAGCTAATATTGTTTCTACGTAGGTTGTACAATTGATAATTTCTGCTAGGTATATTCCAGCTTTGTTTGAAGAACTCTCTTAATACTTTAAAAACATATACAGTCTGTTTGATAACATCGTACACGACAAAAATTAAAGAAGAACTTATAATAATAAAAAAAATCAATTGTACTGATTTATTTTGTTTATTTACTTGAATGCTTTTCAATTAATATGTTGTCCACTCTCCTCCATTATCAATAATTGCTTGGAGTCTTCGAGGCATGTTTTCTACTAATCTTATAGCATAATCTTGAGACAAAGATCTCCATAAAACTTGTATTTTTCGTGATAATTGTTTAACCGTCGAGATCTTCTTTCCTTGGAGTTTTAGCTTCATAAATGCTCAAACATTTTCAATGGGATTTGCATCCGGCGACTGTGATGGCCAATCTAAAACATCGACGTCATTTTCTTGTTTTCACGCACTGCACAAACGACTGCGATGTTTCGGGTCATTATCTTCTTGTAGTAACCAATTCTCATTCCATCTTTTAAACCACTTTTGGACAGATGGTAATAAAGCTTTTTTATAAATTTTGACCATGTTGGGTGCGTTTAAGTTATTTGTAAATATGAATAAATTGCCAAATCCTTGTTTTGAGACGCATCCCCAAACGTGCACCTTTGCCGGGTATTTGACCGCTGAATAAATTTATTGGATTGTGTACACCAGGTATGAGTGATAGGAGACTATGCCCAAAAAGAAGATTTATCTGGAAAAATAACGTTGTTCCAATCTCTGTCCAAATTCTCCTTGGCCCAACTCTACGTGTTTTTTTTGACGGTAGCATTTTCTTTATTGTGCTTCGAAATTTTACATTATTGGCTAGTAAACGTCTTCGTATCGTATCACAACATACATTTAGACCCCTTTTACGTAAAATCCCTTGTCCTTCACGTAACGATGGAAGAGGATTTTTTCAAACACGCGTAGAGTCATTTTGTCCTGCTTTTTTGTTGTTTTTGGCGTAGACCCACGATCCGCAAATCTTCCACATTTTTAACTTGGGAATAACGGTGCACCCACTTGCTAACAAATGCTTTTGACTTTTTCATGTATTTAGCAGCCAATCCGTATGAAATTTTCTGTCCTTACACTCATTTTAAAACACTTCCGTCTTTGACAAGAATTGAACACTCTTTAAATTTTTTTATGCAAAGCATCTTAGCAGAAGTATTTTTTTATCTGCTAATGCAAATGCCACTTCCAAACCGGTTTTCATAAACGAGTTTTGTCCGTATACGATCTTATCAAACGAACTGCAGATGTCTGATTGGTTATATTCCCAATTCCTTAAAAACTTTTCGCTAAACAATTTTTATATGAGATAATTCGTATTAAGTGCTTCTGTTCAGTTAATAAGGATCTTAAAGTATTGGCATGCGAACCTCTTCAGTTTGTTTTGCTGTATATAACCTTTAGTTAGCAAGACCATAATAAATCATCGTAAGTATTTTTTAGAGAACAAAAAGGCTTTAACAAATACAATTTAGGTATGACTAACAGTTAATAGGCATTAATCATTTGTATATGGTCTTTCGAATCTAGATTGAAATCAATTATTGTTCCTAGATACTTGAACTGTTGAACTGATTCAATTTTGAAGCAGTTTTCAGTGCAATGCAAATTGTCCATAAAATTATTTTTACCATATGTATGAAAAGGTTCTGGAAAATTTTTGCAATCGTGTGCGTTGAACCATAGATTAAAGTCGTATATAATGTTGTCAGACACTTTAAAACACATCAGTTTAGTTTTTTCGTTTGTCGTCCGCAAAAGCAGTTAAGGTACCATTTAGTTTTAGTTTAAAAAAGGAATTAATGGAATCTTGGAAAAATAAGGGGCCAAGTACAGGTCCCTGTGGTAAACCGTTTTTTAAAAGTCTTGGTTCACTGAAGATTCCATTTAAGTTTACTTTTTGTTTTCTATTTTGTTTTTTTTATTTGAAAATTTCGCCACGAAAACCAGTCTTCTAAAGTTTAGTTAGCAGAAGGTCATGGCTCACCAGATCGAAAGCTTTTGTCATATCAATAAATAGACCCATAGTTGATTTGTTGTTATTTAAACTTCCATAAAGTTGACTACACACCTTAAGGATGGCATCCTTCGTGACAAACTGGCTCGAAAACCAAACTGATTGTTACAAAGGAAATTGTTCTTCTCGAAGAATAAGACAAAACGACCCATTATTTAAAAATTTTAGAAAATGTCGAAAAAAGTAATATAGGCCATAGTTCGGCACATTTTGCCTATTAACTTTTTTAAAAAGTGGGATAACTACTGCAAATTTTAGGTGGTCGGGAAAACAACCCATTTCAACACATCTATTGAGTAAGAAGGTTACCATAGCAGTTGTATCCCAGGAAATATTTTTTAATAAACCACTAGAGATCACTTGTGCAAAGAGGTTTATTTTTTAGCTGATAGCATTTTGAACTTCTCTTGGAGTTATAGCATCAAAAGAAAAACTGTTGAGCTGAATATCGTCAGATAGTAATTCTGTAGTAAAGCTGCACCTACAATCTGTTATGGTTTCGACAGTTGGTTTCAATTTTTCAGAAATTTCTGTAAAATATTAATTCTATTTATTTTTAATCTTGCCTGGATCTGACTCTGTTACTCCCTCTAATTCAATAGTATCAATTTTTATGCAATTTTGTCCCCTTTCTAAAATGCTGTCATCCACTTTCTTCCACTCTTGTCGCATTAGCGACCTTTTCACTGTAGAAACTATTGCGTGTGTTTTCGATATCTTTTTTCACTGTTTTGCAAAAAGTATCTAAATGTTTTTTAAATTTATTGTTTGGATGATTTAAACATTTTAGACACAGTTTATTTTTTTTTCTTGTCTTGATAAGAAGATTGTAAGTCATCCATGGTTTTAGATGTTTGTTGACACTCGATTGTTTTTTTTAGCAAGGTACTTGAAATAATATGCTTTTGTGAAATGTTCATGAAAAAATCGAATGCAATAGAAGGATTACTTTCAGAATTAACCAGCTCCCAACGTTCAAATGCAAGAAATTCTTTTAACCCTTTCGGGCCCATTGTTGCGTATGGGCAACATTGTCCTCAGTTGGCTATAATACCGTTACATTGTTTTTATTTGCTCTTTGTTTTGTTTTCATTTAATCGTGTTTTTTGTCTCGCTTATTAGCATGTAGGTTCAACACAATTAAATTATTGAGAGTTTTTGTTATAACGCCGGTTTTGTTAAGAAAATGTGTGCTGAAGAATTGAATAAAAAAGTACTAGTGAATTTTATTAAGTTTAATAAAACAAATTAATAAAATTTACAAAATAAGTGTTTTACATGGTCAGAAAAAGGCGAGTCAGTAAAAAAAAATTAATTTTTAAATGAAAACAGTTCTCGATCTCTCTAAGGTCTGCTTCTGTTTCATGACCACACAAAGCGGTGGCCTCTGCCTATACTTGCTCAACCGTAGGACGACCGTTCGTTTCTACACTAGAGAGCCTTGTTTCGACAGTTTTAGTCTGTCCAACAAGTTGTTTACAGCACCTGTGAGCTCTGTAATAATTGCATTGCATCCATATTAATATAAATACTTTAACTGTAAAATACTTTAATCACTCGGGGAAGATAAATGAAACTTTATTTTTTTTAAATTAGTTTTTCCTTAACTTACTATGATAAATTTTTAAAATTCGGTCTTACTTGATTTCCTCCAGGACAACATATAGTTTTTCTAAAAAAAAAAGTTTACCTGGTATATAGCGTTTCCAGCCAAAACAAGCTTATTTATATAACCCTTTTTTTATAACCTTAGAAACTAACACATTAAGACGATTTTTCCCCTTTAATTATAATATTTTATTCACTTATTTTATTCTGGTCAACTTATTGAATATACGTATGTGTGACAAGGGAAAGGTTTCCTCGTTTTCCGTTTTTTTTCCTTCTTCACAATTTTTTTTTATTTGTTTCACAAATTCTCTTTTTGGTTTTTTTCTTTTATCAAATTGTTTTTTTTTTAAACTTCAAAAATTTATTTCATATTCTGATCTCCGGTTTTTTTTTCAAAAATTTATCTTCTATTCTGATCTCTTGGTTTCACAATTTCACTATTCATTTATCAACATATATTCGTTTGAAAACCCTTCGTTGTAAGTTTCACTTACAGGTACACAAAGCACATATTCTGTTCGATTATTCGATTACTTAATTATGCGCGATCCGCCGGTAATATAAAAAAAATATTTTATTTTGCTACCGAATTTTTAATTTTTATTCGAGAAAGGTTTAGCGGAAAGATCGTGGTGCTCCCGTTTAGTCGCTATCGTTAATAGTTGAAAGCAACCTACTAATGGCACGATTTCTTCACTTATATATGCTTTAGTTCTCTTAGGAATCTCCATTGTGCTCCTATGGTAGCAGCGGAATGTGATTGTTATTTAAAGGCTTATTGAGACCAGAAAGGCCGTTGTGTTCCCATGGTAACAACTGCATTCACTCCATAGAGAGTCCAGGTCTATACCCATTTAAGGGCAATAATAATTTATTACTATTCCTTAGACAAAAAGGATATATTTATAAACCGGTCCCTGCTCGGGCGCCAGTTAAAGGAACGCTGAGGGCGTATCTAAAAAAATACACGGGCCAAAGCCCGCGTGAACAACTAACCGTTCACAAGTAAAAGAATTAAAAAAACTTTTTACTTTCTGAATATAAATTTATTACAATAAACGTTCCCCTTACAAGTCAAAACTAAGACTAAGCTTAAAGCTAAACTTCTCCTACCATGAATGCTTCTATCCCACCGTCTAGTTAGCAGCAGAAAGCGTTTCCACACGCATCCGTTGAATTCATGCAATTTGATCCTGTTGCACTGGAACCGTGGGAACTGATATGAAAACACGCTCACACTTGAATATACCTGAACATGCTGAGCCAAATACAAACATGAGAGTAAATAAACAGAGAACTTAAATATACGTAAAAATAACTTTAATATATTGGTTTTGTAAAAAAAAAATAAACCATTC
Organism: Volucella inflata; assembly: GCA_928272305.1. Lineage (NCBI taxonomy): Eukaryota > Metazoa > Arthropoda > Insecta > Diptera > Syrphidae > Volucella > Volucella inflata. The sequence continues at coordinate 104,588,468 of OV743716.1, read as the reverse complement.
ACGACCAACTTATTTACAGAAATAAGATTTAAAAAAATATTTTTTGTGAGACACAAGTCTCTTTATTAGGCACTCACTTAATTCTAAATATAAATTTTTCTTACACTATTACTTATAGTCTATTAAATGCTGACACCGCATGAGAAAATATTCCAGACGGGAATATTAAACCTGTGTCCGGTGCAGCGAAACATTACCTACAATAATACCTTACTCAGCAATAAGGTTCTTTTCCCATGCAGCGCGTGTGCTGATGGTGCAAACAATAAGTTTGCAGTGCATGTGCTGATGATGCAAAATTTGTGTGTTAACTTCTCCCTCCTCAAAAATCTACGTCTCGTAGATTAGAATCTTAATTGAATGGGTTGAGGGGTGAAGTCATTGATCATTGGTATTATTGGAGGTACTTGTATTTTAACAGAATCTTTTTCTTTTTTACAATTCAATTTAAATATTAAAAATATTAAAATTGTCATAATTAAAATGTAAAGTATAAAATCTGAAATGAATGACATGTTTTTTCCGAATGAAAATTTCTCTATTTTTTTTATATTTTCCTTGTGCAAAAAGTGAAGATATTCTAAATCTAATTTGACATCTTTAATTTTTAAATTAGCTTGGATTATAGGTGGGATGACGTGGAAGGTTTTTATTTCTTTATTGGTAAAAGTCTTGTTATCAATTGTTAAGGTTTCATTATTGAATTCTATAAGGAAGGTTCCATTAAGAGTTCGGGTTTCATTTCCATGTCCTAAATTTCCCTTGAAATTTGTCAAAAAAAGAGTGTTGCTTGTGAGAAGTTCGATTATTGGTTTACTGTGGAACTGATGATTGCATCCAGCATTTTTTCCTCTTAATAGCTGGGTGATGCAATGGTCAGACGTAAGCTTTTCAAGTTGGTTTTCTTCGCAGATTGTCGTATCTCGGATTTTTGAACAAATATCTTTTATGCCATAAAGCTCGCTATGGGTTGAAAGTAGTTCATGAAAATAGGGATGAATTCATTTGTTATTTCTAACTATGGTTCTGATTATAAGATGATTGTATTCTTTAGCGGAAGTTTTTGGTATAGATATAGTGTATAGCATAATCGATTTCTTTTGTAGGATGATTGGTTCGGCATACTCGATTGCCTCGATTTCGTTGTCGAATGGAAGTGTTTCTATTTCTGCAATTATTTCTTGAATTTCTTTTTTGTCTAAAAGATTGGTGTTCACTATTCCTCTTTTTGCCAATTGAGTTGCTGATACTATTTCACTGAGTTCTTCTTTAATTATTAATAATTTATTGTACATCATTTGTTCGTATTTATCAATGCTTGTATTATCTATTCTCTGAATTATTTTGTTATAATTTTCTATTATTCCTTGTGTAACTGCTGTTATGCGTTCGTTTATTTTGTATTGGTTATTGTTATTTTCTATTACCATATTCTGAGTTTTTAGTAAATTATCACAGTCCGTCGCATCTGGTGTTCCGGCGACCCACTTCATGCGGATCCTATCCAGTTTATCGATCTAGTTCTTCGAGCCTTACTCCCATTTAGCTTTTCAAATAAGTTTTCTATTTGCTTTAATTGATGGATGAGTTGTGGTCGCAGTATACTATTTTTAGTTATATGGTTTTCTATGGTTGGTGTAAATCCGATTATAATGTCTTCATACCTTGTCAAATTGATAACATGCACGATTCTAAAATTCCCGTTTATGATTTTTCCATTTCCCTGTTTCAGCATTACGATTGGGGTGTTATGAGTATAGTCGTATACATTTATTGATCCAAGTACCAAACTAAGAATTGGCCTAAAATGAAAAGAAAAATATTTATTTTTTATTCAGTTGTATTTTTTATTTGTGATTTGTGGATTTTTTCCCCGTTTTCAGTGACAATCGTGACGCGATTATCTTTTGCCACTATTTCTTTTGTGAAAAAAGGTTTTTGCCTTCCATCTCTTCGTTTGACGGCCGCATAGACTCTTTCTCCGGGTTTATACGTTTTTGGCTTTTTCCTACTGGTATTTTCTCGGCTGATCTTATTTCTTTGATTTTTCTTGATGAGGTTTGTTAAGTCCTCGTTTACCTTGTTTTGAAAATCAATCAAATTCTGGTAATTTATTCTTTGGATTCGACCAAGGAAAATATCATTTGGTTTTTTCTTTGTTACCGAATGGATCGAGTTATTATATCGGTCAGTACCTATGTTAATTATTTCTTTGGTGTTCAGGTCAGGGTATTCTTTTTTAAGACATCTTGTTAATTCTAAAATCGTTGAATGGACTCTTTCAACAGTTCCATTAACCTCGCTCTTCTGGGGTGGTGTTAAGTACAACTTGATTCTAAGAGTTTTTATGTAGTTTGAAATGATTGGACTAATGAAACTTCGTTCATTATCTGTCACTAGAATTCTGGGGACTGTGAAGAAGTGTAATACTTTAATAATTTTGCCTAGTAGATATAAAGCTGATTTTTCTTTTATATGGAAGAATTTAGTATATTTAGAAAATTTATCTATGCATGTAATAAACTTTTCGTGATCTATCTCGAAGATATCGAGATGCATTATTTCTGATGGGTATGTAGGGATTGGTGTTTCCTGTAGTTCAGGTTTGTGGGGATGTTTATCATACTTATTGGTGTTACAAATTTCACAATTTTTAACAAATTTCTTAATCATGTTAGTCATTCCTGGAAAATAACATCTTTCCAGAAGCTGTTCCTTATTTTCTGTATGGTTCCGGTGAGCTCTACTGTGTTCTTCCATGATTACTCGTAACTTATTGTCTGGGTTTGCAATATCTTCCACTATTCTTTGGGTTATTCGGATTTTAAACTTACAAAAATTTTCTTTATAGATTTCCTGAAGTAGTTGGATGTGTTGTTCTGGAATTTTTATTCCATTAATTATATTAGGGTTAAGTTTTTCTTTAAGGGCTTGAACTAAATTTTCCTTATTGAATTCCCGTAATCCTATGTAATGTCGGTGGTAGTTCGGATGCGGTTGCTCAAAAATACTTATCTCGCTATTACTAAATATAAGCTGATTTCTGAATACATTTAGGGGGGCCTCGCAATGTGGGACCAGATCGTGACTATCCTCTTCGGCGCTATGCATGGTGTCTGAACTAGGCGATGTTAAGCTATTGGCTTCCAGTTTAAGTCTCGACAAGGCATCGGCTACTTTATTTGCTTTACCCGGCTTGTATACCAGCTCATAATTATATTCCTCTATTCGTGCTTTCCAGCGTTTGAGCTTAGCATTGGTGTTCTTACTGCTCAAAGCGGATGTCAGTGGTTGGTGGTCGGTTAGGATCTTGATTTTTTTTGCTCCGTACAAGTAATTTTTGAGGTTATCTAGTGCCCAAACTATTGCCAACATCTCCTTCTCATTTGTGGCATAGTTTTCTTCGGTTCGAATCTCTCGTGAGATTCGTTAAGGGTTTCGCAACTTTAGCGAAATCTCTTATGAATCTTCTATAATAAGAGGTCAGTCCTAGAAAACCTTTAAGTTCTCTTAGGTTCTCTGGGGGTTTCATATTTTGGATCGCCTGAACTTTTCTTGGATCCGGCTTAATACCATTTTTTGTAATCAAATATCCCAGGAATTCCGTCTCCTGTTTTAGAAACTCTGTTTTGTCCAAATTGATCCGTAGCACCTTTTAGTTCAGAGAATATTAAATCGATGTTCTTTAGGTGTTCTGCCTCGGTTTTGCCGATAATGACTATGTCATCAATATAGACATAGCATGCTTTACCGATGTGCTCCTTTAACACATCATCAATCATCCTTTGGAAGATTGATGGCGCGTTTTTTAGACCAAATGGTAGTCGGGTAAACTCGTACTTACCATTCATTGCTGAAAAGGCCGTTTTTGGAATGTCTGATTCCCTCATCCTGATCTGATGGAACCCGGATGTAAGGTCGATGGTTGTAAAATATTTTGAGTTACCTAGGTTCGCAATGGTATTAGAAATATCCGGAATCGGGTAAGTGTCTGATACAGTTACTGCATTTAATTTCTTAAAATCGATGACAATCCTGTACTTTTTTTCCCCGGAGGCATCCATTTTCTTAGGAAAGATCCACATTGGGGAGTTATAAGGACTTTTGGAAGGTCTTATCACTCCGTCATTTAGCAGTTTACTCAACTGTTTTTCCACTTCTCCTCTCATATTCACGGGATATGGATAGGATTTTGAATAGATGGGTTCATCAGTTGTTGTTTTGATTTCTGCTCTGACATTTGGAACAATGGTTTCTTCATCGACTATGGGGCCAAAAAGAGATTTATGTTTCATTATTAGAACTTTAAGTTTTTAACTTGTTTCTTCTGAAAGATGTGTATCTCTGATTTCTATGTTATTGACTTGTTTAGACTCTTTTTCCTTGAGTTTAATTTGTATGTTGGGCTTTATGGTTAAAAGGTTATTTTTCCTGTCAATTACGGCTTCGAGTTGTTTGAGGGTGTCATCCCCGATAATTCCATCAAATGTTGTTAGTCCAGGTAAGATAAAAAAATCTAAAATGGTGTTATTTCCAAGGCTCTTGAAGAATTTTATGCTGATTTTTTGGTTTATAATGACTTCTCCTCCGGCAGATTGTATTTTGCATTTATGGCTAGGTTGGGATTCACAAAATTCTTGTTTGCTCCTGTGTCAATGAGGAATTTTAGTATCTTACCTTTTCTAGTTGCACACTCTATGTAAGGTATGCTTGAGAGGCTTCCGTTGTAAAATTTACTTCCAAT